>VZTU01021242.1:264316-347523 GCA_013400835.1 Zapornia atra | reverse complement strand
GGGGCGCGGGTGGCCGATCGCCCCGCTGGGCTCGGCGGCAGGGCTGCCCTGCTCCTCCGTGCTGCCGGGCGATGGCATCGAGCAGCCACCGCCACAACAACAACAAAAAGAAAGAAAGAAAGGAGGAAGCTCCGTTTTACAGCCTCACCTCTCCTCCTCCCCTCCAGCTCCCGGTACCGAGAGCTGGCAAAGAGAAATTTAAGAGACTTCGCCTGTGTGTAGTGGCACTGACGCTCAGAGTAATGATTAGCGGCGTCCAGGGTAATGATTACATCTGCTCCTGTCTGTGTGAGTGCTGTCCCCCTCCCTCCTTCCCTCCCTCCCCGCCGTAGAGGCGTGAGGCTCTTTTCCTGTTTCACCCGGTGTATTTATTGTGGCAGTTCTGATGGAGCAGGAGAGGCAGAAGCTCGTTTGCCAAAGTCGTCGCCTTCCTGTCTAGCCAGGTGACTTTCCCGGTATTTAAAACCGAGAGGTGTCGGAGGGAAAGCGGTGTGACAGCTTCCCACGTGTGGCTGTGGCTCTGGAAGGTGTTTTCAGCGAGTTGCAAGTATGTTTTCCTAGGAATCGGTTAAAAAGCTGTAGTAACCTCCCAGCACCTCCTAAGGTGTGTTGACTAAAATTGCGGCTGGGCGTGAGCTACGGCAGAAATTCGGTCCGACTCAAGTTTAGGGAAACTCTGTGGCTGCTTGACCTTACCAGCTTATTTCGGAGCAGGTAGGCAGATGGAATGGAAAGTCGCCATGTGTGAGGAAACAATGGCAAAGTTCTGAAGCAGTGATTTTTAACTCGGATATTTGTGATGGGGTTAGGGAAGCCTGGGTTTTATGCGGTTCTGCACATGTGCAGACACTGTTCAAGGAGGAATATTCATGATTAAGGAGTTGTGATTGTGTGTATTGTCATTGCTACAGTACTTGGTCTGGATTCTTTTGGACTATCCAACTAGAAATCAGGATGGTTTTAGTAATTACCTTCAATGTCTTAATTTCCTGTTTCTTGTTTGCATGTTCGCCTTCTTATTGTTTCTTCTTTTTACCATCTAAACTGCATTTTTAAAAATCACTAGTCATTATTGGATCCTTCTATTTATAAAATCCAAGGCTTAAAGGAGGTGGTGGTCAAATTAAGTCACACTTATTTACAGCCATATTTCAGGCATATGTTGCATGGTGATCTCGATATAATCCTAGCCTGGTTTTGAGAAAGATTTACTGTATCCTATGAATTTGTTATTACCCTGCTATGCATACATTTTAATTTTAGTAACGCTCTTATCCTCTTAATTCCTGTTGAACGATTTGGGTTTGACAATTTTGGTTTTCTGTGTAATTATTCTTTGCTCTGGACGAGTAAAACGGGAGATTATTGTAGTACTTTGAAGCTGGATTCCTTTTAATTTAGGCTAATGTTTGTCAGCCGTCAGGATTTCTGTACGTGTGGCAAGGCAAAACATGTACATCAGGCAAAACTAATTTTTTACATAGTCTTGTAGTACAGAAAGATGATTCCAGACAAAGCTCGCCCTGTGTCCACAGCCTTCCTTTGAGGGATACCAAGGAATGCTCAATGAGGATGCTGTCTTCTGCCACATCCCTCTGCTCTGCTCTTTCTAGAAATGTCAAACAATCCCCAACATTTTTTCTCAGGGGTGATGGCAAGGGTAGGGTTGATGAACAGTGCTGATTGCGAATAGCTGCCTTTCCTGGTTCTAGTTTTTCCTTTCCAGCCTGACAGATCTGTAAGGCGGGAGGTGCTGGGAGGGGCGTTCCTTTGTTATGTTGACACTTACATCGCACTGACGGGTGTATTCTCCTCCAGGAATTTTGTGTGATGGGAAGGGATTCCCTCAGACAACGAATATTTTCCCCAGCTGTCTTCCTGCACTCTTAGCCTGCGAAGAGAAATTAAGCGCTCCGGAGGTGGCTTGTGCGTTTGCCTTTTAGGAAACCCTTGGATTGATCGTTGCCTGGCTGTGGCTTTCTAGAAAGGAGTGTTTCTGCCCAAGTGTTTCTGTGTGCGTGGCCGTCCGGGCTTGTCACCCTGCGAGCCCGCTGCTGCGGTACCCGTGAAGTAGGTGGCTGAGGATGCCCGTGTGTGTGTGTGCAGGGCGCTCAGGCGTGGTGATGGGGGTCAGGCTGTGAAAATGCCTTCTGCGTGCTCTGAACGGGGAGAAGGGTCACGCTTTGCCATCTGTGCCAGGGTGCAGGGTAGGTAGCTCCCAGCCTGCAGCAAGTGACGTGCCCCCACGTCCAGCCCTGCTCATCTAGTGGCATTTCCCACCCGAAATGGTTTTGAGGCTCCTTGCTTTTTACTCTATCCCCCTCGGCGGCAGCTCTGGGGATGCTCTTTTAATTGAAGCGAGGCTTGCTTTCCTCTCTCTTGCTGTAATACCTTGTATTTATTTTTACTGCATGCAACTGCACCTCGGAGGAGGTATTTCTGTCTCTGTGTGTGTGAGAGGGCTGGTGGAGATGGTGAAGGAGCGAAGATTAAGCAGCCAATTGTAACTAGATTGTAGAGATAAAAAGAACCCTTGTTTACATTAAAATCGTACCGGCTGACATAGCCTAGTCTGTGTGATACAGTAGTCTTGCTATGTTACAAAACACACCGGGATAAAATGTAACAGGTTGTATAATAAACGGGTAATGTTTGCGGTATTGGCCCTTGGCCTTAATTTGCTTGGGTTTTCTGCTGTGTTGCTTGGGCTTGACTGCGTTGTGAAATGCACGTAACATACTACGGATGCCTGGGCATTCTCCGACACCAAATTTGGGTCAATAAAGGCGTTTTCACTACAGCAGAACAACGGTCTCTGGGTAAAAAGGGAATTTTAATTACTAAGATTTTTTTTTTCCCCATCATTAACCTCTAGGTAGTGGCTATATTTTGGCCAGAAATTAGGCAGTATCTATACTTTCTTTCTAAAAGGTGAATTTTGGCCTGTTGCAGTTTAAGAAGTACTGTATCTGTATTGCTCTACAAGAGAAATACTACATATGAGGACAGAACCTATCCTATAGTTGTAGACATGCTGATTAGCTTGAGAATATGCTAAGAGGCTGTGAATTGGCGTAGATAAATGCCTGGGTGCATGGTCAAAGAAAACTTCTTAAAACAATCTGGCATGCCTATCTACTTGTTTCTTTTAGCGTCGTTTTACTTTTAAGGAGGACATTAAAAAAAATAGAAAAGACTTGATCATCTTGTGATTTCTCTACAAAATAAATCTGTGTTCCCAGGCTGGATGTATGTTAGGTCTGAATTTGCACTCCTGCCTCTCTTTTCGTTACAAAAAGTGCTGGAATGTATTTTATTTTTGCTGCATCTTTAATATCGCCATTTATTTATTTATTTCGCACAATCGAAAGTTTGCTGCTCGTCCGTTGGTGGTGTTGGGGTTTTGCAGCGAGGAGCAGCAGCCCCTGGGGAAGCGAGCCGTGCTCCAGCCCGGAATCATGCGACTGGTGCTCCCCGTAAATTGGCTGTAGCTGGCTCTTACCTCGCCCTGCTAATCCTCTGCGGGCTTCTGTTGCCTTAAAGTGCTTCGTGCGCTACGTATGAGCGAGATGCACGGAGCGATCCGGCAGGCAGCACTTCCATGGAGCCCTCCTGATCCCATGGATATTGTATCCGGTTCAGTGGACCTGCCTATCCTGTGGTCGGAGGCTTTTTGTTATGCATGCACCCTAATTGTTCTCTCTGTTGGCATTGTACGCAGACTGAAGGGGCTGCGCACCAATGCAAATAGCCTCTCTAATACCTTGCGCATTTGCATTATAATGGCTGCATAAATATCGCAGCACATCTCAGTTCACTCGCTGCTTTGACTGCTGGGATTTAAAATAGGTTCTTTCTGGAGCACGCATCTTGGCGGTTGGTATTGCTTTGGAGAGGGGTTCTGGAGCGCACCCTTACTGAACAGCGAAGCCTGTTTGCGATGAGGTGCAATTTTAACTTACCCGTGGCGTGGTCTCCCGCTCCTTGCAGCCCACAGGTTGCTACAGGCACTTGGAGGGGAGAAAAAATGCACCAAAACTTCAGCAGTTTTTCACCAGCTATTTCTAAACTCACTGTATTTGGGGTTGCAAAACATGTTTGCTTGAGGCTTGGCTTTGCATTTATTTCCAGAAATCCTATAGATGCCTGTGGGTATAAGGAATGTGAAATATTGTGTTACCATTGTTTTGGTGCTGAAACATTTGGTGACTTATGACTAACTTTACCAGAATCACCTCAGATTTCCTTTGAAAGTGTTGATGCAGCGATGTGACTGAAAGCAGACACTTTTGGGGAACTGGTGGCAGATTGCCATCACCTATCTGTCAAAAGTTTGCTTTACAACGTTGTTCAACAGAACAGCAATTAGTATCACTTACTTGACTCTTCTTAGTGGTTAGTAGATGCAAAGAGACTTTTAAAAACCATTATAGAATCCTATCTTTTAAAGGTTGGAATTAATCTCTTGTAGCTGTACCCATGTTATGTGTTGTCAAATTTCAGGAAGGGTAATATATTGCAACAGAGTAGCCCAAAAATATGAAGAATAGTTTAATGCTAGGGTTCACTCTGTCTTACATGATTTAGCCTGTGAAAACTGCTGCAAGAAAGGTATGTTTAAACCAAACGCTCATTTTTTTTTGTTTATATATCTGCTGTTAGTAGCTTGTTGCTCTTACACTAGTTTGCACATATTAATGCAGTAGTAGTTTGGGTTAATGATATGAAGGATCCTGTTGTTGGAACTAAAGTTACAAAAACAGGTTTCTGAAACGGTGATAGTATTGCAAGAAACCATAAATTTACTTAAAACTTCTATAATATGATGATTCTGCACAGTGGTGCAAACACACATTTTACTGTAATACAGTATTTTAACACTGACTTTGTCAAAAACTTGTGTCTATTAGAAGTTTAGAATAAGTGTAGTAGCAGGCTTGAAAATATAAGGTTAAATAAAGTTAAATAAAAGAAGAAAAATAGTCTTGAATCCCTGACACCTGAGGACATTAAGTTGTAGAATATTTATACTTAATGTGTACTTGGATTTTAATTATCCATTAGATACTGCAGATGTTTGTTCAGTACCTCAAAGAATACGGCAAAACCACTCTAGGATTTGATACAGTATTTAGATCTATATTTTCAGTGTTTCCATCCTAATAGGAGTCAGTATTAAATCAGAAATTGAAGAGCTGTTTCATGACAGTCTAAATGGTAGGAACGATCCATTGGGTCTGGCATGTTGTGTTGACTAGGAAGAAAAATAAACAGATTTATTACTTTTATGAAGAAATACCTGAGTGGCAGCCAGAAAGACCAGGGCCTGGTATTTATTTGTAGCTGAAGTGCAGTAATGATCACAGGGAGTCAGACTTTTTTTTCTCCCTTTTTTTTGTTTTTCCTCCTCCTTGCCCGTGTCCCAGTCATCTAAATCTTGGCAAATAGGGAATTTTGCTCTCCCTTAGCTCTGAGACTTCTCTTCTGTGACTGGCAGTAGTGGTAACCTGTGCCATCGCAGCACATGATCTGTCCAGTCTTCTGTATAATAAGATTTCACACTGTTGTCTTTTTTTGATGCTGAAAGTTAGGTCAAAATCTGTTTTGCAATACACAACACTAATTGTGTCTATTGATAATTGTCCTGGGAGGAAATACTCATGTTGTTGTGTCAAAATACTTAAAGCAAAAAAACCCAAACCCCAACACTTTTAAAAAAAAATTAACTATTGCATAGACACTTTTTGTTTTAGTCTGTCACTGTAACTTAAAGCTTGTATGGCACAGTAGCAAAGGTCCTAGTACATTTGCAGATAATTGGCTAAAGCTGTACATACAGTGCAACTGCAGGTGCTGAGTAGAGTGCTTTGTGCTGTGGAAGGGTTTGGGTTCTCAGCTTTAGCCTTATTTTTCCTTCATGTGTTACCTAATCCAGCAAAACAGGGGGGCTTATTCCATCCTCATTAAAAAAAGTATAACAAAAATCCTATATTCTGTCTCTATGCCCTCCCCCTTGCCCCAACTCAACCAAAACACCTCTACATCAACCCTCAGCTGTCCAAAGCAAAGAAATAATTGAGTAATCCTTACTCTCTTCATTAGATGAACTGTTGTATTTCTGAAGTTGTGAGGTTTTTTTGTGCTCTTTTATATTCCCCTTCCCCCTCCTCCTTGAGTCAGCCACTGCAGAAAAGCAGAACTGTGCATTTCTTTTAATTCTAAGGGATAACCACGCCGAGAGGAGTCGTCTTGATTTCTGTAAATGCCAAGTCCTGTTCAGAAGCATTTAGTTACATAGAGTCACTATGTGTAGCAGAGAGAAAATGACTTCACTAGCAAACTATATGGCTTCTGAAGGCATCAGGTGGCTTAATATGTAAACAAAAGTCCGCAGCAGTCAAAAATAGATCTTTATAAAAAGAAATAGTGCAAAAAAGTGACCCCCTAAACAAGGAAGTGAAGGACTACCAGGGAATCCATCTATGTAGTCCTGCCAAATGCTGACCATAGCAGAATATGAAGGGCTTACTATGAAAACCCATTTTGCTGTTACTTCTGACATAGCACTTAGAGTACTTGACTCTTTAAAATGTTTCTTGCAGAGAAATGGTTGTACAATAAAAGGCTTTAAAGCCAAGAAAAATCCTATAAAATATGCATAATTTGGAGTCATTTGCACAGTTTTCTTATTGAAGGGATGGATGGGTTAAATGAAGCCTCAGATCAAGTGTTCTTGTTAGCGTGCTAAATCTGTGGCAATTACTTTTCCAATAGATTAAAAAAAATCTAACAGCTATTGTACAGTATTTGTAAAACCTAAACTATTTCTTATTAAAGACAATTTTATAACTCTGGCAGTTACATGGGATTTAAGATTTTAGATTCTTTCCGTGAAAAGGGAAAATTTATCCTGATAAATGATATAGTTAAGATATGTGGGAATGTGTGTTTGTGCTGCAAATCTTGCTCTGGTGAAATCCCTCTGTCTCTTTTGAACTCTTCAACAATGTGCAGATGACGGCAGATTTCAGGCTGTCGTATTTGTTTTTCATGGTGGGCTACATGTTTGCTTTTTGGAATATTCAAACAATTGTTTGGCAGCTTTCTTGATAACATGTTGTGTGTGGCAGGCCTAGTTAGGAAGGAAACAAAAGTTTAAACATCATAGCCATGAGTTGTAATTTACATAATACAACAACCTGGATTTTTTTTCCCCATGACTTCATCCATAAATACATTTTTTTGTGGTTTAGGTTATCAAGAGGCATGTTTTTACAGTAGTAATTTCTCTTCTCTCTTTCCCATAAGAAGCCTTCAGAGAAGTTGTTGGTAGTTATTTCTTGCAATTAAGATGCATATTGTCTTTTAAAACTGGCTCTTTGCAGCCCAGCTCTTTTGAGAAGCCCTAAGTAGTACCCAAACAGATATCACGGGTTCAGTTACATGCTCTCAGTGTAGTATCATGTTTTCTTCTTCTAAACCGAGATGCTGTTTATTGAACCAATTAGCTGTTGGGTGCAAGCCAGAACTTTCTCCCGAAATCAGAATTAATGAATAAACAAATTACACTGGGAAGACTTTTATTCTCAATGGGCAGTGACAGTTAACGTGTGACTAGGACGCGGTCCGTATCCCGCAACCTCGGTGCCCCTGTGTGTCTGTCTATACTTGGTCCTGCTGACGTCAGGAGGGTAAACTTTTTGAGTATGGATCACACGTTTGCATCGTATATTTGATGGTATGTCTGTCTTGGAATGTTTTTGAAACCATTCCAGCTCTTCTGTAGCCAGCAGATGGGATGCATACGCCTTCATTAACAAGCAGTTAACTCCGCTGGTACGACTAAATTTTCATCACGCTCCGGGTCTCTGACTTGGCTCTTTCTGCATTCCAGCTCCCACTGTTTGTTCTGCTCCCTCTACGAAGAAATCAGCACTAGCATTACATGCTCCTGCCCTCCTGTGGTAATGAAAACCTAAACGTTTTTCTCAAAATCAGGTTGTGTAAAAATAAAAGAGGAGAATAAGGAACTAGTTTGGTGTTGTTTTTTTTTTTTTTCCTCTTCTGGAGCAGCTGCTCCACGTATGCTTGCTTTTGGTGACATGTTCTGCTTCAAAAGCCCTGAGAAAATCATAGTAATTTCTAAACTTGCTGTTACAGTATCAGAAAGAACTTAGAGCTCATTATAGCTTTGAATTAACCTTTATACATGATATCCCTTTTGCATTAGTTCAGCGAAACTAAGGCACAGAAATTACAGGGAAGGTTTTTAACAGCAGTAATGGCCATGGGATTGCTCTGCCTTCCCTGCTCGGTGGGAGCTGAAACGCAGTTCCAGCACATGCCTTGGCAAGCCTGCCTGGCCGGGTGACCCACGCCAAGCTCACCACGAGTAAGGAGTGGAGGTGGATCCCAACCCTGAGCTCTGAGCTCCTTCCAGACAAGTGAAAGGCAGAGCAAGACAAACAGATGTGGAACTGTTACTGCAGTGAAAGCCACGCCGAGCAGCGTGTTAGATTCTTGGATGTGTGGTATGATAACAAGTAGTCAAGTTGCCCGAAAGGATCCTGATGTGGTTGTAGTCTATATGTGACCTCTCATTTCTTTATTGATCCTCTGTATTAATAACAATACTAAAAGGCAGCGGCTCTCATCTTCATTTCAAAGCTAATGGTGTATATAAACCGTGGACGTAAAACTTCAGTCTCTTTAGGCAAATATTTATGAGATATTCTCAACAAGTATGGTCTTGGAACAAGAAATCTGTGTTTGTCACAGCTTTCACTCCTGTGACTTCCAGCATCTACTGAAACGGCTTAAACCTGCTTCATGTTAGCAGGGAACACTTTCACAGTTTGCACACCGTTGATTCTTTCAGCCAGCTTGTTGGCTGTCTTTCAAAAAATATACAACTGATCAGTTGTATACCATTGTAATCTAAAAGTATGCTCTAGAGCTGCAGCTACCGATTTTTCCTATCATTTTGTATTATTACAATGTCATTTTTAGTCCTGCCTCATCTATGAAGCCCCTTAATTGACAGTGAGAATACACTACACAGAATTCCAACAAAAAGAAATGCTCCAGAGTAAGATTCTCTAATCTTTGCTGTAAATTTCTGGCTCTTGTGACACAGAAACAAGGCAGGGTAAAATGGTGCATAGAGCATGAAAGCGACTCATTGCAACTGCTTCTCTGTGCTCTCTTATTCTGGGGTAACGCGAGTTACACTGCCAGAGAACTGGTGTTCTGGAGCGATTGTCTATTGAGTTATTCTGTTTGTGAATCGATGTAGAGATATAAAGTTCTCAAAGAAAAATAGAGGGGGGAAAGCACAGGAGGTTTGTATGTGAGTGCTTTCAAAGTGTTGCTACTTGTTATCTAATGCTTTCTCTAAATAGGAATCTAGTAATGGTTTGAACTTTTCTCTTGTACTTTCCCAGTGACAAAGCCATAACTTGTTTGTCGTGTTTGGAGGTGATGAGCAAAGGATGATGAGCCACAGAAAGAGTTCTGCATGGGGTGTGTGTGGCTGTAAAAGCTCATGGATTGAATTTCAGGTTCTGGGGAAGCATAGAGTGGAAAATGACTGCTCAGACCCTTGTCTCCCTATCAGGAGTAAGTTTTCTTTCCTCCCTAAGCAACTTTCTCAAGCATCAGAGGGTGAGATGGGCGACTGTCTTGGCTATCTATTTTACTTACAATTTTTATATAAATTCAGTGTTGTATAACTTGGTTTATGAACGGAATGAGAGACTAAGGAACTAGTGAACAAGTTTCCAGTTGTGGGGTTGTACTTTGGTGGCTCCTCCAGGTGTACTGCAGGTGTGTGTATATATTCATCCAGTACAATTGCATGCTGCTTTTCAGTTATCCAAAGGAAACCAGCAGAACTTGATTGACAGAATTAATGCTGGAAATGTTACTTTTCACTCAGGTTTTGACCGCTTTTCAGTTGGCTGCTCTAATACGAGTTTTACATTGATCCATTGTAGAGACAGTAATTCCAAAGCTCCAACATTTAGGATTCATTTGGATTCTGGTTTTCCTTGCTGTCAATTACCAGCTAGCGAGCGCTGAGAGTTGTGTTATCAGGCAGATGGGAGGGGGACTGGTTGTATGGTCCTTTTTCTTCATCTAGTGTGACCATGGGCACTTTATGCCTGAGACTGTTTGGTTTTGATTATTAAGATGCAGCTTTTAACACTGTGCCTAGTGTGTGCAGCCTAATGTAAATAAAACAGCCCAGCCTGAAAAGCAATGACAAAGTGAAACAAGGTTTTCTGATATGAAAGCTGAAACATGTGATCACCGAGTAGATTAATTAGCTGGTGCCAGGAATTTTGTTCTTTTAAGTTGAGCTTTTCATTTGCCTGCAAGGTTTGCTTTTCAGTGTGGGGTGTTCTGATATGCTGACACAGTTGTAATTGTACAACTGTAAATGATATATATATTAAAAACTAAAACCAAAACAAACCTAAGGATTACTTTGTACTGTTTGAAGTGCACCGAATTCACTTGTGGATCACTCCCACCTTTATTTTGGTACTTATGATGGTTTGTGATGCTTCTTGAGGAATTAATGTCTCCTATGTAATCTTTTTTTTTAATATTTGAAACAGTATCTAGAAATAATAAATAAGAAATTGAACAAATTGAGACCTCCTGATGATAATATAGGTGAGGAAGAAATTTTAACTGAAACAGATGGTATTTTTTCAGCTCAATTTAGATGTGTTCTTTATCTCCCTTTATTTTTTATTTCTTCTAAATAACACTTCAAGACTTAAGCATGCTCATGGGAACAGACTTGCTCTCTAGAAATGTCTGATTTTTTTCCCCTCTCTGTGTTTAGGGAAATTATTTTCTTTGGGCTTGATGTATCCCTGAAGGAAAGCAGTTTTCTGTTGATTCAGTGCTTGAAAAACTATTAAAAAATTTTAGTTTCTAGTTCCTTAATAGTTAAGTTTCAGTGAAAGCATAGATTTTAACGACTCAGAAAAACCACTTAACCAGCCAGGACTGTATTTTCTTGCAGTAGTTTCAATCTTTAATTTTTTTTTGAGATACCTATGATCTGGTCTTCCTACTGTACTTTCTTTAGTGGAAAGGTTCAGGTGTCCTCTGTTGGCTTCATGCTTGGTTTTTGAGTGTGAGGTCATATGCAAGTTTTTGAATCTTTTTGTGAAGGATAAAAGAAAAGCACTGTGTCACTGAAAAGGTAGAATTTTATACTCTCATTTTACTTTAACACTACACTGAATAGTGATTTAAAAAAAAAAAACACCACCCCAAAACCTAATTTCACTAGTGATTTTTGTTGTTATTGTGAGTTGCTCTTGAGTTCTGTGCCTGTGTTTTGAAACTGTTAAATGTTATATGAATAAAGATCCCAAAAATAGTGATCAAATGCAATTACTGTTTGCAATTATTTCGGATTCTGGGGGGAAGCCCAAGTAGGTGCCGCCTGTAGGGATGGGTCTTCCTTTGCCCTACTGTAAAATTTCAATTTTTTAGTATACTGGATTCATAGCTGAGTTGAAATTAGTTGCTGATAGTTGATAACTGAATTACAAATTCAGATCAAACTCTAATTAACTGATGCTTTTCTTTTTCATTGATGCTAGGATTTTCTTTTGCTGATCTAATGTAGTGTGGAGGGAGCAACAGCCATTTCCTTCTCGCTTTTTCTAGTCTCTCCCAGACGTTGAAAACACTGCAGTTGTGGTGCCATGTGCAGATAGCCTAAGTCTGATTTATGGTCACATGAACACCGTGAGGCTTGTTTTTAAACAAACCCCAAGCCTTTTAAGCTTAGCTGTTTTAAAACTGATAGTTTTTCAGTTTCATTTCTGCTGGAGTTATTTTTAGGGATATCTTGCATTTCTTTGTTGTGCTCTCATTCACAGGGGGAAAATGTAATCTACCAAGTGGTGAATGTTGGTAAGCTCTGTTGCGTTCTAGAGACTTTTGTTTCTATTTAATAGTCAAGCTTTTGTATCTCTATTAGCAGCTTCATGTATTGTACATGCAAGCAGGAATATTACATTGGAGCAGGCAGGGCAGCGTAGCTTGCTAGCAACCCACAGACCAGAATTGCCTTGCAGGGCAATGATTTGCTTCCTTTTTCTGAAGAAGGGGTGGAAGGGCTAATTTGGGCAACAAATGCTTGAAGCACCAAACTTTTTCTTAGATTCCACTTTGTAGCCTCATCCAGCTTCTGGACATATTGGTACCATGACCAAAGGATGGAGAGGATAGGCAATTTTCTAGCAGATTCCTGCAGAATTATGGTGTGATTATAAATATAAGAGAAGAAGCAGACCCACAAAAGCATCCTTTGAAAATACCGCATTCTTCTGGGGAGAGATGAAGAACTCTTGAAGTAAAATGGTATTTTATTAATAAATGCTGAAAGTAGGAAAGAGATGGTACTGTGTAAGACTGCATATGCTGAATGCGGCATGCAGTAACGAGCCTGACTATGGCAGGGTTCATCTGGCCTGGCTTTAGTGGTAGTGTTGTTTACTTTGTAAAATAAGCTGGGGGTTGGCTGTGGGAGAAGTGAGCAGTGAAATAGTATCATCTGCACAAATCTGACATGAGGAATTTAGGAGTTGGAGGACAGCACACACAATGTGTCAAACAGCAGAGGCCGTGATTAAAACCTCTTTCCGTCATGGTTCCAACTGGTGGATCCTCACATCCACAGATCAAATTTAGCCTCAGCAAGCAAGAATACTCTTACATTAAAACCTCCTTTTTTGCATCATGTCTGAATTTGACCCCATAGGATGCTGATTTAATATAAGGTGATTTAATGTGTATCTTCATTTTTAAAAAAACCCCAAATTTAAAATGTATGTTTGTAGCAGTTAATTATACTTTAATCCTAAACCACTACCGACAATTGTCAGAGCTTTACTCACTGCCCCTGTAAGAATTACAGAAGCTTTTGATTTGGTAGGAATTTTTGTGATACAGACAAGTGATGCTGAGCTCTTTAGATTGCAGCTTCTTTTCCACCTTCTGTTGGAAGAATTATTGTCAGAGAATGGAGGAAGGGTAGGAAGGATTCGCGGGGGAGAGAGAAACTGCCCCCATTTGCACAACCTTATGTCCAAGAATCACAGGAGCTGGAGGCTGGTGGGGAAGAGAAGGTTTCAACAGACACATTCTAATCCCTCAGCCTCACATACAATAAAAGCCTTGATGTAATTTATCTGTTCTTACCTTGCAACAAAGGGAGGGATGGAGCAGGGCTTGGGGCAGGAGGGAGGAATACAACACCGGCATGTCATGCCTTGCTGCAGAGGGAGTATATGCAGGGAAGGTGGCTTCAGCCGTGCCCCATTGCAGGGGACAGACCAGTTCAGGTCCTACTCCCTAGGTCTTCTCTAGTTCTGCGGTCCTGCCTGTGTCTTCTACTGCTCTCTAGTCATTATTCCTGTACATTGTCATGCTTGTAGTTCCTTGCAGTCTGTACTCTGCTCGTTCTTAGAGAAGATGGTAGTGGTTATCATCTGTTTTCTACCTATACCTGTGATACTGTTGTAGTTCTCATTTTGGAAATGGCTGAGTATAAAAGGAACAAATCTGTAGCAAGTATTTGTTAAAATTAGTAAATCAACTTCCTTATTTATTTATTTTTACAGGTTTAGGTACCTCTCCCATGTTTAATTTTTTTTTTTCTTTCTACTGTTCAGGAGCTCTTTTCTCACCTCCTCAGGATACTTTCCTTGTATCCTCATAGTGCTCGTGTATAAGTATAGTACCTTGATTTTGAACATATTGTTCTGGAGCATATTGTCATATGAAAATTTGTTCAGTCCTTCTACTTTGTTCATGAGTCTGTCTGCCTTCTTTGAGTGCTTTCTGCATATGTCTAGTCCTTTGTGGGTTACATTTGTTTTGAAAAAGACTTTGTCTCATAATCTGGATTACTTCAACCTCTACTACTTGTGTGAATGTCACGTAGATGGTTGAAATACTCATCTTCTGTCCTGTACATCAAAGGAAAAAATCTGGGCTCCATCACTCCGTTGAGCTGCACAGAGGAGGATGGGTGCAGTGCAGGAATACGCTGCAAAGAGCCGAGAACAGACCTCACCTCTGTGTCAGGCAGAGGAGCCGGTGCAGGCAGTCCCGATGCTGTTCTCTGCTTACAGAGTCTAGTTCAGCCCTCTGGTCTGTTTCTCTTAAATGTTCACAAACAGATCTGATGATTTCTCGCTGAATTACTCAGACATTTATAACTGATAGCTTTTTTTTTTTTTCTAAATCAAAGGGCAATGAGGTGTAAGGAAGTCATTCATTATAAACAGGCATACAGTACGACTTATATTTTTTTCTCATTTTGCTAGGGTGATGGTGGAACTTTCACATGGCTTTAAGCTAGCCTCTTCATTTTTTTCCATATTCCCATTTTGAATTTATTATTAAGGCATTAAGTAAAAATAATATTGCATTATATTTGTACAGTGTTGTTTTGTTCAGTTTGTGTGTTTAATTTTTTCCATAATTTTTTTCTGATTAACGTTGCTGCTGCTTTCCACTTTTGCAATACACGAGCCTTTCAAGTGTGCTAAGGAATATATCATCCAGTTGGTTTTTGGCAAGCAGAAATCATGTTTTTCACTATTTCTAGTAAAAATGTCATTGAAGACCTTTTGTTTTTTTAGAAAAAAAAAAAGGATGTCTCATCTGAACAGATTTTTAAGAATCTGCTTGGAAGGGATAACAGTGGTTTTCTTTTTTTTTTTCTTGAAGGAAAACATCTTGTTCCTGTGAAGATACCCAATTTATCATGCATTTTCCAGAATTCTTCGTATATGTGAAATTATCTTTTAATCAGGCTCCTTAGTTACGAGCAGGATAGAATTCAGTGCCATTTGGAGTCATGGGTGTCAGGCTGGAGCTTAAGGCATTGTGTGGGGAAGGCTCCTTGACAGCAGGAACGAGCATGAGGAGTATTTGTGGCAGGTCTGGGCTTTAGGTGGTCCTTCATAGGAAGGTGAACAGAGATTGCTTTCTCTTCTGTGTTTCATCTTTATCTTCCATCCTGGAAAAGAAATCTTAGGGATTGTCACTTTGGGTTTTTTTGGGTGATGCGAAGTGTAAGGTGTTGCACTTGGGCCGGAAGAATCCCAGACACAGATACAGACTGGGAGAAGAGCTCCTTGAGAGTAGCCCTGCTGAGAAGGACCTGGGTGTCATGGTGGATGAGAAACTTAACATGAGCCAGCGGTGTGCTCTTGCAGCTCGGAAGGCCAATGGTATCCTGGGCTCCATCAGAAGAGGGGTGGCAGCAGGGACAGGGAGGTGATTGTCCCTCTCTACTCTGCCCTTGTGAGGCCCCATCTGGAGTACTGTGTCCGGATCTGGGGCCCCCAATACAAGATGTGGAAGTGTTGGAGAGGGTTCAGAGGAGCCACGAAGATGATTATAGGGCTGGAGCACCTGCCCTACAGAGAGAGGCTGAGGGAGCTGGGCTTGTTCAGCCTGGAGAAGAGAAGGCTGGGGGGGGACCTCCTTGCAGCCTTCCAGTACCTGAAGGGAGCATACAAACAGGAGGGGAATCAACTTTTAAAAAGGGTAGACAATGGCAGGACAAGGGGGAATGGATTAAAGCTAAGGGAAGGAAGGTTTAAATTAGATACTAGGGGGACGTTTTTTATAGAGGGAGTGGTGGGGTGCTGGAACAGGCTGCCCAGAGAGGTGGTAGATGCCCTGTCCCTGGAATTGTTCAAGGCCAGGTTGGATGGGGTCCTGGGCAACCTTGTGTAGATTCAGGCCTGGGGGTTGGTGTCCCTGCCTTTTGCAATGCAACCCATGTCATTCTATGATTCTGTGCTAATGCATTAGAATGCTGATTGGTGGAAAACAAAACACATGTAAAAACTAAATGAAATTATGAAAATTTATTTTGCAAAATAAATTAGTCAAAATTAGGTGCCAATGAGATGGCTTCTAGTCTTAAATGTGTTTAAATTTCCAATTACTACATACTTTGCCTTCTCCAGGAGCAGGAGTGGTGTTTGCTGACTGATTACTGTCTCAGTATTTTTATATCCGGGATACTCTTACATGGAGTTTCTTACCAGTTGCTTCTTGCCTGCCAGCCTCCCACCCCTGTTCTTGTTCCAGCTTCTGCCTGTTTCTCCATTCCCCCTGTTTCTCAGCTTGCCCATGCTCCAGGCTGGAGGCTTTCTCCTCTGCATGGCTGCTGTTCCCCCATGGAAGGTGGGGAGGATGATGGGAGGGTGTCTCAGCTGGATAGGAAAGGCCTGTTCAGCCGCTGTGCGTGTGACTTGCTCTGCGGGAACGCCTTATAGCAAAAGAAGTTGGTGTGTAGGAGTCAGAGGTGAAACAGGCTCAGGGTTTATGAAATACTTGGCTCTTTGTTGCCAGAGGAATTCCTCACAGTTTTCTTGAGGTTTCAGAGTGGCCAGGAGCATGTGTGTGGTGAAAATCACTGTGGCACCAGACATCATCTTAATAGATTTCAAGTCCCTGATCTAAACCAAAAAATGCCATATTTGTTATGAAATCGGTGTTCAGACTACCTTTGATGTGAAAAAAGCAACATGCTTTTACCAGCCTTCAGGTTTCTAAACATCACCTTTGAGGAGTGAGGGCTGAGATAGTTCAGCAGGACTGAAGAAGCCTTCGCCACAGAGCACTGGCAGTATATAGCTGTATGCAGTGCTACCTGAATCACCCATAGCATGCATCTGTTTGCTTAAATAATATTTCACTGTTTCACATCATTATGTTTAATTCTGCTTTGCTGTTGGGGGAGAAGACTTGAAAGCTTTGAAAAAGGCTTGGGAGCGATTTTATTCTTCATCCCCTTATCAGGGCATATAATGAATCTACATTTTGATGGTGCTGTTAATTTACAAAGTTCCCCAAAGTATTTCTGAGTTGCTGTGGCTTCTCCAGCTGTGGTTGAGCACTGTCTCAAGCAGTGGTGCAGGACGGTGGTCTGTCTGGTGGAACATGGAAGCTGTTTAACCACGTGCAGCCGTGCAGTGCAGGAGGGTAAGGAAATGGAAGGAATAATGCAAAATCCAGTCAAAACTGCAGGAAGATCTGGGTAGGCAGAATGCAGTTAACCTTATTAACCACTACAAGGATTTCTAATGAGAATCTAGCTGGAGCGGACACATACTACAGGGAAAACACTGTTTCTCTTTGGCAGTTCATAGTTCTTGCTTCTGAATAAGAATACTTGGAAGGCAGAAGTAGTCCGTCACATCATATTGAGGCAAACGTTGGCTGGAAAAAGAGATGAGAGTATTGTAACTTGCATCCAGTTATCTGAAATGTAGTGGTTTCTTGTTCTATCTATATTCTAACTTGGCCCCAATAAGTTTGCTTTCATCAGGTAAAATGCATCTATCGGAAAGGGTGAGATTACACCACCAACCAGCTCCCCCCCCCCCCCAAAAAAAAACCCAACCTCAAAGCAAACAACAAGTTGCAGTAGTGCAGGAAGATGTGTAGATCTCTGTTTTTCATTCAGAGTATTCTATGTTTGTTTTGGTTTCCTGTAATTTTAAAATATGTAATGTAAAATTTTGTTATAATATGCCAACCCAAAGAAAACAACTCCAGCTGATCATTATGCAGTTTTTAAATAAATTTTCTTTTTTTTTTTTAATTTAGTTGTGATGAAGTGAAATGCACATTTAAATTGGAGCAAATTTGATTCCGATCATGGTTGTTATCTTTTTTCTGTGAAGAACACTGATCTGTTAAAGGAGATACTTATTTTCTGAGAATAGGTTAAATGCAAAATATGTTAACGACTTCTAAAAGTGAGGAGATTTATAACTGAAAACTTGTGGGTAAATATGTTGGGGGTTTTTTTTGCAATTTACCAGACACTTCTACAACTTCTAAACTCATGTATGGTAGTTGGAAAGTGTTACTGCGAATGTCAATTTCTATACATTAGTTATATTTCAACTAGGTGTTTGATAAAACAAATATATCCAAGCTTTTCTCATTTTAGCTGAAGATCAAGAACTGCTAGTAAAAATAGAAAAGAATTGAGCAGGGGGCAGGTATTGTGCAGTGGTGAGCTGCCACATGTAGTTACCGTGGCTTTGTCTGCTAGAACATAGAAGGTAAAGAGCCATCATTCCTTTTCGTGTTCAGAATTGCACTGAAAGCATGTTTTAAGTTGGTTTTCAGACAGGCTTAGGCTTTTTTCCTAGCATAGCTGCAAGGGGATCTTGTGACTTACACAGTCACTAATTATGGTCAGAAAATTCAAGGCACTGAGAGTCATCCAGCACTGAACTTTGCAAAATGGTCATAATTATTACATAAAAGCATGTTGAAGAAGACAAACTTACTGCTTCAAATTTGGAGACAAAGAAATAAAGAGAAATGCTAGAATAAACATATTTTTACTTTGTTGTAGATAATTCTGTGTTGGTGGTAGAACCTAGGGCAGGGTGCTACCCTAGCAGTAACAGGGTAATGGTTGATTTGGCTGAGATGGGATGTAGTATGTGGCTTGTCCCAATTTCTGTTGGATAAACTTAATGTAAGTTGTTGATATAGATTACTAGATAATATATATTACTCTGTTGCTGTCTTGTGTCTTTACTTTCTCTCCTGCTCGTCATTCTTCTTTTGTCTCCTGTTGGGTTGGTTTTATTTTGATAGGTTGTTTTTATTGCTCAGAGCAAATGAGTAAAAGAAAAACATTCAATGCTGGTTTATAGTTTTCATCGTCACCTTAGGTGGGACCAATGCCACTTTCTATCCAGTTTGTAACAGCTGTGTGTGGCAGGCTGTTTCCTTGTTTTACTGGAATTGTGGAGGGATCTGAATGGTGGTGCCTGCGTGCTGTGGGGTGGTAATAGTGAAGGGTGTTTTTATAGTGGAAAAGTAAGTTTTTGCTACAGGAAGGTGACCTTTGTTTAGAGGAAAGTGTTGGGTACATTGGAGCACTTGCTCTCGTGGAAGGTCATATTCCACTCTAGATGCAGAATTTGTATAGTCACAAAAATGAGTGAACTGGATTTTCCTAACCTAATACACCCATTAAGAACAACCTTTGTTTAGGCACATCCTTATTAGGACCTGTACTAAGACTGGGAAATTTGTTTCATCTAGCAAGTTATGATTTTCAAATTTCATGTATTATGCAGGGTTACACAGCCTGGTGATAGGACGAGTTACCATGGAAACAGAGACATGTAGCCCAAAAGGTACATGCTGGGGGACCACACATGCAGAAAGTACCTTTTTACATATTAAAATAAGCTGCCACATGGAGTTAGCAGAATTCTTTGTACTTGCTCTTAGAGCCTGCTTCTGCCGAAACATGAAACGGTGTTTTATAACTTTGGCAAAAAATGTTGGTTTCTTTCTTTTTCTGTTCGGTAAATGGGGTAAAAGAGAAAATTCTTCATAAAAAACAATGTTGGAGTGCATGGAATGAATCACAGTCTGTCTATTTTTGTACTTGCTAGGTGAGTTCAA
The DNA here is from genome assembly GCA_013400835.1 of Zapornia atra. Classification (NCBI taxonomy): domain Eukaryota; kingdom Metazoa; phylum Chordata; class Aves; order Gruiformes; family Rallidae; genus Zapornia; species Zapornia atra. The sequence continues at coordinate 328,020 of VZTU01021242.1, read as the reverse complement.
AGGCAGGGCACAAAAGATTATTTGTACCCCTAGGAACTTAAGGCGTAGGTGTCTTTCTGTCTGCTGGCATGGAGCCTTTTCGTCATGATAGACCTGGACTTTGGTACGTGACCTGGCATTTGGCGCCATGCAGTACCTCCAGAGAGAGGCCAGTCTGGTGGCCTGTGAATGAAAAGATGGATCCAAAGGCCTCACAACAAGCAGTAACGTCCATGTGCATTTGCTGTGGAAGGGCATGGCTGTGTCGGAAGCTGGGATGGGATGACCTAGGAGATATGTCTGCTTCTGCAGGTACAAAGTGATGAGAGTTCAAGTGTCTGGAGACACTTGAAACCAATTAATTTATTTATAGTAACTGCAGCTTTAATTGCATGTAGGTTTGTAATCAGGTGCCTGCAGTTACAGATGTGTCTACAGATTTAAGAAACCACAAGGAAAGCATAAGCAAGCCTTCAGAAATGGTCTAGGTGTTGTCCCCTTGGTCTGACATTTTTCTAGTTGATCCCTTGACCTCCAGGTTTTACTCGAATGCCAGACTGGGTTAATGCTCAGCTGTTCTGCCACTGTAGAAACAGCAAGCAGGCAGGGAAGGGTCTTGAGGACAGTCCTTTGGCAGATGAAGATACCTCCTAAAGGGCTTAGAGGGCTCTCAGGGCTCTCCTGGCTGACCCACCTCCATGGGCTTGGGCTGTGCGAGCAGGGATTATGCTGCTGCTATCAACCATCCTGTACTCGGAAATAAAGGAATTTCCTTCCCAAGGAAGAGAAGGTGTCTAGCTGGGGTATTTCAGGAGCACTGCTCTCGTGGAGACAGATGAGGCGATGCTTTTGATCTGTGGCAGTGCGATGGCTGCCTCCGTAGCTCTGAGCGAGGAGGTTTTGTGCTCAGAGGAGCCCTGCAACCGCCTGGTGACTGATTCAGCACTTTGCTCCCAGCTGGGCTGCGGTGGCTGCGGTGGCAGAAGCTGAAATGCACTTACGCAGATGAAAACTCTGTAGGTCAGATGTTTGAAGCTAGTAAATTGTAGGAGAGAATGTGCTTTGTTTGCAAGTGACTCGGTGGCTAAAGTGTTTTGGGTTTTGAAATAAAAGTAGTGACTTTTTTTTTCCCCCCTGCATATGTGGCATTGAGAATGGAAAGTTGCAGCTCCTTAGACTAAACATTAAATTTCATCCATTGCTTATCGATGTCTTCCTGTTTGTGGTGTAGTGGGGTATGAAATGTTTTTGTTACATTCTAAGTAAAAGGTAAATGTTTTAAAGATGGTAGATTTGTCTGTTTGTTTGTAAATAGGTGTTGCTACATTACCAGATAGCATTTGGACCCTGCCTTGTTGTAAAGGGCACTTAGGTCTGACTAATCACAGCATCCTAGATCAGAATTGACATCTCAAAACATTTTATTTTATTGCTATGTAGTGGAATTACAGTCTGCGTACTCGAGTGTTTAGTATGAGGCAATTCCTTATTTCTTCTATGTGTTGAGTATTTGGAACGATCCTTTTCTGTTATTTGGGTTGTAATGCTCAAGCTGTGGTGTGTGCCCTTTGGGTTAGGTTTAGTAGAAATGCAGAACAAAGGGGGAAAACATTCCTATTCCAGTTATACACATAGTAAGTGATTTTCCTTTCAAATATAGGTCTCTAGGTTTCTGCTGTGTTACAGAAGTAGTTTAATTCTGTTTTATTTGAGTGTAACATTTTAGGCTCTAGTGAAAATAAGGCTTTAGATTTCACATGCTTAGAATACTGGAAATTGTGTCTGTTCCAGTATGCAAAACACAGAACAGGAACCAGTAAGTGTTTAAGGGGAGCTGTAAAGTGACCGTTTGGTAAGATGTGCCAAGATGATGTTCCTTTGGCAGAAAAGGCTGAGGTTAGTAAGCCTCATCGCTTGAGATGGAAATATTTCAGCAGTGGGATTGTATTTTATTTCCATTTATGATTTCTTCTTCAAGCCATTTCTGTGAACATACAGGAAACATGCTTGCAAGTCACAAGACATGTAATGCACCCTCTGAGAGAGGGACTGTTGGTAAGTCGTGCAGGAATGGCCTCTCCTCGGGGAGGCATCGTCACGGGGCAGATGCAGAGAGACTAGCAGTGGGACCTTGGGCAACAAGGTGAGCTTTGGCCATTCCTTCTGGCTGGGTTCCTCTGACACCTGGGGTTTTGTTACCCTGGCACTGGTGCATCCCTGGTGCCAGTTGCCTGATGCGGCATTTCATTAGGGAGCTTGCAGGCAAATGGCTTGCAAGTTTGTTTGTGTAAAATCAAAATTAAAAAATAGGAATGACCTCCCCTCAATTACAAGCTGTGAAGTAATATTGGCAGTAAATTTTTACTGGAGCAGTAGTAAAATTGCTCTTCAGTAGTGGCTAGGAGACAGTTAAGTGTTTTACAGCTGCCTTTGTATAGCAGTTGAGTGAAATCCTTTATCTCAAGCCTCATATTGCATTAAGATAAGGACCAGCAAGCATCGGTATTTATAGTACCAAGTTGCAGGTGATTAGTTTAGTATTATTCCTAGAATCGCACTTCTAAGTTACTGACTTTTATAAAACATTTATTGCATAAATGTTTTACGTTCTATTGTTCAGTGGAACTGAAATCTATTTTCAGTTACTTGCATGTATTTAAAAAAAATCAGTAAACTATACACAATGGATGTGTTGCTCTTTCAGGTGGCTTAGGAAGGTGATACAATTTAGGCTGAAGTTGTGTTTCTGAAATTTTGTCAGTTACAGTTGACAGGAAAAAAAAATAGATCTGGGGTATGTTCACCAGACATCAGGAGGAAAGAATGAGAACTCTGGTATTGGTTATTTATAGCTTTTAATAATTATTTCACTTCAAAAAAAATATTTGTAGCAGGGAAGGGATTGGTTTCTTTAACTTCTCTAAAAGTTTTATTTACTTGGCACAGCATATGAATGAGAGAGTCTTACTTGGTTTTCCAAGTTCTTCAGCACATAATAGTTAAATGTTTTTATGTCAATTAATATTGACAGGAAGGCGGTTTGGACAGCATTGGAAAATGGAAGTAGTTGGCAGATCTGGCTAATTTCACTGAATTTCCTTTTGCTAAAAATATCTAAAAGAAGCTCTCCTTTGGAGATACAATGAATGCTTGTTCGACTGCAGTTTAGAATTGTTGGTGACTCTTGTCCTTTAACCAAAAGGGCTTGAAAAATATGAATAACCTTTTGAAACATATTCAGCTTCCTCTGTAGCATATGCAATTCTGTCCATGTCCTCCCAAAGATTGCGTAAGTCTTTAACTTGATGTGTGCAAGTAACCCCCATTAGCTTGAATGATCTGCAATAGGAAGAGAAGCTCTGGAGAGCTGCTTCCATGAAGTTGAGAATTTCATGTGTATCCATGTTGGCAGGATGAAGGAGTTCAGGGCGGCTATGTGTGGTCGAGTTTTGTCTCAAAACTTGGTCATTAATTTATGAAATGGCAAGATTTTAGTCCTACTGACTGAAAGCATGGAGCATCAAGTACGTATTCTCATTTGTATTGCATACTTATGTGTTAAAAATAATTTGAGACAAGGTGTGATGGTATTAAAATTACAAAACACTATAACTTTATAAAATAGGGTAAGTTAAATTTAGTTGTTTAAGGCCTGGGTTGTCTCTGTTACAAGGTCATCACGGGGTACTTGCAGGCAGCCTAGGAAGTTGTTCGATGAAGCCTTCTGCTGTTGGGAATCCCAGCCCTGGTGAGCGGGTGCAGGGAGATGCTGGTGTCTTAGGGGTGTCTCAGACTCTCGAGGGGTGAGGCTGTTCCAGCTGAAGCATTTTCTTCATTGTGCTTCCCCCCGCGCTGGCTTTTGTGATGAGAATTCTTTTGGAGAAATTCTCATCACAGGCTTTTTCCTCTTAGAAATGCTGGTTGTAGTTATTCGAGGTATTAGAGAATCACTTTATTTGGAAACAAAGAGGCTAAGCTTTCTCAAGCTAATTTGAAATACATTTCACAGTCTTGGGCAGTAATGAAAATCCCTAGTAAAGAGAGAAAAATGATCGAGGTGCAGTACCTCTAACCATTTTGTCACTCTCAACAGGGAGTATGTTTCCAGGCCTGCCACACTGGGAGCTTGGCTCAGCTCTCCCCGTGTTAGAAACCCACGACTGCCTACAGCTTGCCTGCCCATCACTGCTTCCTAACACCTTTAACGCGGAGGGGAGGTTGCAGTCTCTGGTCATGACCTTCTGTCTTGGTCTGAACTTTCTTTTGTGCGGGCAAGATTTTTGTTCCTTATCAGAAAATGAAATGTTGAACTGGCACAGTGAGTCAGGGACACCCACCCAGTTTTTAGGTACAGTTACACTGAGGGCACCTCCCCTCGTGGTTTTAAATTTTGGTTTTATAGGAACAAACTTTCCAGCCGTTTGCATGCAGCCCCATAGTAAAATGCCTCATCAGTAATTGGTAATGAAGGCAGAGAAATGCATGCAGATTATTTGGAGCGTTTGCACTACTGAGCTGCTTTCAGCAGCACTAATCTCCAGCCGGCTTTCCTTTCTGAGGCTCCTTCAAAACCTGCTTCAGCTGCAGTGCCTGTAAGAAACTAAACCAAATCTCTTGGTGGGTCCTAAATTTAAGTTAAAAACTTATGAGAGCAGCAGCCGCCCTCTGAGTATTTTGCATCCTAAGACCTGGATGCAGAGCAGTAGCAGTTTGGCACTGCCACATGGCTGAGTTTTCTGAGTTTTTCTGAGAAACCAACTCTGGTAGTTCTCAATTCTTGGTGTTGCTTTTCAAACTGAAACCAAATTGTCAGGCGTTTCAGGCTACCACCCTTTAGTCAGCTGGATTTTTTTCATTTGGAGTCGTTACGCTTCTCATTGGCGGAGTTTTACAAGCATGTGGATTATACAGTGCTGAGCACAAGTTTTAAAGCATAATGTAGGTTGGTAATCTTGAGAATAGGTCAGGTTAATGGATGGTGTAAAAGCTGGGTGGAAACCTTAAGGATGTAGTAAGCAACCAGCTTGTGCTGCTTTAAAGAACTCTGCGATGGAGAAAATGTCAGTTAAAAGCTGTTGCTGCCACTAGCACATAACCCTGGTCCTTTACCAGACGAGCTGTCCAGAACACCGCAACTGGAGGCAGTAGGGTTTTTTGCTATTATGGAAGCACATGCTTTGTGATACCAGCAACAGTGAATGGGGGTAAAGGACTGGAAGCCACCTCCTGGGGGAGGTTCTCTTTTGAGCTTTGTTAATAAACAGCTTGATTTGCAACTGAGGTAAAATGGATTGCCCTTCTTACTGTCCTTAAATAGGTTTTCTTTTTTTTTTTTTTAATGTGAGCAAATATATTGAGCAAAGTGCTCCTGTGTGTTCTCCAAGCACATGTTTGTACTTGAAGGTAAGCGTACATAGCATAGCTGTGCAATTAAAGATAGTTACTTGAGCTTTGCTTAAAAAAAAATAAATGTGTTTCTAGTACTTGTTGATTGCTTAAGTATGCAAAATATTATTTAATTGATTTTGATTGTGAACTTTATGAACTTGTGCAGAAGATGGAATGCCAGGACAGCTCCTATGGTGGCTTTAGGAGTATTTTAACGTGACTCATGTGGTTGAGGAAGTGAGGTACTCTGAGATACAGGCAAACTTTCTTCTTCAGTGAATGCTGTATAGCAAAGGGAAGTTGATTTCAGGCTACAAGGCGGAGAGATGTGGGGACATGAAATTATTGTTGCCGTTGATCAACCATTTATTTTCTTCCACAAAGATACATTCCAAAACCTCTCCAGAGTATTCAGATGTGAAGTTCTTAGGCATGTCGTGTTTTCAATTGAAACATGAAGCAAAGCTGCTTTCTAGGATAGATGATTATTTTGTAAAAATGTAAATGGAGCTCTATAGGTTTCAGACATCTGTTCACTTAGGCTGCATTATACTCATTGAGGGGGGAAAAGTTCACGGTACTGTTTAAGGATATGTTATATTCTATTGTCATGAGAAATTCCTTCATAATTGTGCTTCTCTTGAAGCATAATATATTATTTCTTCTGAGCTTTCTGTTGACTTTTTGATAGGTTTATGTTAAAAATCAAATCACATGAAGCTGGTGACAGCGTTCTGCCCCATGTTAAAAGCACACCTGTGGTTCTGAGCTGGCTGGGAGATCTGGAGGCAAAGTGTTCAGGTTACTACAGTGGGTTCGATTTCTTTGTAGATCGAATTGAGGCTCTTTTGTCCTGAAAGAATAAGCCTGTACAGGTTTGTTTGAGGAGGCTGGCACTTAAAATTATGGCAGATCTTTGTTGACTGATTGGGCATGGAGGGGAGAGAGACTAGTCATGTTGATGACCAGGGTGTTATGCTAAGGACTAGCTAAGACTTAAGATGGTGACTCAGATGTAGTGCTGAAGGCAGTGTTCTGTTTAAGAATTATAATTTTTCTTTCCTCGTGTATACTAATTACTATAGCTCTTCTACCACAGTGGGTCTTCTGAGAAGCATGTGTAGTATTTTTGTCTTAGCTCTGGGTTTTTCATTGACATTTGAAGAGAAGGACAAATCATTAACTTGAGTTAGCGAGCACAGGCTTCATGTGGAAACGTTCAAGATTTAACTGGAAGTTAAGTTTTATGCTCACACTCACTTCAGCTTCTCTTCTCTCTGTGTTACAGAAATACTAATACGGAGCATTTGACCTTCTAATCTCTACAGCTGAATCTCCTGACACCAGGATTAGGAAAGAGTGCCTTCAGAACCAATATGTAGCAAATGGGTATTATACCTCCGAAGCTCCTCCCTTGGTTCAACACTTGCATGTTTTAAGCATCATTGTCGCCTCAGCAGTGAATTGTTCTTGTGAACTTCAGAAACGGATTTCATGTGGTGCTTGCTAAACGTTGTGTCACCATGAGTAGTAATCTAGGAAAAGAAAAGGACTGTAAAGAGAAGGATCCAAAAGTCCCATCGTCAAAAGAAAGGGAGAAGGAGGCCAAAGCCTCTGGAGGATTTGGGAAAGACAGCAAAGAAAAGGAACCTAAGACCAAAGGGAAAGATGCCAAAGACGGAAAGAAGGACTCCAGTAGCACGCAGCCTGGGGTGGCTTTTTCAGTGGACAATACGATAAAAAGACCTAATCCAGCCACAGGTACCCGCAAAAAATCCAGCAACGCTGAAGTGATCAAAGAGCTAAATAAATGCCGGGAAGAGAATTCAATGCGCTTGGATTTGTCCAAGAGATCTATACACATGCTTCCATCAGCTATCAAAGAGCTAACGCAGTTAACAGAACTTTATTTATACAGTAACAAACTGCAGTGCCTACCGGCAGAGGTGGGCTGTCTCGTGAACCTGATGACACTGGCCCTGAGTGAGAACTCGCTCACCAGTTTGCCTGACTCTCTTGATAACTTGAAGAAACTGCGCATGCTTGACCTGCGGCATAACAAGCTTAGAGAAATCCCTTCGGTGGTGTACAGGCTAAGCTCCCTCGCCACGCTTTACCTACGCTTTAATCGTATAACTACTGTGGAAAAGGATATCAAAAACTTGTCAAAGCTCACCATGCTTAGCATACGAGAGAACAAAATCAAGCAACTACCTGCTGAAATTGGTAAGCAATTACGCTGAGGGTTTAATTCTATGCTTGTGTACATTTTGCAGGTCAGTTAAGTATGTAGAAACTGCCACTTCTCCAGGTGCCTTTCTCCATCTTTACATAAGCATGATTTTATGAAGTCTAATGTAATGCAATGTAAGCTTACACTGAGAGTAATGAATAGAATCATAGAATCATACGGGTTGGAAGGGACCTCGAGAGATCATCGGGTCCAACCCCCCTGCCAAAGCAGGCTCCCTATCTCATATTACACAGACAGGCGTCCATTCGGGTCTTGAATATCTCCGGAGATGGAGACTCCACAATACCTTGGATATATTTTTTTAAAACAACAAAAGCCCCTTTTTTTATCTTGTCTTAAATGTATCTTGTTTTCATCTTTACAATATGTGAAAGCACAAGGCATCTTCAGAGCCAGATGGTTTAAAAAAAAAGAGATAGAAGGGCAAATCTCATTTTAAGATTTCTTCGTAAATCATTTATGAACTGTTGCAAGTTATAAACACAATATGGGCAGGTTAGAGAGGTGTGACCATGGTAGTAATACAAGGTAGAATGGGTAGCTACATGCTATTACCATGAGGAAGCTGTTGGATGCTGTCACAGTTAATAATGTAGGTTAATCATTTGTGAAAGCCTCTACCTTTTATAAGTAACAAATATATTAATACGTGGACTTAATATAAAGTGACCAAATGTTGTAGGCATAGCTGATGATTCTTTTTAATGAATAATTGTTTTTCAAACATTGTTATGAAAGTTTGAAAGGTGGTGAAATAGTATGAAAGTGGCTTATTAATTTAAATAGTTTATTACAAAAAATTTCCTGGAATAGCTGTATATCAAGAACTCTCAAGTTGTTCCTAATAGCTTCTGATTCATGGGAAACATCTTTTTCACACTGTTCTCAAGCAGTATTTGAACAATGTATGTGCCTCATAAAAGGGAGGTTTTGTCATCAGTGGTGTTTTTATTATGTTTCACTAAGCAGAGCTTAGTTCCCTTTAGGGGGAGGGGGAATACATGCAGTTCAACTGCTTCGACTTTCTTCAAGTGTGGGGGAAAATAACTCACAAAAGTCCTTAAACACTGCGAGAAATAATTCCTGTGCCCTGTTTTTAAAAGCTGATGTGGGTTTTCTCATGGTAACCTACTCAGTGCTTGCGAATATGTTAAGTGTTGCTGGAGTTGGCCCCTGCACTCACCAGTTTTGCAAAGCTTGGGAAACACTTGTGAATTCCTAGTAGTTCTTTTCCAAATTATCTGTGCTCGCCTTTTTCTCCCGCACCTTGATGTGTTAGATAGGCAAGATAACATGTTCCTGATGGCAGGAACTCCTGGGCATGTCTGAAATTGCAAATCACATTACCAGCAATGTCCGGTACAGAGAACTTCTGTATGTGGTAACAGGAGTGAAGAAACATAGTGAGGCTGTCAGTTGTTGGTCTCTGCCTTTGGTTCCCTGTAGCTGCTTCCAGAATGGATTCTACTGGAAGCCACAGAAACACTTTTTTTGATAGGAAAAATTAAATGGCTAATGTGGTGTGTTTTCTGATCAGTGTGATTTTTGAGTTGGCCTGAGAATCTCATCAATCCCGGGAATTTCCCTTGGGAGAAATAAGGAATTAAAGTTTTGACCTATTTTGACACTTCAGTTTAAGTCCAACAGCCTCTTTGAATCTTTCACTAATCAGAGAATCGTACTGGAAACCACGGGGCAGATGTTTGCAAAAAAAACCCCACTGTGCTCTGTGTTTCTACATATGTTGAAGAAATTGTGGCCAGTTTAGCTGATTGAGCTGTATTACAGAGCTATCAGTGCTTTACCTGGGTATCTCTGTGGCTGGGTTATTAAATGTAATCTAGCAAAGAGTCAGCTTCCAATGTTCAACTGGGGATAGTACTGCATAAATGTAAAGTAATACTGGTGTGTGAGGGGGGAAAAAAGCTGTGAGGTATTGATATTGCCCTTTAGAAACCTTTGGTAGGTGCAGACATTGTTACTGCCTCTGTGGAACCCCTTTAGCTGTTTTGTTTGCTTAATTCCCATGGTTAAGTGTACATTAAAGCATATAACTTCTGCATGTGTTTGTTCACAGTAGTCTTGAAAGAGGTTGTGTGTAACAGTTTCATGGAGGCATTTAATAGATATCCATCATGAAGGATGATACGTGCCTTGCTTCATTCTTTTGTATTTTATTTCTTTTTAATTCTTGTCTTGATACGTGGACAGGCCTTGTTCTGGGTTCTTTATCAAACCCTAGCTTGAGAACATCAACTACTTCTGCCTTTGTCTCCAGCAGTTAGTCGTGCCTTTATTTGTATTGTGACAATGCCCGTGTTCCTTGTTACGGGTCAGCACCTCATTGTGGGAGGCATTTCAGAAGCACAAATGTGAGATGACTGGCACCCTTATGAAGACTTTCGAAGGCAAATTGCTGTGTTCCACAGCATCCTTTTTTAATCAAACTGAATTTCTCTAAGCTGCCTGCAATTGCATCAGCTGAAAAATAAATTAATTAAAGGGTTCCTAAGTAAGTAGCACAAACAATTTTAACTGCCAAGACATACAGAACAGGCATTTGAAACCCTTTTTCCTCAAATAGTAAAACCAGACAAGATAGTTTCACTTTTGTAATTTATTTCTACTCGTTCACTTTCATATGTCTTTGTTCTAATACCAGGATGAAATGTTTCAGTTGGAAACACAGTTAAAAAAAATGAAACTGCTGAGAAATTTATTTCTTACTTTCCAGTGGAACTTATGTTTCTTTAAATGCTTGTTATTTCTCTACATTTTACATGTGCACTTTAAAAAAAGTTGCCTTTTAAGTTCCAATGATTTTAATCCCTGGTATGTTTACAATATATTTCCTGAGTGGAATATACTAGCAAATACTCTTATGTTATCAGCTTGTAAGTAACACAGAAATTTTTGTTGCCATAAAGCAGGAAGTAAAATGAAGCTGTTATCTTTTTACAAAGCAGTATCATGCCGAGCATTTAAAATTCTTTTTAAAAATACCCCATTGTTGTAAAGCCTAAGGCTTACATATCTGATGGTAAGCCACTGTGCTTGTTCATATTTTGAAAAATTCAAAGCTTATGTAAACCACTGACTTGTCCAGCAAGGAAGAATCTTGCAGTAGCTGGTTACGATGTGTTCATGTTGCTAATCTGGTATGCAACTACATGGAAAATCCTGGGTTTTCTTTGCCCTGTCTTTTGCAGGTAAATGTGCTACAAAAGACTGCCCTGGACAAAAAGAAAATTAAAACCCCAGAGTTTGAAAGATGGGATGTTGCTACTGTTCCCTCAAGGAGCCAGTGTTGAGTGTGATGAAATTAAAGTTGCTGGTGCTAGAGAATCCTGATGGCTTTCCTTACTGCTGGACACAGAATACCTGTTTTGTATAATTCTAAAAGGCTTTACAACTTCAGGACCTTGCTCCTTTTAAAATAAAGGGTCACCTGATTTGTAGCAATCATTGCATTTAATTACTTTTCTAGGAGTCTTTAGTCTCCAGCCTTATAAATCTTATTTTTCATTCTGGTCTTACTGAAAGAAATTGAAGGTAGTTTCTGGAGCCTTAAGTGCTCTGATATTTGAGGCCCTTCTTTTCTTCTGACACCCAGTATGTCTGGCTAGTTGATTTTAGTGCCAGTGGTGTTCCACTGCTCTTAGATGCATCAGTTTACCTCTATTGCTTACATTTGCTCATCTATTCTCTGTGCAGAGAGTCATATCATCTCTCAGTCCATTACTCAGACCAGAATTTCTAGTCTGTCGAAAAGTCTCCATCCTGTCACCCTGCTTTCCATATTCTGTGTTGCCTTCTGTTTTGAATCTGCTGAGCATGCTTGTTAGTTTGAATATGCCATCCTGGATGAGAGTTTTTCTCTCTGTGCTGGAGAGTGGTTTGGGTTGGAAGGGACTCCAAAGATCATCTAGTTTCATCCCCCTACCATTGGTGGGACAGCCTCCACGAGACCAGGTTGCCCAATGCCCCATCCAGCCTGGCTTTGAACAGTTCCAGGGAGGGGGCATCTGCAACTTCTTTGGGCAAGGCAACTCTGTCCTTGCATCTATGTTAGACTTACCATACAAACGCTCTTGTGATCACTGAAAGCAGCTGCACTCTTTGTCTTCTCTGTTCTTGCTGTCTGCTGGGGGTCAATCTGTGATCCTGTTAGAAACACACTCTTCTTAACGCTACCAAATGTCATCCAGTTTCCATTATTTCTAGTTGCCTGTTTCTTCTAATGCCTCTAGCTTGCTAGGAAACCCTTACTTTCCAAGTCATTGCTGAAGACACTGTACAAGACTGGTCTTCAGGTGAATTCTTAAGGACTCTTGGAAAGGTAATCCCCAAGCTGATAGGTTACTTAGTCCTGTTACATTCATAGTTGTAGTCAATTCCTAGGCTATCTTGACATCATCTACTAGTCAACTGAGTCTCCTAGCTATTTTCTGCATGCTACTGCATCAGACATCTTCATGGAGTCTAGGTTGACTAGATCTTCCGTATTTTTGTAGAAAACTGTTAACTGTATGCCAAACCTATTAAACATTTTATTGATTTTATAATTTGAAAATCACTTTGTCTCTCCATACCTTTTACTTTAATACCTTCTGTTAATATTTTCTGCAAATTTTGTTGGTCTGCATAACCTATAGATTACTGTGAGGTCATCTGAAGCCTCCCCTTTTTATTTCACTTATCTTAAATTTTGAATTGTTAGTCTCCAATCCTGTGGTAGTGTTCCTTGTTTGATAGATGGTGTGGAAACCATACTACTGGATATGTAATTTAAAAATAAGTTTCTATAAATGTTCCTCTAAAACATCTACCACTTGCTGTGCAAGCATACAGTATTGATACTTATTAGATAATAAATTCATTTTAGGGAACCTGAAATTAACTCTAAAGCATTTCTTAAAAGCACTTTCTGAGTGAAGATAAAACACTTAATGTTGTTAGCAAGGCACATAGTTGATAAGATTTTTAAGTGGTCCTGGAAATGCCTTGAAAACAACTGACCTGTTGAGTGAGTATTGTCTTGAGGAAAACCTAGAAGAGGTGAAGAAGCTACCAGCCCTGAGCTGCTGGGAAGTAATCTAAAGTTTGCCTCTATTTTGGGATTTAAACTGTCTTTAGTAGCTAAACAACACAAACTTAAATGAGGTGACTACACTGGGGGAAATGTTGCTTTGCATTTAAAATGTTTTAGTGAGAAAGAGGAAGTGTTATTACCTATCATCTCTAAACAGATTCGTGTGTTTCTGGTCTTTTTTTTTCCCCTTTGGAACCACAATACCTCCCATTCCCTTGCATCCAGTTGCCTTACAATAGATAGGATGATGACAATAACATTTATTGTCTTTTTGATATTCAGAAAGCTTCTTAATTTTGAATAGTGGTTTACCCAACTGAACTAACTATGCAAACCAACAAAAAATGAAGAAAATATTATCTGTACTTTCAACAAAGATAGTATTTTAGTAATTTGGCAAATTAAGACTCTAGGTACCTAGCAAATCATTGCACCTAGTAATTTATTGGGACTTCTCTTAACACTTTTCCAGCAACTTGTATATTGCTTCTGCATTATTGAAATTACTTTAATACATTGTGTAGTAAGCTGCAGTCTTGATATGCATTGTTGTATTTTCAAATATAAATAGATTTGTTTGAATAAGATCTAAAATTACTCAAAAAGCGACTTAACTGAAAACATATTCCAAAGTTTATTGTTGTTGGGTTTTTCTGAATCCATTTTCTGCATGTTTAGCCAGAAGCTCTGTTCAAGAGTAGTTGAATTAGGGGGGGGGTTTCATGAAACGTTTGTGCCAATGTGTAACAGCTTCATGATGCTGAAAGGGGTAGTATCTATCTACTCCTCACAGCTTCCTAGCAGAGCTGTTCCTTGGTGACCTGAGTTATCACCAGTACTAATAGAAAAATATTAATGGTTTTGCTAATTTTGTTGTCTGTTACTTCAGTTAGTTGAAATCAGTGAGTTTCAGCTAAGAGTGGAACTGGAGTAGGAGTAGTGGGAGAGCATCAACTGGAGCAGGGAGAGCAGGACTACTGCTTTTGCCCACACTGAGCTGTTAAATCAGCTTGGCTTCCTGCTGCTTGCTTGTGAAACCTCACAGGTAGGATGGCTCATGTTGTATAAGAGCCTATGAAGTGTACTGCACATGGTTGGAAGAAGGGTGGATTACTGTTTGCAGAAAGCCATTGGAAACCATCAGATTATATTTTCAGAATTGTTCTTTATTCCTTTCCCTCCCTGCTTTCCATATTTTGTTCCACAAAACCCTGTGTAGCTTATTGGAGTCCTGGTAGCATCATCTCAGCCCCACCCTCCTGAAGCAATTACTTGTTATGTTTTCATTTATAGTGGTATGAATTCATTGATGCCAGTTGTTTGATGGCAGAGCTGCTCCATGTTGTGCTTTGTGAACCTAGTCTTATAAATTTCCTCCTACCTGACAGTGGTGATAAATTGTCAGAGTGCATCTTGCCCAGTGCCCTGCTTCTGACTGTAGCCATAAGCAAACATCTGCATATAAACAGGGTAAGTGCATATTTGAGGCTTAACCTGACTCCTTTCCCAGATCCAGCTCTTTTCATATCAGGGGTTTCCTGAGTCTGGTGCAGCTTGTCTCTTTAGTAATTTTCAGTAGACTCAGTTTTCTTTCCTTTAAACTCCTGTAAACACTTTGCAACCATAGCAAGGGCCACAAGCTTGCTGTGAATGTTGTTCTTGAGATGAACTCAAGGTCTCACATGCAGAGGTCATCAGTGGTAACCCTTATCTCCTTGCCATTGGCGACTTGCATACCATTCCTCCGGATTTTGCTTCTGAATGCTGATGGGCTGTTTTAAGTCTGTCACTTCATATGTGAAGTTAGATATGGATCTCTGGTCCCCCATATTGCTTTACATTTTATATACCTAATTTCATCTGTCATTTTGTTGCCCTAGCAGTTATCCTCCTGAAGTTTCTCTGTGTTTCTCCCTCTGCCCTTGTCCTTAGTGTCAGGAATAACGGGGTATCAATCAGCAAACTTCTACTACTACTCAGCAGCAGTAGGCTAAAAGATCACTGTGATAAAGATGTTGAATATATATATACTTTATACCAAGTATATATATTATATATACTTGGTATATTGCACTTTTACCAAGTGCAAAACCAGAACTTACCTGATCGCTTGGCTGTTGAATCTCTGGTGGCATTTATGGAATAAAACCTTAATGGAAGGGTTTCAGTGTGGAAGCTTTGCCAAAACACAGTCTGCAGGGATGATTGTGGAAATGGGTTTGCAAGGTGGACTCCAGCTTCATCGCCATATCTGGTAAAATGTCCCTTCCAGTCAGATCAAAAACTTGAAGATTAGAATGGAAGAATGCGAACGTTTTGAGTCAGACAGTCAGCATGGGAAGGATGAAAACCAGAGGAACTGTCTTGGGATGAGGCCAAGCAAATGCTTCAGCTTGCAGGCTGTTACTTAAGCAAGCCTTTTGCATTTCTTGTATGAGAGGTTTATTGCATTCCTCCATGTTGTTTTAAAGGAACTGTTTTGCACAAGTGAGGTGTTTTTTCAAAGACAAGGTTGCATCTTATAGCAACTTTGGATATTTTTATCTTCATAGTACACACAGCTCAAATAGGAGTAATATTGTCAACACGGTTGAAATTACATTTGCATAATTTCTGCAGGTTTCTTAAGAGTCCAAATATTGTGTTTTCTGTCTGTGAATGCAACTCTTATTATATGGAGAATCTGGTCAGGGCTGTTCAGCAAGGGAAATATTTTTAGATTGCAATTCAAGGAATCTGCCTACACCAGACTTGGAATGTCTCTGAGACTCTCTTCAGTTCTTCCCTTCCCCCAGCTACCCAATACTTAGATCATTTGTGGTTTCTTCACTATTTTGAAACTCTTTTTCATAACACTTGCACCTGTTTGGTTTTCAGTAGCACAGACAGCAACCCAGATGTGTGCAGCTGCATTAGTTCATGTCTACTCATTCCATGTTGCATATAGTGCCTCTTTATTAGATGACTTGCTAGGTGCAAAACTTCAGTGGTGCTCTGAATTTCATTTCCCTTTTTATTTTTTTTTAGCAGACCTGACAATACAGAGAAATATTTGTTTACATTATTTGTATCTAAGAACTTTCTGTTTCAGCAGTTTGAAGGAAGCCAAGTTGTGCTCCTGGGCTTAGTTGACATGTTCGTTTCTGCAAACACAATGGTTGAGAATATTTTTATATTTTTGTATTCTAACGTGATGAAAGCATTAAGTTCTGAACAGAAGTGGAACAAATACAGGCATGGATACATGTGTGCTGCTTCTTAAAAGTCAGAGAAAATGACTGCTTACTTGATGCAGTTCTGGCAGCTTTCTTGGGCTGCAGGAAGGGTGAAGAACTTCATTTTGTCCAGCTTCAGCTTTGGTGTCTACATTCTGATTCCTGTGAAAACTCTTGTGGGGATGCAGTTTTGTCAGCTAGTCAAATTCCTCTCGATTATGTTTTCTTCAGACTGGTTCTAGGATAATGATTAAGTAGTCTTGCCTTTTTGATCTACTTGCAGAGAGCGCGTTGGGATGTTGCTCCAAGTGTAATGCCAGTAAGTGCTGTCAGCTTGTTAGAAGACCAGCTTTTTTATTTTAAAATTTTTTTCCTATTATATATATCAATGCTGCAGTTATTTTAACTGTTTGAATACTTCTCTAAGTGCTGAGCTGCTTCCCTCAGGCAGCCCTTGCTACAGCAGCTGGGTGGGTGGTTAGCCTTTAGTAGTTGAGAGCAGGCATACTTGTTCCGCGCTCACAATGGACAGGATCCAAGACATGACCCCAGGTTCAGCTTCACCACAACCCCCCCCAGTCCTTCCCTGCAGAGCTGCTTCCTCACCAGCTGGTGTGAGGCTGTACAAAGTTCGTTCTTTCTAGGTGCAAGGCTTTGCCTTTTTCTTGGCACTTATGGGGTTCCTGTCAGTTTATTCTATGGCCCATCTCAAATCCTGCCTTAAGCCCTTGCTAAGACTTTCTTCTACGTTTCCCATGTTTAAAATGTTGTTTGAACACGTTTTTAATTTTATTTATATTTGTTTCTTTCAGTTATAGACAATAAATAGTGTTCTACTGTTACAACTTGTTGAAGCTTGTTTTAGACCAGATTTTGAATATTTCTTTTCACTTGAGCTTAGCTTCTGTGTTTTTGAGTGGTTCCCACAACTAGATCCTGCTGTGCATTCTGCAAATTCAGAATATTTTATTGACCTTATTACTTATATGAATATTTGAGCTTTGGTACACAAGTCACTTGTGACCATATTAAAATTGCTTTCTTTCTACTCAGTAACTCTTCTGTGTAACTTAGAGCTGTGCAGTAATAATTCAAAATAGCTCTGACTGCTTAATTGTTCTTTCATGCAGTTGGTAATGCACAGCAAACAGTGCAGGCTGCCTGTTAAACTGCTGCACTCAAATCTCAGAGAGAGTAAAATTGTTCTGATTTTAGAAAAAAAAAAAAAATTCAGGAGACTTATCCCAAAGAGCTGGATAGACAAACTAAACTCTTGTGTGTGTGTGTCAGCAGAGAACCTACTGAGAGACAAATAATTTCCAAAGTTACAGGAATTGTTTGTAACTTGTTCCCAACATTGCTGATTTCAGATAATTATTCTTTACAAACCAGCTTACAACCAGTGTCCTGACACACCAACCTGATGTCCCACTAATATTTGCATTCTTCTCTTCCTTGTACTTTCCATAAGAGCCTTGATCCTCCTGCTGTGTCATCTGGCCCAGGATTTATCATGTTGTGAAGGATTTCATAATTTTCAATCTGCTTAAGCATGGGCAGGCACAGAGTTAATCCAGTGGAAAACAGATACTGCAAATCGTGTTTGCTGTTGGAGAGTGGTGCCCACCGGGTGAATTAGTGGTAGGAGACGCTCAAGCCCGGAGATGCTGAAGCCTTTTCCTACTGACCTATACTTTCTCCCTACCTGACTGTTACTTTGTGTGTACTTTTTATGGTTGTGTGGGTTCTGTTGTTTTTTTTTTAATGAAGCTGTATTTTGTTTTTTAAATGGCCAAGAAGAATTTTCAGGGTTATGTAAGTCTGGGCATGTAACTTGGTCCTCTTGTCATAACAGGCTTTCAAGGTTAGCCTTGTAATGGGACTATAATTCTGCCTCATTATGCAGAAAATATTAGTCATTTCATAATGCTGGGGTTTTTCAGCAGGTATATTTAGCTTTGTCATACTATAACATTTAGTCTCAGTGCATATGAGAATAACAGTGAGGTGATTGCTCACCCCACCTTTTTTTAAGGATTGTTGAGATGTATGCTCAGCTGTATTTTTAGTAATGTTTTTATCTGGAAGGTGGTTGGGAATCTTCACAAACTATTTTATCTGAAAAATGTGTGTGACTTGTCTGAATTTTTTATCTTGCAGAACCTTTTAAAATACAAATTTTGAAACACTACATAACAGAGTGTAACTCTTGCAAAGATTATTTATAAACTGCTCTATGTATTTGATATATGGGCATTACTTCTACTTCAAAATCTGTTGTCATGCTGTCTAGTATGAGCAGTTTCTGTCTGCTTTCTTGACAGACTTTTGAGCTTCAGTTGTTGGGTTTTTTTTTTCTGCTTTGCAATTACAGAGCAATATAGCATTAACAAACCTTCCAAAATAAAACTACCCCAAGCCCTAGCACCTTCCTAGCTTATTTTCTAATTGTCTTGAAGATGCTTGTCCCCTCAATGCAGTTGCACATAGTTTATTCATTACTGTGAGCTTAAGATTTGTCTATTTTGGACGTTATTTCTAGCAAAAAGAGTTAGTTCATTTTACCTGTGATTAGTATTTCCCTTAAAGTAGTGTTTGCCTTACTCTAGAGATTTTTCGGTATTCAAACAGCCCTTTGGTGAAGTGATGGTGGAGTTGTCCACATGATGAACAGGGATGGGTTTTTCCTTTGTAAACAGTTTTCTGGGTGAGGCTGATTTTGAGCTGGTGTATTTCTGCTAAATTGGTTAAGATAGAAGCATGTTTCAGCAAAATGTATGTAGTACACCAGAAAAGAGCAAATGCTGACTTTTAATTTTTTTAGTATGAATAAGACTATGAGCTCCTCACTCATTACCTGTTCTCCTTTTTGTATCAGTTTTTGTATCAGTTCAGGGAAACTTTTTCTTTGCCCTCCATATGCTGCTTAACCCAACCAAGAAAAACCACCAGATTTCAGTTCTATCTTGATGAAACTTTTCACCTTTTTTTTTTTTTCCTTTGAGAAGCTTTTCTTTCCATACAGTTGCTGCTGTTCAGACAAGGACAATTTCAATTGCTGAAACAAGCGGGCTTTACATCGGCTCCTAGGAACAGCCTTGTGCAGATGGCCTTTGGTTTGGCCTCTTTGTTCATGCAGATCATTATTTGTTGTATTGATTGTTTATGCCATGTGTTTATCCTGGCATAATATTTGAAAGAGCTGCTGTTGTGCAGCAGTGCAGGGGACAGTGCATCCATTCACTAGGCAAAGCACTGCTGTCAGGAGGCTGGTGAAAGAGCTGCTCCTGTTCTGTAGGTGCTGGCCTGGCAGCAGCGTGCTCTCCGTGCCCAGAGTGGGTCTGGTCCCACGTACTGGGATGTTTTTGTAGTGTCGGTCAGGTTAACTGTAGTGTTGCTGGTGCTCAGACCTCCATGAACACAGAGAGCCTTTCATACAGGAAAATACTCAGAGTTTAAAGAGAAGACTGGGCAGATGGTGCTCATCGGCCACAGGGCACAACCAACACTGGTTTGTAAAGGACTGGACCCTTGTATTTTCTTATGTCTCCCTCTTCCCCATAACGTATTCTTCCCCAACCACATCGATTCCTCCCTGTCCCCTTCCCTAAAGATCCCATAGCAGCTCTTAACCATCCCAAGCTGCTCTTCCTTGTACTCCATAGTAGGTGTTCACACCTGATATGCAGTAACAGGCCTCATTCTGTGAGGTGCTCTGGAGAGCCTTTCCATGTACTTCCTGTGATGGTTGTCTCACTGGCCATGGGGCTGACAACTCTTCTGGGATGGTCCAATGAATATTTGGGTTCTCCCATCCACTGCTCTGCCTCCATGCACCTTTGCATGTGGAAATGCCCCTCCACCATATCACCTCTGCATTTTTCACCTTGCTAAGGACGTTGATGTAAGAATTTTTTCCATATGTTATGGAGAACAACAGGAGAAATGTACCTTCAGTGCTTTTTGTTGACTTGCATGCTCTCTGTGTTGAGTCTCAGTACTACATGGTGAAGTAGCGAAAGAATTTTGGTGCCAACAGCACTTTACATCCCCTCTCCTTTTGCCCTTACTGGTAAAAAAGAAATTATATCAAATCATAAGCATTATTCCATCCAAGACTGAGATTCCTTATTGAGTAATGTGAACGAAAAACTCAGTAACGTATCTCTTGAAATTGCTTTCCTTAAGCCTTTAAGATAGGGCTTTAACTTTCACTTGATTTCTGCTCTAAAGTCTAAAATTTATTGGGCAGTCCTCAATCTGTTTTAGCACCCAAATTTTTTATTAAATGTTTGCTAGTGTTGTTTTTAAAAATAATGCCAGCATCTTTCATGTAGCAGTATTAAGTATGGCTATCCAAATGAAGCCAGCGTTAGCTTGCCCTTAGCTGGCTAAATAAACACAGGCATCTCTTTGCTTTTTTTTCTTCCCCCAGAATTAGCTAGTGAGATACTTGTTTCAGGCACGTAGCTTGCTGTTGTCAAAGTTTTCAGCAGGTGCAAAAATGAAGTGCAGCAAATGTTGCTGCAAAACCCCAAGTCTTTCTTTCGACTTCAGCATATGTAGAGTGGGAAGAGTCAAGTAAATGAGAAATCAGTGTGATGAAATAAAATTTATGCCACATTTCAAACTTGACATCATTGGTTTAGGTCTGAAGTGAAAACAAATGAAAACAGCAATCAAAGTGAAAACTACAGCCCCGAAGTGCATGAAGGTTCTTGAGTCACCTCAGTGAAGATTTGTGGGGTTTTTGTTTTGTTTGTTTGTTTAAAGGGAGAAATTTTGAAGTCATCTTCAAGCTTTTCTTCCTCCTTCTATTGCCTTCTACACTTTGCCCACTTGTTTTCATGAATAGCAGAAAGACATTCTTACCACAGAACATTAACTCTGGCTCAGTTTTTTTCCTAAATTTGCTTTCTTTTGCATATTAACGGTATTGAAACGTGTGGTTTATGAAGGGCTGGATGCAGCATGTTTGACTGTTGACTCTGGTTGTCTGGAATACTTCAATGATAACTTAGGAGAAGGGGTACACACACAGTGATGGAGGAGCTGCTTAAGCATGACCTTCAACATTTCTATCTGCCTCATTTCTAGAAAAACATCCCAATTGGGGTTAACAAATGCAAGAGACAAGTTATATATTAATAATCTAAAACAACAGAATAATGTAGCTTGGCTTGTAGGTTGGCTTTTTTCTCATGGCCTTTCAGAACTGTTTTGTGATCTATGTAGTAAGAATTGTGGCTACATGACACCTGCAACTCAATACAGAGTCTGAATTCATAAATATTTTACGATTCATTACATCACCATTTGTGATTATCTGCTGATCTCCTGGGTAGTCAGTCTACACGTCAGAACTTGCCCAAGCTAGTCCTGCAGGAAAATCCTTAAAGGAATGTGTCAAACAAAACAACACTGAAGCTTAAAAATAGACATTTGCTCCTCAAAAGGAATTTGCTACTCTTCCAAATTTGTTAATTCACTGAGTCATGCTCTTATACACAAATACAGTGACCTCATCTTTACTGGATAGAACTGTTCAACTTAGTTGCATGAATTTCACCTTCATCAGATGCAAAAAATGTGAATGCATACACCTGTATTCATGCACACACATGTAATTGTTTTTTAAATCCAACAGGCTATTGCTCAGAATACAGTATATTTGGCATTAAATAGGAGAAACTATGCCGAGTTGTGCCTAGCTGTAAATTAGTGTGTAAATGTAAGGAATGAACTGGTTCAGAGTAAAGCAGCTCTAAGCAAGTTCAATCTTTTTTCAGGCTTAACAGATAAGCCTTTTATTTCAAACTTATTTGCTATAGCTCTGCTTGTGTGTATAAAATATAATACTCTGTGTAAACAGGTTTACAGTTTACTTATATGTTGCCTTTTTTTGGTGATGACTAAAAATTATTAAAAATAGCGCTCGACTTCTGGTGGATTATCTAGGTTGGCAGCCAAAGAATTTTGATGTCATTTAATTGTCAACAATTTTGTGTCTGAAAGTAAGTAATGGTATAAAAACAGATCTCAAGTTCTCAAAACTCAATACAATCCACTTTTACTCTGTGGTGTTTTAAACTTATGGACAGCCTGAAACAAGTATGAGGTGTTTGTATTCAACAGCTTGAACTGTTAGAAGAAAATCAATAAATAAATAAGATTTCTGCTAAGAGTCTGTAAAAGCTTTATCTGTGTTTTTCAAAACCTGCGTTGATCAGGTTTTTAGATCTGACAGATGAAACTGTGGTCCTGTAATGTCCTATTTTATATTTCTAACATCATGGTAGCAATAGCGTTTTTCACATCATCCCAAAATCTGATTGTATTGATCTCTGCGTGGACATCGTTGTCTACAGCTATACATTAAAGAACTTGATGTTTTTGGTTTTCTTGTGTGCTTTTAGGTGAGTTGTGTAACCTCATAACGCTGGATGTAGCGCACAATCAGCTTGAACATCTTCCAGAGGAGATTGGAAGCTGCACGCAGATCACCAACCTTGACTTGCAGCACAATGAGCTCTTGGACCTGCCAGAAACCATAGGTATGTAAAGAGTCTGGAGAAAATAAATCACTCTTTCAAAATGCTCAGTAGAGGAACAAATTTAAGAATGAGTATTTGGTTGGTGACTGGAGAATGACTGGTGTTCAGCTCAGGGCAACTTCACACTCCAGATCAAAAGCAAGGGGAGTGTGTATTACCTTACATGTAGTTTCTGGCTTGCTGAATTACATTATTAAATCTATCTGTGCTGCAGAGTGTGGCGTCATCTAAGAATGAGAGCTATAATGAGGGGGGAAAAAAAATAACTTGTCCAATTTAAGGTGTTTTGTGGTTATGAATAAATATCTTACAGCTTGTTTGTACATTCTGTAATGAAACTGACCATATAAAGGAATAAAAGGCTAAAAGACGCTTAGCTGAAGTATAATACTTTAGCAGACATTTTTAATTTATGTCCTTGGCTAAAGAAAAATGGAACTAAAAAGATAAATGTTTTAAATTTATTCTGTGTATTTAATGCTTTTTCATAGAACAACTGAAAAAAAAAGCCCTGCCAAGTCCACAAAGTCCATGTTCTAATAACATACAAAGAATTTGCAACTTAGGTTGGGAATAAGACTGAAATAAACACTGTCCTAGTTGGTTTCAAAATCTCATATAGGATGAAACAACAAAATATGACTTTTCCTAGTTAATTAAATCAGTTTTAAACAGATGGCAGAGAAAGATGCATGCTGTGATTTAAAAAGACAAAAAACAAGGCCATCATGATTTTGAGCTCCTATTTGTCATCAGAGCATGCTTGGAAGAATGAGCGTTATCACTTAATATTTCTATTGAACATTTTGTTAATGTATTTTAATGCGTGGTAAAGGCAATGAGCAGGAGAGTGAGGAACCACTTAACAACCCTCCAGCTTGTCTTAGAGCAGTACATTGTTGAGTCTGGAGCTACTGTGGCTTTTTTTTTTTGTTTAGAAAGTTTGACCTGGACAGAGTTTACATTGATGAAGTATCTACTTGAACTAAACTTCCTTCCTGGACTGATGATATTTTTAAATGCTGGAGATCCCGTTTCATCTGGAATTTGAATATAATTTATGCAATTCATGAGCACAGCCCTTATTTTTGTAGCTCTTTTGAAAATCTTATTGGAAGTTATTTTAAATAAAACTTACATATAACGTACTTGTCATATTTAGGAAGTGAATTATCTGGATAAAGTACTAATTATGAGGAAAAACTCTCTAAGCAAATGTTAGATTTCCATTGTCAGGGCTTTTACACCACTGTTGTACTGTTCTGCATAAGAATCAACTATGATTTACTGGGTTGCTTAGGGACTGACAGTCGCTGAGCCCTTGGAGGACCACAAAAATCTTAGTTATAATATGGAGCAAGACTGTGCTTACAAGGAAAGGCCTTTAGGTAGGAGAGGCACAGAGTTACTTAGGTAGTTAAGTCATTTGAGATAGATATGAATTTGCTGACTATGCAATCAAGATAGTTTGGACTTATACAACAACTTTCTGAAGAAATAGGTAAGCTGAGGTGGCTGGTATTGTGTCAGGTTCATACCTGGTTCGACTGGATTTCTGCCTTTGTTTTGTTTTTCCATTGCATTGTCTCTATAGTTTTTTGAAGTTACTTATTTTTAAATGTATATAGCTGTCTTTTTGCATGTTTATCTGAGCTGAACATCAGTGCTATATATCTTAACAAACCACTTACACTGCCTCGGTTTTTGCTCTAGGGGAAACTATATGTTGTTTGTATTGACCAAACTGTAGTAACTGGGTGTTTCTGTCTAGACTAAAAACTTAAAATCAGAAATCGGTATTTGTGCCACATATAGTTCACAAACAACCAGGCTTTAATACTGAAGGGAAAAACTTTAAACTCCAGCTTAAATGATAATGATCAACCTACATTTATGCATGTTACAGAGAAGGCAGCCGTAGCCAGTTCAGCAACATTGGCTCTTGTTTCTTAGTCATCGCAGTTTTGGTTCAACATTAAAGCAAGTTGCGGCTTGATTTGTAGATTACAGCTTGCTTTGTGGTCAGGGTTGTTCAGCAAGAGACTCTGAGTACAGAGAACAACCCAGCGAGTAAATGGCGTGTGGCCGCCTGGCATGCGTCGCTTGGCGCAGCTGCGGGACGGTTCTTCCAGCCTCTCCATCTCTTGCTCTGGTTCCTGTCTCTTCTTCCCAGTATTTGGCACAACTGGCTTTTCTGGCTGCATTTGCATCCTGCCAGGTTTCAGGATGCTAACGTGGAGCTCTGGTAATGTTTTCCCAGTTCAGTCAAACAGGGCTGGGGGGGGTCCCAGACTGGGTACAAAAAAGACCAGGAACATTGGCTCTTTGTAAGTATTTAATGTACTGTGAGCCTCTTGTTATGGAACAGACTTTCCATTGCTGCTGAGTCCCCATCTCCCCCCACCAATACCCTTTTGATAAAGGCCTGTAGGTTTTGTCTTTTTTTCTTGAGAAGTGATGCTTTGAAAAACAACAACAAACCCCCCCCTTCCTTTTTCATTTCCCCCTCCCCTCAAAAAGGATACCTTCCCTCTTGCCCCACTCAAAATAACTCCAAAAACCCCCCAAAACCATCAAAAATGCTCTTAAATTCACTGCTGAACTATCTAACCAAATTTCGGTTTTATCACAGAAGGATTTCTGAACCTGCTAACTGAAAAAAAAAACCCAACAAAACCCAAACTTGTTTTCTACCTAGCAGTACAGTACTGAAATGTGCCAGAGCTGTGAGGAAGGGATGTTGGAGGGTGACATGCAGGGGAGTGGCAGGGAACGGATTATGCATCAGCAATGATTACAGAGGTTGCAGAGCCAATATACCCACTCTGTAAAAATACAAAGCTCTTGTTTCAACAAACACTGTATAAGCATGCTTTCATGCAGTAACAAATGTCGATTTTTAGATATTAGTTGTCAGGAAGTGACCTAATGTCTTGCTTTATAGATATTGGCTTAATACATTCATATCTGTATTTCTGTTGATTGAAAATTGTAAAGTACTTTGTACATTAGATCACTTCCTGTAAGAAAAATGAGCTTTGTGGAACGGCTTAGCGCATTCCAAGAGTCTCAAGTCTAAAATCAAAATCATAGTAGGATTTTAGCTTAGTGTTTTAGTTGCAGATTTTCCCCCTACCACCATGGTGTTGTGGGTTTTTGGGTGAAATTATTATCTACTTTTATTTAGACAACGTCTTATCTCTGTCTACGTAGCTGGCCTACTAATATATCCAAAAGATAAAAGAAGGTGAAGAACAAGCCTTGTATATTAATAATTGTACTTTTGAGACCAAGAGAAAGCAAATTTGGGTGGAGTAAAGTGTTTCTTTGGATTGCAAACTAGCTTAGAAAATTTTGTGCTGCACATGCCACATTGAGAGTGTTCCCTCTTTGAACTCTTAATTTTAGCATTCTGTACAAATGTGCTCATGATTTCTTATTTAAAAGCATAGAAACACTTGAGAAGGAAATTCAACAGAATTACAGCTTTTAAAAAAATCAGATTCTTCATTTATTTTGTAACTCTGTAGCTTTGTGCGTTTACATGTGCGGTTTGCTTATAGTCAAATGTGTGCAGTATTCATGGACATTTAAGGCAATAGGCATTTTAATAAGAAAAAGAATAGTCAGTTGTAAATGTTCCAAAACAATGCTTTAAAAGCACAAAAAATCCTGTCACAGGACGCACTTTCCAGTGTCTGACATGGCATTGCTCCGAGGAGACAGCTAAGAAAATGAGAGGCATATTCAAAGCTCCACAGGATCTATACCCCTGTCCTTTGCTGCGACAGGAACTGAAATCATAACTCTCATGAAAGCAGATATGTGGGGTAGCTGGGCCATTTTTGCTGGTTGAAATTACGCTCTGACTAGGCTTCTAACCTGCCTAGCCCATGCAGTTGATAAAGCATGAGCATGGTGACGGGAACCGGGTGTAAGTAGTTGGTACGGCTGCGGCTATAGAAACTGCAGCTGGGAGCTTTCAGTCCCCGGGCGTCCGAGCAAAGGCATTTCTGTAGAAAAGTGGAACTACGTTAAAACGGTATTTTCAGTTTAGCAGGTTTAGCCAAAACTGGGTAAGTCTCGTGCTGAAACATCTTGACAAATGTGCCAGTCCTGACAGAACCCAGCAGAGCACTTGCAGCTCCCTGGGTGCTCAGGGGTGATGTTACACGCGATGGATGGGTTTGGTGTTGCTAGTTGCTCACCACTCTGATGAATCGAAGTGTTTAGGCTCCTGCTCCAGCTTTGATGGCAGCATTCGTGTTCTTAAAATTTAAGGTGGTGGCCTAGTACTTTGGCCTGTGAGCTTTCAGTTATTTCTAGGATTGAGGCCATTTCCATAGTCTCACACTAGGAGATCTGATCAGCGTTCAGTGCCTTGTCTAGGGTTTTGTCCTTGGACTGTGCTGTGTTAATGAAACATTTTAAAATCAGATTCTGCTAGTGTTGGGCAATCACAATAAGCTCAGCCTTTTCTTTATGGTCTGTTATAAGACTTTCTTTCCGTCTGTTATAAGCCTGTGATGGTTCTCATGGTGGTCTCATAAAGGGAATGAAGCTTCTGGTTCTTGTTGGCTTCAAGTCTAGACTTAGTAAATATAATGCAGTGAAATTGGCTAGAAGATGGTGAGTGGCAGGAGAGAGCAAGTGGGAAGTGACTGCTCACTGCCTCCTCCAAGGGCAGAACGGGAGGGATGATGCAAAAAGCTGTGAGGTGTGGACCGCAAACCAGTAACAAGCAGACTGTGCTGCATGTGACGGGTAGAGTGCTTGGGTGTCAGTGTTAGCACAGGTTGCTGTAGATGCTAAAAGCTCGCAGGGCAACGTGACAATTATGCAGAAAAAACATGTATCAGTTGCTGCTAAATTTGGGAAGCTGTTGAGCCACACGCTGCTGAATCTCCCTAGCTCTTGGGGAAGTTTCAGGGTGTGCTTTCCCTTTTCTTAGGTCCTTCTCTTGGTATCTGCCATTAGGGGTTTTTTTTCTTTTTTCCTCCTGGAGAAAAAATGCTAGGTAGATCTCTAGCCTGAGAGCAATAATTCTCACATTCCCTAATTAGCTAAAATTATAAATGTATATTCATGTGTTATACATTTTCTGATTACTCTATATAGTAGGGCAGACTTAAAAAATTAAACACATCTATCACTTAGGAAAGGTTAATGTGGGGTTTTTTTCTGCATTGCCAGTTAGGTGTAAACTGTTCATATAATGTGATTTACACTTACATAAATCTTTAATTTTATAGGAAGGCTTTAAATAGTCAACTGAAAATGAAAAGTCTACCGATGAAAACTGAAATGAAATAAACTTCAGTAGCTTTGTGTAATTGCATAAAGAATGAAATGGGTAAAATGCAACACTTTGATAGTCCCAAATAAGTCCCAACTGTTGCTTTTGACTCTTGCAGTCTGGTTTTGTATGTTTGTATCATTTTCAGCTAATTATAACTCCTTTTGTTGTTTGTTTAAATAAATTTTCAATGCAAGCCTGATATGGTGAAGTACATACATACTGCTTTTCTGTCAGAGTCAGGCTAGCTTCTATTGTCTTATTAATTCCGAGTTTATTGATTTGATCTGTGTTTGTGAAAATATTCTTTAATTTGTATTTTGGATGGATGTTCTTCCTGGTTAAGACTAGGATAGGGACAGTTTATTTTAGTGAATACACATACCATCGTATAGTAATTAGATGTAGAGACCAATATGTACAGCTATATTAGAACTGCAGCTCAGCGTTTTCAGGATGATTTGTATACTGCAGAAAGGAAAAGCCCATAATCTTATTTTCTTTATGTAAGAAGGAGGCACAAGGGAAGAGTGATTCAAAGGAGCACATCAGAATTGAGACAAGCAGGCCTATTAGTTCCATGTATGAACGCATGTTAAATGAAGTTGAATTTTCATAGCTTAGTTTCAGAAACCTGTCACTAAGAGTTTGTGCTCTTTAGCCTTATGCAGGTGGGGTGTCTGTGGTGCATGTCAGATATTCGAGCTTCTGTCACTCAATTTTGGGCAGCATCTTGCACACACATGCAGTCAGCAATGAATATGGCTTTGAATCAGAGTTGAAAAACAAATAACTGCTGACATGGTCATGCCTTAGCCTTAATTTTGAAGTAATGAGGGAAAACCTGTCTTTGGTTGATACTGTTAGAATGCAAATAGATGGGAATCTCTTTGCTCACTTCAAGTGGCATTTAAACCAGTAAGGGTGGTAGAGATTAATTTTAAATTTATGTAAAATAACTTTCTAATGTTATTTTAGGAGAGTTCCTAGACTTTGTGTAAAGAGGATAAATGAATGCACTTTGTTCTGAGCAGGACAGGAAAAGATGGATCCTGTTGATGTAGTTTATGAGCCTGAATCTGCCTTCCACACTGGCCTGATACATACCAGGATTATTGGTGTCTGGAAAGAAAAATTAAAATATACTAAAAATCACTTTACCATTAAACCAATAAAGTCCAAATATTGTAAGTCAGTCTTTGTGTGGTGTTCAACTATACCTTTGCATTTGGAGGAGCATAATTACATTTCACGCTTTGGCTTTGGTAGTTAGTAGCAATGATAAGGAGGGATGCTCTTCTGCAGTTTTCCTGAGTGGTTGCTCGCCCACCCCCATCAACCTTCTGTCCCCATTCCCAATCTTCCAGCTTTTAGCCACACCATGTTAAACATTAGGGGTTTTCCATCCCTGCAGGTTGTAGAAAGGATTTGACCTCTCTCGGATGATTGATCGATGACGTTAGTTTATGTTCACACAAATCTATGGGCTTTGGTTCAGGAAGGAGCTGCTCCCAGATCAGCTGAGTAACAACTGTGGGGTTTTGTTCTGCTTTCCTCTGCAACACGCTCACTGAGATCACTTGCAGGGTGTCTTGCTGGACCAGTCGCTTTGCTCTGCTGTGGTGTGGGACGTTGGCAGGCATCGCCTTTGCTTGTGGAATGCAACTGAAGGTTAAAATGGTTTATCTGAAGCCTTTCGTTTTACCCCACGGCTATCAAGGGAAACGGTTTGCTTTCTGACAGGAGATTAGATTTAACATGTCAACAGCTCCTTTCACCTAAAAATCTGTGAAACTGTTCAAAAATTGTCATGGAGTATGGCCAACATCTGGAAAAATGAATATATTCTAAGTACAAAGTGTGATACAGGCATCTTCTGACTATTTTAGGCTGGGAGCACTGCTGAAATACTTGAACGTGGTGTTTAATCTCTAGCCACAGCTGGCCAGCTCTAGCTTGTCTAGTCTCTCCTATACAGCTTTCAGCTCTTTTAAGGCACTTAAGTCCCACCTGCTTTGTAACATACTCATCAAAACTCTTTTGGCTTTTTCTTCCATATTGTCACCTTCGCTACTCTCACCCAACATCTCATTAACCTTATAGTATTAAGCTTAAGTCATGTATGGGGATTTTTGAGTGACATTGATTATTTTTTAAAATTAATTTTGGATGTGCTTCTTGCTTTCTATTTGTTAAAAATGGTACTTTTTGTATGCAGAACAGCAATTTATCTTTTTTAGAAGCAGATTCTTTAAATCTGAGTGAACTGTACTCTATGAAATGTTTGGTAATATAAAATGTGTTTAATAGGTGGCTATTAATTGTGTACAAGATGTAGTCACATCAAAATGTAAAAATATCTACAAGTCAGACCATCAGAAATGCTTTAGTGCCATGTTTTTTGTAGTAAGCTGTTGCAGTTGTCTACTGCATGCTGAAGCTTATGTGTACTTTTGATTACAGTCTCATGGGTTATGATGTGCATGGCTCTTGTAAGTCCAATTTCTGTTTTTAAAATTTTCTGCAGAAGAGTTTTCTCTAGTGGACAAATTTTAAATTGATGTGATGCTTCTGCCTTATTTTGGAGAAAGCAACTGATCTTGATACAAATTAGTTTGATCAACTGAGTGATACAAACCAGATTAATTGTTCTATCTTTTAGTAATGATGCCATAATATTTTGCACTAAGTGATGACCCTTCATCTAAGGATAGGGAATTTGAAAGATTGTTTTAACTCAAGAGAGAGATGTATTTATCCTTCCAACTTGGAAGAACTGCTTTGGGTGATCTTTCTAAAAAGTGTTATGCTTGTAAGCATGGGCTTCTGCTTTATTTCCAGTCTTCCCTTCATTTTGGGAGTGGTGAAACACCTGTTCTTTTTCTTTGACTAGTATTTTTGAGGTACCTTTATTAAAATAATTTAATTTAAACCATCTATTTTGAGTCCCTGTTATTGTAACAGAGTCTACTTTAATGTTTCTGGATTTGCATGCTTCCCAGTAAATTTTAATTCCTTTCTGTGTGAATTAACCAGCTAACCCTGCCTGAGAGAGACATGCCAGTCACTCCAGTGAAGTGATTATGAATTCTGCACTTCAGACCTGAAGGCTGGGCAACATGGAGCCCACTGATGGGCTTAGTATGCTTTGCTGGTGAGACAGTGGACAATGGACAAGGTGGCTGTGTGAAGTCTGGTTCCTGATAGTGCCCATGCCAGAAGTTGAACTAAACCAATTTTTGCAGTGACTTTCTTAGGCCTGGCCTGAGTTTAGGGCTTAGTCAGGCTTCAGTATCACAATTTTATAAGTAGTAGTGCATGAGGCAGGTGAGTTCACAAGGGTTTTATTGTAATGGGCTCCATAAGAAACCAAGTTGGAAGGGGTTTTACTTGTTGCCTTTCCTGCTGGTGTCTGCTTATCGGTTGTGGTTATCAAACTGTCATGTTCATGAACATCCAGTATTGTGTTTTCTGAGTCACTCTACCTGCGAGGGGCTGTGTTAGAGGAACTGCTGAGGTATGGTTACAGTGAGAAAAGTACAACCACAAACAATCCTGATGACTGAGTTGATTGTGACCAGTTGTTACCTTCCTTGCCTTATTTCTTAGACTTAACCACATCAGCAGCATACCTAATATAGTACCATCTTAAAAAACAGTAGCTGAACTGGAGAAGAGATGGGTGCTGGCACTGTAAAATGGCTCAGAGTATGAGTATCAGCTGTGTAATCCTGAGCTCGAGGAGCTGTAAGTGGGGTCACTTTTGTTTGTGCAATGTGTGAGGGCTGCTGTTTAGCAACTGTTAACTATTTCTGTATTAAACCAGAATTTGTCACTTGGGGCTCAGAGCCGGTGAGGTGGCCTGAGCATGTTAGCCAAGTTGCCTGGCTAAAAACCATCAACCATGGAAGCAAATA
This sequence comes from Zapornia atra, assembly GCA_013400835.1. Lineage (NCBI taxonomy): Eukaryota > Metazoa > Chordata > Aves > Gruiformes > Rallidae > Zapornia > Zapornia atra. The sequence continues at coordinate 296,325 of VZTU01021242.1, read as the reverse complement.
TTAACATCATTGTACTGGGCATTAAATCTGACCTTCCTAAGTTTTAAAACTCTGGGCATTCTTTAAAGATATACCTTGTAGCAGAGGGAAGAGCTATAAGGCTCATCCTAATTTGTGAAGAGGAGACTAAGAGTTGGCTCTCCAGCATGTGAAGATAAAAGCTGATAAGTGTTTCTCACCGTGATACATTCACAGTGAAGTGTGAATATGAACTCTAATGAGCATGAAAAGATGTCAGAGTCTTGTTGACACAAGACTAAATGGCAATAAATTTGCTATAAATAAATTCTGGCTTGAAATGAGGTGGCGGCCCATACTGCCTGCATCAGCTGGGTGTAGGACAGCTTTTCCAGGAGCAGTGGGAGAGGTGCTGCTGGTGAAGCTCTAGCTGAAATGTTGCTGCTTTTATTGCAGTTCTCAGGAATAATTGTATTTAGTGCTGTGGTGTGTGAAAACACAGGGAATGTGGCACACGCAGGATGTGTCCTTTATTATGCTTTAGCATGCCTTCCCTACGGAGGAGAAAGATAACTAGTAGAGAAACAGTGATAAAGTTCTATTGAGAAATGTTACTTATGATAAGAGAAAAATTACTGGGAGCTGGTATTTATGCCTCCTTTCTGATAATGCCATGAGGATAGCCAACATGTGTCATTCTCTCCTGGGAAATTATGGTACAGTTGGGCTCTCTCTAATGGCTGCCTTGTTTCATTTTTCTGAAATGCCATGTTGCTGGTAGGAAGAGAGCCATATACATACAACCTGTGCTCGCAATCTGGGAACTGGCATAGCGACGGCCTATTGCTAAGCAACAGTTGGCATCATGCTGTCTGCTAGAGCCATTCCCTGTCTGTCCTCTTTGCCTGAAAAATCCAGATCAGCATCTAGCTCAAGGTTTAAGCAGTGAAAATGAACAAGAGGTGGACATCTTGTTTTGTGCAAAATTTCTCATATGTTCTGTTTGTAAAGTATTAAATAACAATTCAGAGAAACGCAGCTGGGGTGTGCTTTGTTCATCCCTAGAATGGCAAATCCTGACAATCCTGGTGCCCAGCAATAGGATATCTATGGTGTGAAGTGAGGCCAGTTTTCTACCCAGCCAGCAATGCCACATCGCTCCAAATATGACACGAAATAGCTACGTTATGTACCAAAGTGTATCTTGTTACTAGTAGAATGCAGTCTCAAAGTAGATCTTAATTATTTCCTTTAGTGCATGCACATGCTGTAAGATTTAACTTCGAAGGGTAAAGCTTTGTGCACTGGAGAGCAGTATGGATGGCCATGGATTTTTAAATGCCTTTTTTGGTTAAGGGAAAACTTTTTGCCACTTCTGCAAAAGCTAATCGTGTACTTGCTCAGGAAGAAAGCAGTTAAAAAGTATAAATAAAAATCCTAATGGGAAATACTACTGGTTAGGCAGCTCTGGGTGACTACTTGCTGGTTTAACTATTGTTTCATTATTGGCAGTGCTGAGTGAAATTTGTTGCTAAGTTTTTTTTTAGCTAAATATCCAATATGTACTGGAAATCTACCCCCTTTTCTTTCTTGATTTGTAAGACACGGCTAATTTTTGTTCTATATAAGTTCTTTTTCTGTTTGTGATTTTGGTTTTAGGTTTTTGTTTTGGTTTGGGGGTTGATTTTTCCCCCCCTCACACTGCTCTTCTGAATCTCTGTTCTTAGTAACTACAGTACATCATACAGTATTCCCAATCCCTTTTTTGAATTTTAAAAATTTTATTAGCTACACTCCCAGCTACTCTGTGATGTAGGGTCACTTTTACAGTATATTCTGACCGAGTTTTTATAGTATATTTTGACCCTTTCAAGAAGGGGGTATTTTGCCACTTCCTTGTTGAGGCTGGCTAGAAGATCCCATTGTAGCATTTGTATTAATTTTCGTTCTCCATTTATTTTTGATTTTTTTCTTCCTTCCAAGCATATGTCATACACTAGATTTGCTTTTCCCTTTGTTGTGTTCCTGTAACCTTTGTATAAATAGGTATGTATAGACATTAATTTATCCTTCATTTACTGACTAGTTACACTGTACATATTATGCTCCCAGCATCCTTTAATTATATTTTTTTTCCCTGGTTATTCTTGCTGCCATTTGTTAAATCTGACATTTCTAATGTGTCTTTCTGGTACTTCAATTTGCAGAACAAATGTCTTGTGCTGTGAGTGGTTGTAAAAATGACTGTAAAATAGCAGATGTTTTGCAAGGGGCTGAGTGATTGCGTGAATCTGTTCACAGGTTCCACTGGTGCGATGTACACACGCGCACAGACATGTTCTCTGGTGGTAGGGATGAGTCAGGTGCTGTTCTTCATGCTGTTTGCCAGTTGACTTTTCAGTCAGGTTCAAGGCCTTACTACCTGTAGGAGAGTCTTAAGTGCCCCAGCACCGTGTATTTCAAAGATGTCCTTAAGCAGTTGATCTTGGACTTGAGTTCCTGTTGGATTGTAAAGGTTGGAGCTGAAGTGAGCTTCAGATGGGGAAATTTTCAAGTTGCAAGTTTCTCACGAATTTTTTTCCTGACAGAAATACATATCAACTGGGACTGTCAGCCTGGCAATATTCAGCAACATTTTTACATTTGCTATTGTCCAGATTTTTGTGGATTTCTTCCAGACTTTTCCTTTAGCACCATTCAGAAAACTTGGAAGTTTGGTTTTTTTCTATCACTTTTTTAGACTTTGCTGATTTTGGGGGACGGTAAAGGGTTTTTTTTCCCCTGGAGAGGACATGGGTTTGCCAGGACCTGAGCTGTGTGATCTACGCCCAAATTCTGAAAACAAGTGTCATGTTGTTAATGATGCTTTTAAAAAGTCATTTTGGAGGCATCTGGTAAACAATTGTTTGTTGGTAGACAGATCAGGATAGAAGGACTTCTACAATAGGACGTAGGCCTGCCTTGCTTACCGTATCTTGAAGAACTTTAAAAGAATATGTAATATGCATAACATACCTCTACTGAATGGTCACCTTCAGCGTTGGAAAGCAGTGTACCCTGTGAATCTCCTGGTTTGGGATGATGGCTCCATTTCATGATATGAAAAGTTTGAAGTGCAGTAGAGTGTGAGCCAATGGAAAATTAGAAGTCAGACCTTGTTCTGTGCCTTTGTGTTAATCTAACAATGTATTGATAATTGTTCCCTGCCTGTAGGAAATCTGTCCAGTCTAAGTCGTCTTGGCCTGAGGTACAATAGGCTGTCAGCAATTCCGAAGTCTTTAGCAAAATGCAGTGAACTTGATGAACTGAACCTGGAGAACAACAACATTTCTACTTTACCAGAGGTGAGAATTAGAGGGAGTGGATTTGGGAGGGAGTGTTGTTGTAGGGCATCAGTGTTTTGTAGAGGGATTGGAACATGTGAAATTACTTCATCTTGCATCACAACTCTGAGGAACACCCTTTGTTTTAATTTACGTGCGTGTGAAATACTGCAATCCTGTACCTAGTAGGTGTGTCTAGTATTGAAGATCTGATGTCATACAATTTCAGTCAAAAGTAGGAGCAATGCACGTGATTGTGTTTGTTGTCCTATTGTCCTGTTTGTTGTTTTTAGAAAACCTTAAATAAGGAGTCGGTGGGTTCCCACCATTCAAACTAGATAAGAGCTTCTCAGCATTTCTGTTTCATGGAAGTAGAAAAATGAGATATCTCTCTCCCATCTCATTGAGGCAAGAGCAGCCTTTAAGAGAGTGGGTAAAGCTTGTCACAGCTACTTGGCCTCAATGTTCTTGTTTTAATGTGGAAAAGTGTGCTCTTGCCAGCAATGAGCTATTGTCTGGTAACTCCTTGACACACCTTCTGTCAATTATGAAAAATAAAATTTTTGCATAATTTTCCAATTTCCAGTGATTCTTCAAGGATCATTGGAGAAAGAGAAATCTCTTTTATTGCTTTTCAGAGTTGTTACACCTGATTGTCTTACCCTGGTCTCCCTTGTTTCAAGCAAATATCCATAGTTAGGAGTTCTGGAGCCACCTTGTCAGTGTCTTCAAGTAACACGTTCCCTGAACAGTGCTTTGCAAGCTCTCTGGTGGAGAGGCAGAAAGTTCTAGTCCCCTATACGTGCATACATTTTTTCTATACTTCTTCCCTAGAGTTCTCTGAAAGGTTCCCCTGTGGAGGCCAGTTTCACAGTCCTGGATAGCTGCAGTAGTTGGATACACACGCCGCTTTTTAAATGCAGCTTTCCTGTCTGCAGACATTGAAACTATTTAAACTGTTGGTTATACCTTTCATCCTGATTTTCCTTTTCTTAGTTTGTTGAGATTGATTTATCAGGGTAGCAGAGGGTGAGATGCTCAGCAGCATGCAGTTGGTGCTAGCAAACATCTAGAGAAAATGTTTTATTTGAAGCATGGGCAGAATTGCTCTGACAGAAAAAAAATTCCCATGTGATCAATTCTTATCTTGACATTTCTTCCATTGCTTTAGAACTGTTTGGAGATTAAGGCTTCAGGACACAACATATAGTTTTATTCTGTTCTGTTTTAACGATAGTCCAAACTGCTTTCTGAAGTTTTTTAAAAATAAAAAGAAAGCATGAAATTATTCCAAATGTATCTAAAGACACATGGAGGAAATGATACACAGAAGAAAAAAAAAACCAAAGGAAGTTTTGAGTCAGGCAAAGCATTCATAGTAACAAAGTCCAATAAGTAAGTACTTTCCTTCAGATAAATTTCTACACTTGACAAGGATAGACTGAAGACAGGTAATTTAATAAATGTTTTGGCAAAACTATCGTTTAAGACAATGCTACTGACTGAAAGCCACCAGACTGCTTTTAAGATGAGAGCTAGGTTAGCCCACCCCACCCAGACATATTATAAAAGCAACTACAGTATAATTACAAAAAAGCTAATGTGAGGGATGATTACTTGCTTTAAAATATGTTCAGTCATAATACAAAACTCTTTGCAACTGTGCTGCCTTCTTCACATATATTTGCCAACAGTATGTTAATGCTTAAGCTGCTACCTTACAGAAGTGTGTAGTTTATACTATAATCTGTTTAAAGTAAAACATTCTGTGCTATAAAACAAAGAACTGTATTTGTAGAAGAAACTTAGAAATTTCAAAGCATAGCTGAAGCTGCTGACACAATGCCTAATAAATATTTTATCTTAAAAGGATGGGCTGGAAGAAGGCAGCGCTGTCACAGCTCTCACAGATATAAGAGCATTGTTCTCTTTGTCCTGCCAAAGCTCTCTTGCTTCCCTTCAAATGTGTTTAATTACTCTAGGCTATTAGAGTGTATTAGCTAACATATTTTTAATATTTTTTTGTATGGAAGCAGACTTCAAAAATGGCTTTTTGAAATGCCACAATCCATTTGAAGCAATAAAAGCATGTTTGTAACGCAGCTCAGGGACTGCCTAACCTTAGGACAAAGAATATCTGTTAATTAAAGTATAGCTAGAAGCAGCATTTCCTCATCAAAGATTATACTAGTTAATGATTGGGTTAGATTAATACTGATTTGAGGATCCATTATTTTATCTTTATGGGGACAATTGCTGCACTGGTGTTTGCTGAGATGTCCCCCCCAGTAGTATTTCAGTGCTTAAAGTTTTAGCCCTGACATGTAGGCAAGACCCTGTTTAATCCTGTTTACAATAACAGTAATAAACTATTTAGAAAAGTAGCCAAAGCTTTCCTGGTGAAAGACCAAAGCAATGTTCTTAAAGCTTTTACAGCAAGTACAGCACTGAAATTGCAATCCAGAAACACTGGCATTAGGAATATGGTTGGAATCATTATCTTCTTACCGCTCATTCCTGATTGGAGATGTTGCATTATTTATGGTATGTAATGCCATGCATAAATCTCCAGTTTCGGTAATACTTAAGCAAATAGGGCTGAATTCAAGTTGGCATAGTAATAAGCAAAGGTGACACTTCAGCAGTAATTTAGATCTCATTATTCATCCCCACAGTTCGAGGAACGTGCTTGGCACGTAACTAACAGATAAACTCTGAGATCCGTGCTGCTGAGGTTGTAGAGCCTAATTAGATGCAAAGTGAAATAAGACTGGATTCAATGGGCAGCGAAGCTTCTTGATTTTTATTTCTTAAGAGGGAGAGAAGGGAAGTGAGGTATTAACTCTTTAGGAATATTTTGAAAACAGAAAAAAAACCCCAAAACTTCCAAAACCTTACGTTCCCACTCTTTTTCTGTGTCCTGCCTCGTTACCTGAAACTGCTACAGCCCAAAAGAAACCTTCTACCCGATGTGTTCACCTTATCAACTTTTATGGTATTAATGAAGCTTTGTATGGGAAATGCCAAGCACCAGTTTATAAAAACAATGGTGCAAGCAGTTCTTTGGGCCCTGCTCTCAGCTGTGAGTAGGCATCCAAACTGTGTGAGCTGCAGCTGGGTGGCATTAGCTGGAGCTGGGACCTTTCTTCAGGATGGACACACTGCTGGCTGCACCTGCCAGCCACTGTGCCTGTTTTCTTTGGAGTTGCCCAAGCTAAAGCAATGTGTTATTAAAAAAATCCTTTTGGAGGAGCACAGTGCTACAAAACCTCCTAAACTTGTGTGTTTAAGTGTGGTATGTTTGCCCTTTTTTGGTTTTTTGTATCTGGCAGGATGTAAAGAGAAAGAGGAAAATAAGGTAAAGGCTGATGCTTATGAGCAGAGATTGTTACTGTTGGAAGTTCTATCAAGTTTAACACTGGTTTGTGTGTTGCAACACTTATTTTAGTGCAGGGACTTGAGGGGGGAAAAACATTTCTAATTAGACCCATGAGGGAAAAGAGATGTATTCAAATAAATCTGTCCTAAGTTCCTGGGTGTTTTTTTTTTCCTCTCTCTACAGGGTCTTTTATCCAGCCTTGTCAAACTGACTAGTTTAACACTGGCCAGGAACTGCTTCCAGTCCTATCCTGTGGGTGGCCCGTCCCAGTTCTCCACAATCTACTCTCTCAATATGGAGCACAACCGCATCAATAAAATCCCCTTTGGAATTTTCTCTAGAGCTAAAGTATTAAGTAAGCTGAACATGAAGGTGAGGCACAGAAACATGCTACTGTGTGTGTAAAATCAATGAGGAGCACTGTTTGCTGCTCCACGAATTCTGGGAAAGTCGATGATATAAGGAGTGAATTTATCGTGCTGAAGTGACACTGCTGCTGTCACGTATAGAAACAATTTTGTATTCATTTAAAAATGTCCTATCAAGATGTTATTGTCTTTGGTTTTGTTAGTTAAGCTTTTATATTTGCTCAAATTTGAACAATGAAAACAAAGTTGGCTGCAAAGTTCTCGAATGTTCAAATGAAGCACGAGCATGTAAAGTAGTTTATTTCTACCCTCTCTACTGTTACAGCTTAGATTAAAACCAAATTTTTGTAGAATATCTTTTTTTAATATATATTCTTTCAAAATTTAAGTCTGTAGACTTCTGCAGTAGAATTAGAACACACAGAAAAAGGACCTTTATGGCTGTGCTGTGTACACTTAGCATGAAGAGAGCTAGGGAAAAGAGATGACATTTTTCTATGACTGGGTTTATTTCAAGTTCTTAAAAAAAAACCCAAACAAACACAACATGTGTGAGGAGTAGCTAAACCCAGCAGCTGATTAAGAATATCTTTTGACACAATTGGTTTCTCAGTTTGCATTAAGACCATTTTTTATCTTGCACCCATTTGTAAATTTGCATGTTTACCAGGTCATACTTTGCGTGACCTCCTCTTGCCCTTTTATAGATTTCTGCAGAGTCTGGTCCAGATCAAATATTGTAGCAGCACATTTTTTGAGCAGTAAAATGCTCAGATTAATTTCAGGTGCTTTTACTCTGAACCATTAAGATGTATTTCCTTTGTGGTATGTTTGGCGGTTTGGGTGTTGTGTGTATGTGTTTTTCTCCACCCACCCCACCCCCCTTTTCTCTTTTTTCTTGTTTTTTGGTTTGTTTTGTTTGTTTAGGGGTAGGGAAAACAAATAGTGTGTACCTGTTGTTTTCAGACTTGAGCTATGAAGTATTTCTGGCTGTTCCCCATGTCCCAGCTCAGCCAAGTAGCCAGAATCTCGAGTAACATCTTTCCTTTGTTGTTTTGTGACTATATCATCATCTCCCACTGGTTGGGAGAGGAGAGTTTGGAGGGTTGTTTTTTTTTTAAATCTTCATTGTTGAAGCAAATCTGTTATATTTTTAGGTTTCCATCGTGGCTGATAGCACCTCTGTAAGCTTTGTTGGGTGTTTTTTTTTTTTTTGTCCTCCTGACTCCCCTCCATTGTATTCAGCAAAGAAAGGACAAAAAATATTTTAACTACTGGGACATATGAAGTCTTGAGAATTATGGACTTATAATTTTTCCACTTCAGTTTATGTTAGTAGCACAGAGTCAGTTCTGTAACTCTGGGTTAAGACCGCTCACTGTGTTTTGAGGAATAAAAAAAATATTTTGCCAATTATCAATATTTTATTCTGCTGATTTGCTTGTCTGTTTTGATATGAAGTATTTTATAAGCAGTTTATTTAATCTCTCAGATGCCTTGCTGAATTCTTCCAAGTGCAGACCCTAAATGTTTGATATGTTAAATCACAGGACAATCAGCTGACCTCTCTCCCCTTGGACTTCGGGACTTGGACTAGTATGGTAGAACTGAATTTAGCGACTAATCAGCTCACAAAAATCCCTGAGGATGTATCTGGGCTTGTTTCTCTTGAGGTGAGAAGAGTATTAGTCAAAAACTGACTGAATTCCTGCAAGCAGGCATTTTCTACTTCAGGTTTAAGTAATACTACTTTGGGGTCAAATAAAGCCAAAAAGTTGTGTGTGTATGTATGCTATTTAAATAGGTGTGTTGCATCTGTACATGGTTGTTTTCAACAGCTTTTTGAATGTTTTTCTTTAGGCTCTAGGTGAGTGTCTGTGTCTGTTAACTACATATATTTTTTTAACTATGTAGAAAGAAATTTTTTCTCGACAGAAAGTTACTGTGGTGAATGAAATGGCACTGAACTCAGTTCAGTTCCTGGAGAGAGCAGCATGGAAACAGAAAGGATCAGAAAAACATAGTGAAATGGTCTGCAGCCAGAGGTGCATTGAATGTAGCTCTGTGCACCTCTTAGGCAGCTGGGTGGGAATTCTCAGCCTTTGATGGGGAGGAACTCGTAGGTTGAAACTGAAGTGGACCTGTTGTGTTCCCTGGTCCTGTTTCCTACGGTACCATCAGCAGAAACAAAACTTTATTGCCTTGGAGGGACATAAAGGTAGAGAGGTGCTTTGTTCAGGCAGCTGAGGGGACTTTGTAAGCTCTGTGAGTTGCTGGGAAAAATCTGTTTAAGTACAACAGCAAATGGCATATTTGAAATTGCAGATTACCACTGTGACCACTGCTCTAAATAATTAATAAATCCTGTAGTTTGGGAGAAAAACAATATGGCATAGTAGTAGCTATTTAGTGGCCCTGTTCCCCTCCAGTTGTGGCTGTGAATGACATGACTGACAAGTCAGTAACATCTAACAGCCGGGTTTGCCGGTGATCTGCTGGCTGCTGAAGCCGAAGACCTGCGCAGTCCGCAGACCTGTTAGCATTTTTTTCCTCTGTAATTAAAGAATCAAATACAAAGAACTATTTGGGCAGTGTTTACACAAAAGCAAAGGTTCCCACAGCAGTGCTAAGTCAGCTGCACTGCATGTATTTTCTGTTCCTGCTTTTGTTTCTGGATACGCGATTCAAACGGTACTATTCTTGTTGTTCAGCCTGTATTGTAGTGCATAAAGGCAGGCTACCAAAATGCTGCTTGTGCTAAGGCTAAGATGCTGGCTTTTATTCCTTTTGAATTTCCCTTTTGAGTTTTAGCCTTGTTCTCTGTTCTGTTCCTGCGTTCAGTGCCTCTGTGTATGTGAAGCTGCTGAGAGCTGGCATTGGTAGAAGCCGGGCATCTGCAGCCTTGGCTGGCTTAGCAGGGCACTGTGTGTGCACCACGTTGGGTGCTCTTTCACACCTGCATGTTTCGGTCTGCCTTGGTAAATAGCTAGATAATAGAACTGTTTAATCAGTAATTAACTACCTTGCTGCTCACTGTGTTATGAGGCTTAATTGTTTCTATGCAGTGTCGGACTTTTTTGGAGGAAAAATGGTATGCTGGTGTAGTAATGCTTGTTAACTTGCTTGTGGTATAACAATAACTTGTGTAAAATTACGTTGCAAATAAGAGTACCTTTCTTGAACTTGGGTTATTTATAATTCAACTTAGAAAGGAGAAGAAAAACAAGAGGGTAACACTCGGTAGGTAGGGGTGGGTGTGTGATAGGAGACTGTTTTGAAAAGCAGTGGGTATCCATGCAGCGTGGCTGCTTAGGTGCTCTGACCTGTCTGTTTACTTGTTGCTGCTCCCAACCAAAGGGACGCAGGGTGAAAAGGAAGGATTAAGTTTTTTTTAAAGAGGACCTGCCAACCACTTGGCAAATACGGTTATGATGTAGCTATAAGGAAGGATAAGAAAATGATAGGACCGGGAAGAAATTGTTTTGCTGTGGTCATTTGAAGAAACAAGGTGTTCTTTGGCTTTGTTCTGCATTTATTATGTAAAATAATATTTGAACTTAGTCTGTCATAAGCCTATGCATCTGTATCATTAAAGACTTAAAAAAAATGTTAATCACTGATTACTTTTTCTAATATTTTGTTTGTTTCCATAATTTGAATGTAGGCTAATCTTGGACTTCATTGCTTGAAAATATAAAGAGATCCTGTTGTAATTATTACTAATTGTGTGAAATTTTGTGCTGAAATTCTGTGTGTTTGGGTTTTGGGGTTTTTTAGGTTCTTATCTTGTCAAACAATCTACTAAAGAAACTTCCCCATGGAATTGGAAATCTACGGAAACTCCGAGAGCTAGATTTAGAGGAAAACAAACTGGAATCCTTGCCAAATGAAATAGCTTACCTCAAGGATCTGCAGGTGAAACAATAATGGGCTGAGATAAACATCTTGCGTCTCTTATTTACACCATGCTGATTTAATTACAGCTAGTTTGATGAGGGATACTATTTGGGACTTGACATAGAACCAAAAGTTAAGACTCTTGCACAGCACAACTCTGTCTGCAATCTATCCCCACTAATTCTTCCCCAGATGTATCAGTTAGTATTGAACAAACAGATTTTGAAGAGTTTAACTGTTGTGTGATGAGTACAATACTGCCACTCATAAGGGGCAATAGCCTCTTGTTTCAGTCATATTAATGAAAGTCTTTTTAATTCAGGGAAGTATTTTACTATGTGCTACTTGATGTTTGCTGGTGCTTAATAGAGGTCTGGATTGTTTGTTGATGGGTTGAAATTTTATTGATCAAATGCTAGAGAGTAGAACCCATGAATTTCTCGTTTGTGTATCTTGTTACTTACTGTCACTTGATGCAGAAGTCATTAAGTTAATTTTTCAAAATCTGGTTTTTTTCCTCTTAGAAATTGGTTCTGACTAACAATCAGTTGACCACCCTTCCCAGAGGTATCGGTCATCTTACCAATCTGACGCACCTTGGGCTCGGAGAGAATCTTCTCACACACCTTCCTGAGGAAATTGGTAAGATCCCTTTTTCTGGATTTATGCAGCGTGCCTTAACCAAAGCAGTTTCTGACACAGAAGATAGGCATCTACTGTGCTCATAAGTAAAAGCCACAATATTCATGTGAAACTTGGAGATATACACAACCTGATGTGAGCATGCGCCACAGGGATGGCACTATAGGGCACGATCTTTATCTTGCTGAACTGTAGTGGAACAAATGGCCTAGCACTTTGCAGTTCCTCTGCAGAAAGCCACCCAACACCCACCAACTTGGAACAGTGATATTATCATAGAATGGCATGGGTTAGAAGGGATCCCAAGGATCATACAGCTCCAGCCCCCCTGCCACAGGCAGAGCCAACAACCTCCAGGCCAGGAGCTACACAAGGTTGCCCAGGACCCCATCCAACCTGGCCTTGAACACCTCCAGGGACGAGGTATCCACCACTTCTCTGGGCAGCCTGATCCAGCACCTCACCACTCCCTCTGTAAAAAAAACTTCCCCCTAGTATCTAATTTAAACCTTCCTTCCTTTAGCTTTAATCCATTCCCCCTTGTCCTGCCATTGTCTACCCTTTTAAAAAGTTGATTCCCCTCCTGTTTGTATGCTCCCTTCAGGTACTGGAAGGCTGCAATGAGGTCCCCCTGCAGCATTCTCTTTTCCAGGCTGAACAAGCCCAGCTCCCCCAGCCTCTCTTCCTAGTGGAGGTGCTCCAGCCCTCTAATCATCCTTATGGCCCTCCTCTGAACCCTCTCCAACAGTTCTACATCTTTCTTGTATTGGGGGCCCCAGATCTGGACACAGTACTCCAGATGGGGCCTCATGAGGGCAGAGTAGAGAGGGACAATCACCTCCCTGTCCCTGCTGGTCACCCCTATTCCCACCCATATTCCTTTTCTCTCCTTTTTTTCCTCCTACAAGTTGTGCATTATCAGTCACTCAACTTCATAAAACTGTTCTTGGAGAGAGGACTCTGTCAGAAATGCACCAATCCTGCTGTAATTGCACGGTGTAGGCAAAACCTTGTGTAAGATATAGACAGCTGAAACGTTTCTGCTGATAGTCCCTCTGTGCCCACTTCTGTTTGTAAGACACCCTATTATTTTTTTCCCTTGATAAGAAAAGGAAGTGAAGAGGAGGAAATCTACAGGAAAAAAAGGGAGGAATAGGAATCTTTTTGTCTACTTGAGACATCCAGAGTAAATGAGATTCAGAACATCTGAAACAGAGAACCCCAGTTTGTTTTACAGTCAGTCACAACTATCTCCAGAATGTGATTCTGAGCACTTAAGTTAAAATCTTAAAGTTACAGCTCATTATGGAAGAAAAAAGTTGGGAGAAGCCACACAAAGCAAAATGTGCTCAGAAACAGCGAGGTGTGCAGGTAGAGAAGGCTGGGACGTAGTCTGTCTCTCCCAGCATCTTTAGCGAGGAGTTGTTACAGCTTCTGCTCATCTTGTATGAGTCTCAGTGTGAGAAGGGCCTAAAACACTCTGAATCTGGAGCTTTGTAACTTGGTTCATAAGTTAGTGTAAAGAATTTGGATGCTATGGAAATAAACAGTAGAATTAATGTCTGTAAACTTAAAATAGCGTTGGTTAACAGATCAGATGTGTTGTATTAACTATTTTCAGATGTGACTGCTTCATCTAAAGTTACAAGTTATTTCCCATTGTTACATAACCTTTCCTTTTCTGCTGGTTTTCCATCCCTTGAGGCCTAGCTTACTGCTTTCTCTTGTGAAAGATGAAAGTCTTTTAGGTTATAGGAGAAGTTTATGGTATAGAAGATTAGAAAATGAGGAATGTTTTGAGGAGGTGTGTACATTTCTATTGTATTTCAAAGATACGGATTAATTTTGATATTTGATTGCTGTGGAGGAATGGAAGTCTTAAGAAAGGAAAAATTAATATGTTTTCCATCTTCTGGTTAACCTACAGTGTCTATAGTAGAGTCAGGTTGTAAAATTTGAATTCAGGAGGCATTTTTCACACAGGTTTGTTCTGTGTAATAAATTCACTCCTGTGCAGAGATCTCTCCTCCTTTCTTCCTGTGGCACATTACAGTTACAGCTTCAGGTCCTTAATGTATGTGTTCTAATTAAATAAAAGGTATGGCAAAGCTATTTTTATAGAGATAATACATACTACTGTGTGCTATAAATATTTTCTAGGCCCTTCTAACTAGATAGCTATTCAATGTTGCCTGCAGTCACAAAGCACTTGCCTGAACAGTTATGGTGAGGTCCCTCTCAGTTCTCTTATTCTGCATATTCCTAACTCAGTTGTTACCAAAAAGAGATGTAGTAGTGGATATTTTTACATGGAAACTAAAGCATATCAGTTCTTGCTTAGGTTCTGGTGCTTGAAAATAGTTCAGATGAGTCACCAAGTTGAGATTCTACAGAGTAAAGAATCTTAAAATGGACTTGGAGCTTCTGTCTGAAAGTTATAAACTGCATGATTCAAAAATACTCCTTTGTGTTATTTTATTTTAACCAGGTACACTGGAGAACCTGGAAGAACTGTATTTGAATGACAACCCCAATCTGCACAGCCTTCCCTTTGAGCTGGCTCTTTGCAGCAAACTGTCAATAATGAGTATTGAGAACTGCCCGCTCAGCCACCTTCCACCTCAGATTGTTGCAGGAGGACCCTCCTTCATCATTCAGTTCCTAAAAATGCAGGGACCATATCGTGCCATGGTCTGATGCTAATCGGATTGTCCAATACACTGTACAAAATACAAACTGCATTAATGTTGTAATTGTCTGTATATGTATATATAATATAATATATGTGGCTTATATTATATTATATATATATATAAATATATAAATAATATAAAAAGGCAAATTTAAGACTGCATTATGTGTTTCTGCTAATAGAGGAATCATAGCCATTTAGATTTTTTTTTTTTATTCTGTAAAAATGCTTGTCTAAGTTTTCTTTGCTGAATTCAATGGAAGTTGTCTGAATAATCTGGAAATGCCAGTTCATTTAAAGCAATTGCCAATGAACTCAAAAGTTTAAATTTAAGGGACAAAAATAGTTTTGCTTAGATTTACTTTCATTTAAGAGAAATGTATAACCTTTATATAATGAACTCTTCTGTTTTCCTCCCTTTTTTTTGTGTCAAAACCCGAAAGGGTCACGTGTCCTGAGATTGGGATTTTCTTTTAACTTATTTTGAGATTTGAAGCAAATGGTGTTTTTATATTGTTTACAGTCAGAGTAAATCACTGGATTTTGTTTTATTCTGATTTGCTCTGTTTTAATCAATCATATCTAGAGTTTATATGCCTCTGCTGATGAATTTTTATCAACCGGTTTGTATACTAAAAACATACTCATCAGAACAACTGGCAGGTGAAAAGGATGCAGTCAAAACAAAAGAAAAGGAGAAAAAAAGAAAAAAAAAAGCTTGAATTCCAAGTCTTGCTTCCCTGAATTATCAGTTGCAGGCATAACATATCTGAACTGAGCCTTTTGCAGTTGGTCTTTTCTAGCACAAGTAAAACTTTTCAGATTGGTAAAAACATTGAGGATACTCAGTGAAGAGCGGTTTTCATTTTGTGAAGTAACAGGTCCACGAGGTCTGGCAGTACAGTGAAGTGGCAAGGAAATAATATATATGTACATTTTTATTACGATGTTGAATCATAAACTACAACAGGCAATTTTAAGGATTCCTTATAGTCCTTGTACAATAAATGAATGTGTCTTACTTTTAAACACTGCAATATATGTAAGTTTTAAGGTTGGTTAACAATGTACTATGGTTTTATATCTTGACTTGCCTTGTACCTCCTTCCATTATGGAACTTCTGTGTCCAAGCACAATATCTTCACACTGTGCTGTTTTGCTGCTGAACTAAATGCACTTTTCCCCACAGCTGGGGCACTTGCTTCAAAATATTCAGTTCAGTATCTTGATTATTCTTTTTTTTTAACTTCATCCTATCTGTTTCAGTATTAAACCGATCGATTAAAAAAGAGGCACCTTTTTCATTTGTGCATAGATGTTGGTAGCTCAAGAGAAACACTGTAAGTAGAGGGCGTTCAGTTTTATCCCGGCTTTCTCGGTTGTCTGTAAGGCAGAAGAAGATGCTTCAGGGAGATTTACACTATTGCTGCACTTGTAGGGCTGGTTGTCCTTTGTCAGGAGGGTAGGTAGGAACTGGAGGTGGTTGCGTTCCATGGTTAACTCAAGAACTGTCCAGTTTATCCTCATGGGAATTGCTGCTGGGGTAGTACGACGTAGAGGACTGTACCTTTTGAACCAAACCACATCAGTCTATTTCACATGCAGAAGTTTGGGAAATATTATTTCTGCCTTTCAGGCACGCTTACTTAGATACATTGCCTTGATCTGTTTGCATTCTGTTTTCTCATATGTCTTTTCATTAACAAGTTTTAATGGAAGGCAGGTGGAGATATAAAACCTTAGAGGGCTTAAACATGCTGTAAAACTATTGTAGATGTCACTGGATTTTACTAAGTAATGTTCTGTTCTTTCTCTCATGCTCTGTTCCCCCTCCCTCTCCTCTTATTTTCTTCTTTTTTTTTTTTTACATCCACTGTAGCTTTTCAGTTTATACTTTAGTTTATGAAAGGCTAGTTCCTTACAGTTCTGCCTGAAGTTAATGTTTCTTGGCATTAAGCTGTTAAAATATGAAGACGCTGAAATGCTTAGTATCAAGACTGTAATCTAACTGCGGAATATACTGCTAAATCCATTTTTGTGCCCTCAGGTCACTAGGGGAAACTGGTTTGATTAATAAGGTTCCTTAAAACAAAAGTGGCGACCCCTTGTGTTATCAAGCATCTTGGTCTCGCTCCCCGTCTGCTCCTCAATCCCACTTTTGTAAGAGTTGATGGGATTGAATTTGTTTTAGTTTGTAAATATGTTGATTATTCACCTTGTTAAGGTACATGGTTAATGACTGTATGTTTGGAGCCGACCCCCTCTCCCATAAATTCTTGTGGAGAAGTTGGCTACCAAAATAGTGCTTGTTACACTCGCTTAAAAACAAACTATTCTTTTCATTACACTTACAGGAATAAATAAAGCTATGTTTTAATTCATTACTATATTAAACCCAGGATATTTTTCAAAACTATCTTTGTACTAGTATGGTTGTTGCAATGCCAGATAATCCTGAGCCCTGTTCTAGGAGTTGAATTTTATACATTCTGAGGTGCACAGTTATTTTTTCAGTGTCTCGGGAGAGATTTAAATAAAAGCAGCATGAGAGAAGTGCTGGCACAGGAGAAAGCAACTCAGAGGAATTGGGAAAGTTCTTTAAAATTACCCAAAAGTTGAAATACTAAATGGTTTGGGAATAGGTGCATATAAATCCATATAAGCACATGCATGGATTTATATCCAAATTATGCACAGATCCATATAAATCCAACTGGTTTCAGCATTCAGAGTGGTCTTACATCCTGACATAACAGACTTCTGTGTTTCCAAGGATGCTGGATTGCAGTTTCTAATTTGTATTTGATCCTTAGTTGGACACACGTGCTGGCCTGTACATGTAGAAATGTAGAAATATAGAAATTAATTCTTTATGGCATCTTTGAAAACGAGATGGAGAAACAAGTGATTCCCAGATACTTGTATTGAATCTTTTTTTCCCCTTGCCGTACTGGGGGGATAATTTAGAAGGGTTGTTGAAAAGTCTTGACAATCTTTACTTTGGGGTGAAAATCAAGACCTTGATTGCTTGCCCGTAGACAAAGAATCAGTTTTGTATGTCTTGTGCCTATGTACATAAGAATATGTACATACACACATGCCCCACAAAGACACTATCCTGACTCACGCCTTGATTCAACAACCTAAATTACTATAGACTCTGTGGTGTTATAGAAGTCTGGTAAGGTGTAAAGCAGGTTAGAGATTAGTTAATTAATGAAAAGGAGGAATAATTGCCGTTGTGACTCATGTTGGTCACAATTGCATTTAAATTTACTAAGCAAAGTTGCTTGGTAATTCTTTGCAAGATTTATTTCCTTGAGTATAAACCCATTAATGTTCTGTCTCTGGCTGTCCCATATTTACCTTCATTGTCAGAGTTGTCTACTATAAATGCAGTGGAAATGCTGCGTGTAAAGGTGGGTCACACGGCTGTGTAATTGGCACTTTTCTGTTTGCCAGATGCTACTGTAAAACTTTGAAATCCATACACCCCTTTTTCTGAAAGAGACTTGAGTTGTAGAGTATTTGCTTCAGTGCCTCTCTTGGATTTAAGGTTTTTCTCTGCAGTTTTGTCCAATCTCTTGCTGAAGTGTGAGAAAGTGCATGTTCAGGCTCTTTGAAGGTCGTGTTTGCTCATGTACATGATTTAGTAAATTAGTATTCAAACTGTCTAGCTGGGTAGCGCTTAAAGCCGTTCTGTCACCTGGAATTCAAGTATCACCTTTTATCCTGGGAGTTTAAAAAATACCTTTAAATACTTATTATTTAACAATTAGAAAAGGTTGTTATTTGATTTTCTTTTATTGAGAGGTTATTCTTTTATTTTCTTCCCCACCTCCTCCCCTCTTTTTTTTTTTAAACCCCCAAAATAAATTAAATTTCTGAATCAGAACAAACCCATATCAGGGAAGGCTTCATATCTGGATGCAACTCAGTTTTCACATAGTCAGTATCACACCTTGGTTGTATCAAATCAGCATGCCAGAATAGCTTCTAATTAGAAATCAGAAACGTGCAGTTGGCAGTAATTTGCACAACACAGACTTCAAGGCACAGTAAGGACAAATACAAACAAATGATAGTATCTACATACGGTTTTTGGTTTTATGTTAGCAAAGATCAGAAAATTATGTTTATTATTCTGATGTTTAGGTCTTAACCAGGACTGCACAGGACTTTTGCTGTGGAAAAATACCAGACCACACTTAATTTTGTGGTTAAAAGCTAAACAAGAGTGTAAACAGTCTACAAAATTGTACTTTTAATCTGAATTATTGTAATGTTGATTGTTATGTCTATATAAAAGATTGCCTTGCTTTTTTATAAGAGTCATTCTGTATCAATGCATTCATTATAAATAGTATATTTGTAAATAAGATGCCACTGAGTCTTTTGCACCTTTTCTAGTACTTCTAGTCTGATGTGGGTGTGAGTTGTACTTTTGCAGTGCCCCAAATTGTCAAGAATTGCTTTCTCTTTCTATACCTGTCACTTTTTAAAAGGTTATTTTTTTTTCTAAGTAAAATACAGATTTTTTTTATGTATAGCACTTACAGGAAACTTCTAAAGCTGCATGGCAGTAGCTGCTTTACTCAGTCACATAGATTGGACACCTTTGATAAAGCAAATGTTGGTAAAATCTTTTGCTGCCAATTTGTTCCAGTACAGTAGGGCACGTAGTAAAATAACACCAACCCTTTCTCTCTGGAAGGGCAAATAAGTCTTGGATTTTAGTGCAAAATGCATTTCAACAGCAGCAAAATTAAAGTAGCTGTACGATTCTGTTGCCTATTAAAAGATTTAGATCTCCAGGTTAATTGAAAGACAACATTGCCAGGCAGTGATGTAGCTCTGAACTGATGTGTTGTACCTTGGTAAAGCTCATTGTGATAGCTGCTGTTCCAAGAAGGTCGTGCTTCTGTAGTGTCCTACAAACCAAAAATGCTGCTGCCCTTTGAAATCAGAATAGCGAGGCCTCGGCTGCTCGGGCAAGGTGACGGCGAGGAGCGTGCGTACTGGGGTGCTCGGGGTGGCTGATGGCTTTGGAAACCAGAACAGGTTGTCGTCGGGGCTGGACCCGATGATCTCTCGAGGTCCTTTCCAACCCCTACGATTCTGTGATCGTGCGCAGGAGTCACTCCCATAATAATCATGAGTACTTCTGTCCTGACGCCAGGTCGCTGTGACTAAAGTCAGCAGAGGGGCTGATCAGTG
Source organism: Zapornia atra (assembly GCA_013400835.1). Taxonomy (NCBI): domain Eukaryota; kingdom Metazoa; phylum Chordata; class Aves; order Gruiformes; family Rallidae; genus Zapornia; species Zapornia atra. The sequence continues at coordinate 276,848 of VZTU01021242.1, read as the reverse complement.
TGCCGAAAGGTCTGTCTTTGAGTCGATCCCTGTCACTAAGTAGGAGGGATGGGAGGTGAGAGCTGAGTTGGCCAGCCTCATCACGAGGGTGATGCTGGACTGTGTACTGTCCATCCCTCCCTGGTGTGACAGGGCTGAGCCCCAGGTGTGTAGGGAACATAACAGGGACACACTGCTCCAGACCTCGCCAAGCAGTGCTTGAGGGGCTTGCCCAGGAGGAGCAGCATCTGCATCACTGCATTTAGTAGCCCTTGACAGAATAGTCAAATTCACAAAAGTGCTTTTTTCTTTTCTTTTTTTTTTTTTTTTTTAAATTCTAAATCTATTTGTCTATCTGGCCTTTGCAACATCCTGTGTCTTATAATTCTGCAATAGAATTATGTGCTGGGTGAAAAAGTACTTCCTTTTGTTGCTTTCAAACCACACCACCTTATTTCATTTGGTGACTCCTAGTTCTTATATTCTGAGAAATTTATGAACAGTCGTTTTCCTGTTCCTTTGCTTCTTACTACTGTTGAGGGTTGGGTTGGGGTTTTTTTTTTTTCATAAAAGCCAGTGTTTTTTCTCCAAGTCATGCACTTCTAATTTTTTTTTAGCTTCTGTTCCAAAAAACCCACTTCCATTCTGTGATAATTCTTGTTGCTTTTCTCCATACCTCTCTAATCCCAGCTCTGATTTATTTTTCCTATTTCGTGGCCTTTAGATAGCTATTTTATTTTTCATGTAATTCTAGCGTGTGAAACAAAAGTACAGCTCTGTTACAAAAATTAAAGTTGAGTGGGTGATAAAGTTCAGCACTAAACTCCAGTGGGGAATAATCCCACTAGGCAGTGATCAGACTGGGGTTTAGGCTTCAGATGCAAGGCACCCACCTCGGTAATGAATCGTTTCCTCTGATTAGTTATAATTGTCTTGCGTCATCTCTTACAACTAGGTGTAAGAAACAAGATTAATATGAAATTTTATGTAAGTATGCTGATCTAAATAATGCCAGGACTCCATGCTGGTGACAGTGCATAGTTTTGGAAGCTGTGACCTTTGAGTATTTCAGCTGGTCTTTTGAACTGTCAATGCCCAACACTTTCTGAAAACACTGGGAAATTTCTAGTGGTGGTGTTTCTTTGGAAGAGAAGTTGAAGACTGCCAGTGAAGACCTTGAAGCCTTTGCAGAAAGCTGTGTAAGAAATTCCCGTAGCTGGGGGGGAGTTGGGGGAGCAGGGAGGAAAGAAAAGAAAGCAAAAGCAACATCCTACTGATAATCTGTGTTAGAGCTCAAGCAGCCCCTGGGGCTGGGGGGGGTCTTGCTGGTGATGACCACTTTCTGCTCAAATCATTGAAGTGAGTATCCACGGATGAGCCCACCCTCAGAACAACAGTGCATGTTGGCTCTAATTGAGAAGTGAAGAAAATGTCTTGTTTCTGGCACCCTGTGTCCTGGAGGCTGTGTTATAAAGGCTCAAAAATGTCTTGGGTGACTGGTGAGACAGATTTTACGTGCTTGTGTAATTAATCCATGAGAAGACCTTCAGGATATTGTATGTCTCAATGCTGCTCTCCAGCCACAGGTCCTCTTTCCACTGGTGGGAAGCTGTTGACTTAGGTCCTTCCTGTACATTGGAGCGTTTAGTGTGCAAATGCTGTATAAAATCTGGGCCCTGGGCAGCTTTATGGAATATAACTGGTGCTTCAACTGTGCGTGGTGGGCAAAGGCAGAAGAAAGGTGTTAAAGGGCTGGAGACAGTTAGCTGTCATACAATTAGAAGAGGCTGAGGGCCTTGAAAGCTAATTTGTTTTGTTTTTCACAAGCCATCTCAGTCAAGTAAAATACATCATCTCTTCCTACAAGCCCTGCCTCACTTAGGATTGTAGGAGTGGGAGCTAATTCGATTACCGAGATCAAATGATGCTGTTTTAGAGGAGGAGCCATCTGGAGTATTTGAGTGAGCAGCTGGCAGCCTGGGCTGCACAGTTAATGATCTGACTGTATGCCTTGCAACTATTTTTTTTTTCCACTGCAAAACCTTTTAAGAGTCTTTAGAGATCAATCTACACCACTGCCTCTAAGCGAGATGCTATCTGCAAAATTGCACACAAGTGTTCCCTTTTAAAAGCTCTTCCCACAACCCCTTCTTTCTTCCTTTCTGTTGGTGAAGTATTTCTTTGTTAGGACTCCTAATGAATCCCTAATTTGCTGTAGTTTGGTTCTCTTGACATAGTAGCTGGTTTGCTTTTTGGCCTGCAGTATTGGAGCTGTGCCGCCTGAAGTGATTTCCAAACCTCACGTGGACAGCTTTAATGGAAATACATTTTTCCTTGAAAGTCTTAAAATGATGTTTGAAATCGGCCATGGTAAGAATAACACAGTAAAGCTCATCCTTCTGTATGGCCTGAGATTTTTGGATGCCCTTCAGCTTTTTTCTGTCCTTGCCAAGTATGTTAACTGGGTGGGAAGTTACATCTGAGAAGCCTGAAAGGCTCTGTCCTTGTTGGCATAGCCCAGCGCAGCAAATTCAGCTGTGCAAGGAGCTGCTGGTCAGCCAGGCAGGCTCTGGTTTCAGGCTTCTTAATCTTTTCCCAGTAAAATGCTTCTTTTCAGGTCTGCTGGGCACTTCCAGCTTCTCAGGAAGCTGCCTGTGACAGGTTCTGGTGTGGCGGACCAGGAGAGAGATTCCCAGCAGCGCCAGGGAGCTGGAGGTTTGCCAGGAAGGGGTGTAAGGCACTGGAGGAAATTCCCTAAAAGCAGGTTGAGCGATGTGGTAAGTGGGTCCCCAGTGTCTCCTGGTTGGTGCTGTTGATAGCCCACAGCCAGCCGCAGCTCCAGGGACAGCCTGCCAGGCAGGAGAGTGCGGCCAAGATTCTTGGGTCTGTGGCTCCACCAGATGGATGGTCCTGCAGCCAGGCCACCACTTCTTGAGAAGAAGCTTTTGAAATTTTGGGGAGGGGCTGATGTCACATTAAAACAGAACCGTATTTGGAAGTAGCAGAATCCTCCATGAGGAGGAGGGGCTTTTCCAGCAGCGCCTGGGGATTTTGCTGGGAGCTCTTGCAGTGTCGCATCTGATCTCATCCTCTCCACTCGTGCTCTCACCTCCCATCTCCTACTTCAGATTTGTCTCTCTTTGCAAACAGCCATTTATCTCACCCTGGTGCTTCCCACACTGGGCTGAGCTGAAGTAAGTGGAGAAGGGTAGTGAGAGCAAAGAGATAATGTGGGACCAGCAGCGTCCGGTCCATGTACCTGTCGGTGTGCCCAGTTCCTCTTCTGAGCTTGCTCTGTGTCAGTTGTGAGCCCTGTTTCTCTAGTTCTGTTGCAGAATAGAGATACCAAGAGAAAAACAGGATTTGGGAAAAGATGGCTGGGAGAGAGAAATATAGAAGACAGATCTGCTGCATGTGGCACAGTTGCATGTTGCTCTGCAGCTTCTCTGTTGTCCTCTCAGACACCTGGTTTGTAGAGAGGAACCAGGGGTTTATGTGGTGTCTGAGTACTTACCAGACAAGCGATTTAGCTGGGGTTATGCGTCAAGACTCAGATAGGAGTAATTTTGATTATGTGGCAAGTCTGTGGGCCATTTAGGAATAAGGATGAATGTCTTGGTTTTTGAAGTGGCACAGGGTGCCATACACAGTTCTGATGTGTAATGGTTAATAATACTCAGCATTTTTGCTTTAGGAAAACCCATATGCTCCCACAATTAAGTTGTTAGTGAAATATTAATGAGAAAATTACATTCCTACTCCATGCAGACATTTAATTCACCAGAAACATGAAAAACATTTACATTTTCTTCAGATATTTGTTAAAATGGCTGCAATTGCTTTTTACCACTCCCGTCTTTAGCCCTGCTTAGGGAAAAGTGACGTTGGATTGTGGTGAGGAATCAATGGTGACCTTCAGTGACTTCAACTCCAGAGGACTTTGCAGGCCTGGTGAGGTGTCCCAATGCTTGGAGGCACTGGGAACCCTCCTTGGTAGCACCTGAGCCTGTTTCCTGGCTGGTGGTTGATCCCATACACACCCTGACTGCTGGGGGGCGAGGAGGGTCTGCTCAACAAAACAATTTTGACAGGCCGTTGATCAAAGGCAGCTGAAACCTGCAGTGAGCTGCCTTTCTGAGAATTTGGGGGGTATTTTTAGCCTAGCTGCTGAACTGAAAGGGAACTGTCGAGTCTTGAGATTTCTGTTGTGCTGTTTTCCTCTTGATGTGTCTGATCACACTGGGGCCACACCTACAGTAACACTCTGATGCTCTATGGCAATTCCTGCTTCTTTGTGGTTGTGGCCCAGCAAACAGCTTGGCCCCCACAAGTGAAAAGAGGAGTCCAGGGTGGGTTCAGCACTGCAGGTCTGCAGGGGAGCTCCAGCATTTCCCAGCTTGCTTTCCCTGTCAGCCCTCCTGCCCTCGCATTTAGCTGGTGCTGACAGGCTGAAGAGCAGAACTGTACGCGAGGCAGCAGAGGCTTCTCCCTTCCCTCCCTTCAGTTGCTCTCAGAGTGGCAGAGGGTGCTAAAGACACCAAGCCTTGTGAGGAAGGTGATGGCATCCTGTGCTGCTGAGAGCACTGCCCCACAGTATCCTTCATCCTAGCACAAAGGCAAAACTGCAGTGGAAGAATCTGCTGGCATTGCTCTGTGTGGGGTTGGAAACTGCTTCTCAGGGGAAAAAAAAGAAGGAAGAGCGTAGATTAATGCTGGTTGGTATGTCTTTAGTTCTCTGTGACGTTTCAGGGCAAGATGTGGGTTTATCTTGCCCTTGAATTTTGTATGGCAGGAATTTCCCTTGCTACCTATGATGTTTCCAGGGAAAAGGAAAAAGCACTGAGTTAAGAAAGCACAAGTGGAGACATATTATACCTTATTATACCTCTTCTCTCAGCTTCTAGTATGTCAGCCTGCCTTCTTTTAAGTGCTTTGTCCTGATTATGCGTTACCACCCTCACTAAAGTATTCCCAGATAGGATAAATGTTTCCTGGGGAGAGAGTTGTTTTGCGTTGCTGAAAAGCAACTGATGGTGCTGAATAAGCAAATAAATCAAAAGCTGGTGTTTAAACTTCATTTGAGCCTCTCAGGAAAAAAACCCCAGCCTTGTACCTTGCAATCTGCATAGGGATAATTGCATTGTAGGCAACAAGGGAATGAGCACAGCAAGGATGATGGATTTCCTTCTGCAGCACGTTGCACACAGGATCTGCAAACCACAGTGAGGATGGAAACCCTGGAGAGAAGAACCCTGCCTCCCGTGCCCACTGGATGACGAACGCTCCTGTCAGCTCTCTGCTCGCCTGGCTATCATCACGCAGGCCGGGAGGGAAGGTGTCGGCCCATCTACCAGCCAGAGTTCAATTGCAGGGCAGCCCTTGGCCGTGCTGCGAGGCTGTACCCGCTCTGCCAGCTCTCTTCTCCGGGAGGTCCCTCTGCGCAGCCAGGTCTCCGCTCCTTTCCTCCCACAGAGCAGATCCACGTGCAAACCTTTCTGCCTTGTCTAAATGGACAGATTGTGGCTGGGGTGTGGGAAGGGGGTCTGGCCTTAGCGGAAATGTCCCCTTCTGCATGGCCTGATGGCGAAAGGGCAGCGCGGGGAGAAAGCACCTCCGGAGAGCTGGTGAGGGCAAGCTCTCCCCAGCACCACAGGTACTTGTAACTCCAGGCTGAGCCCACAGTAATGGTTTTTCCTTGAAGGTATTTGTGTCCCTTCTCCAACACACTTAGATCTCCACTCACTGCAGTCCTGGCAAACAGTTCAGCTGAGGCCAGGGAAGGAAAAGCCTCCAGTTGGAAGGACTCGGCTCACTTATCTTTTCCTGGGGCTTTGCTCAGCCTGTGCTTTTAGGTGAGCTTGGTTTGATCACTGGGAGACCTCAGTGTGCCCTGCGCTGTGCTGCTCCTCTGCAGCTGTCTTGGCTCACTTGGGAGCTGGGGCTGGCGCTTCCCCAGTGCCAGGCAGCTGGTTTGGGCAGAGGCTGGAGGGTAGGAGGTGGGTACCTGTGCTTGGGGAGAGAAGGTGCAGCAACCTGTGGGTCACAGCTGGGGTGGGGGGACAGCACGGACAAGGTGACAGGGGTTGGGCAGAAGGTCCTGGCATGGGAGTCAGCCTGTGCAGAGGAGCCTTGGCCATGATTTGGGACTTGGAGAAGTGCCGGATGCTCCCCTGTGTCCTCCTCTGTGTCCCCAGCACAGGAAGCTGGGGGGGGTAACTGGGAGAAGCTGGTGCATAGGAGAGGTTTCCTTCCAGAGTCAGCTGCAGCTCCCGGATGGCTGCTCAGCATTATTTGCTTTTGCCACTAGATGGTGAGATACATAGTAAGGGAAAAACAGAAAGTCTTGCTGCGTTCCCAGGCGGCCTCCCTTCCTGGGAAACCATGCTGACGTGCTCTGCTTTCTGGGAACCCGGCAATTTCAGGCAATTATCCCCTGGACCTTTTATACAGCTCAGCCGTGGAGAACTGCTGCTGCCACCCTGGCTCTTTGATCTTTTTAACTCTCGTGCTGCCACCCTGAATTCATTCAGGCTCAAACCGGGCTAAACGCAGGCAGCAAGCCTGGTTGATGCAAGTGTGCATGGAAAGCTGTCTCCTGCTGTCACAGCTTACTGTTATCTGGTTTTTGAAGGGGATGTATGATGCAGTCCCCCTTTCTCACGATGATGTGAACCTGCTGTGAAGCCCAAACCTTGCTGGGTGGGAGCTGCAACCTTTATCCCCTGCTTGGCTGCTCTCTGTTGTACCCTCTCTTTTCAGACCCATTTGCTTTGCTGGAAACTTGACTCTGTCCGTGCCAAAGCAGCTTGCTGGGAATGCGCAGCAAACTGTGGAGAGTTACGGCTCACCTGGGGTGCTTCTGCCTTCATAGGAGGGATTGAATGAATACTGTGGCCCCTGACCCCGAGGTAGCATCACTGTGTCAGTCTTGGATGGAGACAGTGAAGAACGGGCAGGGGGAGAGGGCCGACACACACTTTTGGGCCCTGGGGAGTGAAACTTGAATGAGTTACTTCTCAGCTGAGTAATTGAATGTTAACCTCTCCCAGCTGGGAAATTAAATGCTTTCAAGTGAGGCTGCCTCAATTTTGCCTTAAACATAGACTGGCTCTGCTGAAGACAGGTAACTCATTGAGCTGCAGAAACTTGGTTGATTTCATTAAGGGAAGGATACAAGGAAAGCTGGCGGTGCCCAACCTCTGTCCTTTCTGAATGCTAGCCTGGATGTCTCTCCACATGCCCAGGACTACCTGCTCCTCCTCTGCAAAGCTGGTTAGAAAAGCCCTCTGGTCATTTCTGTACCATTCCCTGCGTGGCCAGTGGGAGCGGCTGCTAGTGGAGTGCTGATGGGCCCCAGGGAGCACAGCGAGGCTCCTGGCTCAGTTATGGCTCGCTGGGTTGCTGTTGGAGGGGATCCGTCTGCCTTTGTGCTGGAGCAGATCAGGGAGTGCCCACTGGAGCAGGGCTGTGTGTGGGTGACCTCTGGGAGGGAGCACTGCCCAAGGAGGGGTATTGTCATCCCTTGGGCAGGGCTGGGAGGACTTGGCTGTGGTTTTGCTGTGGTTTGGCTATATGGTCCCATACATATGGAAAAGCCCATCCTAGTCTGGTAAAGAGTTTTGTGGGAGACAGTGAGTCAGTCCCCTGAGTGAGTGGTATGGAATGGCCCTGTAATATATTAGCAATGGTCCACGGGCTGTTTGGTTTAGTTTTTATTGAGTTTCTGCCATTATTGGCTAATTTCAGTGGGATCGGTCTTGTGAGCTGGCAGAATGGGAAGCCTGGGAAGGGGGATGGAGCTGCTCCCCAGCACTGAGAGATGGCCCCACACGTGCTTAGTTCTGGCCACGTTGCAGGATGCAGCGAGTAGGGAGGATTCCCAGATAGTGAACTGGATAAAGAAAAGTGGACTGTGTAAAAACACTCGTCTGTGGTTGGCACGGAGGAACACGCGTATGTATGTACCTGTGTGTGCTACGGGGAGAAGATGCGCATTGCTCTCTTCCCTAGGCATGAAGTGCCTGAGAGGCAGAAGGCCAGTGACACGCTGGCAGCCGGGGAGGCTTCTTGGTGTGCATCACTCCTCCTGCAGAGCTGAAACGAGCCTTTAATGTTACAGAGGCTACCATGACACCAGACAGAAGCAAAGGAGCGAAAATAATGAATAAATAAACCAGCAGCTCGCCTAGGCGCAGCTCCCAGTGTCTCAGCCTCACCTCCGACTCTGCCACGCTATAATAATCTGTAGCACGGAAACGTTTCTCTTGGCTGTTGGTTTAGGGCTGTGCAATCAAAACTGGCAGTTAAAATCCTGCCGAACAGGGTAGGCAACCCGGATGGCAGCTGCTGAGGAAACGCAAGCAGAGCTCCCAAGCTGTTTGCAAAAAAAAAAGCCCCAAACAACCAGAGGAGCAGGTGGGCACATAGGATCAATCTTGTGTTGGTTTGAGCCAGCTCTCTGCAGCTGGGAGTAGTGAAGAGTCGCTGCCATAGGTAATATTCAGCGTGCCTCCTTTCCTTCCCCTCTGAACATCTGATACCGCAGCAGCATCCCTGCTCGCAAGGGGATTAGGTGCTAGCACAGACCGCTGTCACAGCTATCTGTTTCCTACTGGTTTATTCAAATAACTCAGAAAAGTACATCCAGCAGCTGAGTCCAGACAAACTCTGTTGAAAAACATGGCTCTGCAGGAGCCGTTGCTGTGAGATGTATGGAAAGAGCAAACCCCAAACTCGCACGTTCAGCACCGGATAGGGAAAGGAAGGGCTGTGGGCTTGAATGTGTGTGCAGGGGGAATAGTACCTAGGGTCCCATAGCAGCTGGAGGAGTGGCCAGACACTTCTGATTATTATTTTTTAAAATTCTTATTTTAATTTTATTTTAAAAATTAATCACAGCATTTGAGCACCCCCCCTGGAAATGGGTGGTGTGCTTGCTGTATAACTTTATATTACTTTGCAGTGGCACCATCACACACCCAGCGATGCCAGGCCTGCCTGCAAAAGGTCTCTGCCTTTTCCTCTGATCACTCCCATGGTGCTCATTTCCTTCCGGGGTTAACACAGTAAAGAGGTAAAGCTTTTTTTTTTGTGTCACTTGGGTGTACCTCCACCAGCTTGCCCTAAGACTGGAGGAAAACGGGTCAACTCAAAGCTGCCATGAAGTTCACAGGGTGTCACAAGCCATGGGATTTCAGTGTGTTACGCCCCAGGGATCCCCGTTAGTAACACAAATCTTCCCTGAAAGACACCCTGCTTTGATTTATTCAAATATACCCAGTAGCACCATCAAAATCCACAGCTTCACCAAGGGCTTACTGCCATGGATATGCAAATACTGAGATCAGCGCAAACAAGCAAACCACGGGTCTCCTAACAGAAAGCAAACTGTGACTGCTGTTTACCTCTGGTCACAGAGTGCCGCGGCTCCAACCCAAGGCTCCCTCTTTGATGGCTTGTGTCAATTTGGCACAGAGCTGCTCTCAAAAGCTTCTGCTGAGAAGCAATTTCTGTGGCTTATTCTAGCGGTTGCCCCTTTCAATCAGTCCCCCCTCCTGTACCCTGAACAAGCTTCAGGTTTGTCCACCTTCTGTAACCCGGAACCAGACTGTCCAAAAAGCAGGTCCTTCAGCAGCTCTTGTTACTTTTTTTTTTTCCTGCCAGCATCTCACTGTTCTTGTGGAAATGAACAATTCCTGGGGCTGCTTGTTCAAAACACACATTTTGCAGCCTTATTACCGTCACGATTCTTTCCAGAGATTATTTCCCTGTATGTGATGAGCTCCATGCTGTGAGCAGCCCTGAGACCCCATGAACATTTCTCAGCTCCCTCTCCCCAAGAAGCAGTAGGGGAGGGTGGTCTTGACTACCCCTCCACTACTGGAAGCGATGCCAGAGCCAGCAGGCGGAAGAGATGTATAAACATGGAAGCGATATGCCTAATTAATGACCTGAAACCAGCAGTAAAGGTCAGCTTGTTTGCAAGGGACACGCTCAAGGCACAATCACTGAACACGAACTTTGCTGCTGTGCCTCGGAAAGGGCACTGCCGTCCGCCCGGGACGGCGGCTGGTGGAGGGGGAGCTGTCAGAGGAGGATCGATAGCCTTCAGCCTCGCTCATTAGTGTGTGCCCAGGCTGTCCCCGCGAGCCTGGCTCTTTGCAGGGCTCTGCTGAGAAACCAGGCTGCTTTCCTGGGGAAAACGCAGGCTCCTGCGGCTCTTCGGAGTGCGATGCCACCAGAGATCAGGCTGTTTTCTGGCTGTCTCGTCTTGCTGACTGAGTTCGAGCTGCAGAGTCTTTATAACTTGTACCGATGCCGTCAGCACCACCTATTCAAAACTTGAGCATCTCGATGAAAATGTCAGGGGATTGATAGAAAAATGTTGTTTACTAGCTGGGTTTTTTTTACCCCTTAAGCTTTTCTTTACAGTCTTCCAGGGGCTGTAAATTCAAGTTTTTTGCCTGATCCCAGGACTCTGCGAGTCGAGGCTTTATGGATATCACAAATTATCATCGAGCATGTTGCAGGCTCATGAAAACAGCCATCCTGTAGGACATGGTCTGCCACAGGTGGTTGTGTGAGGTCTGAGGAGTCCTTGCTAGCCCTGGCAGTCTCCGACCACCTTTCATCTCAAGAATTGGGCAGATCCATGAGTTGACCCGCTGAGAAAATATAAAGGGGAGTCTTGGTGTTACTGAGTCACTTTGCAGAAGGCGCTGAGCACTTCTGGTGTTAACAAAATCACAGACATGTCCTGCCCATGATGGTAGTGGTGCGAGGAAAGCGCCTTTGATGAGACACGTTTTCTCCTCTGAGATGAATACAGTGGCCTTCCAGCTGTCCCCTGCTTGCAGAGAGCACTCTATCCAGCATTTTTTCTGGAACAAACCCTGTTCTTCAGGGCTTTTGGCCTTGCATGACCCCCTTGTGCTCTTTGTGCCAGCCCTGATAGTAGTTCTGCTTTTGCAATGTGGTCACTCCAGAGCGATGTTGTTGGCTGAGTTTAGCTTCAGGTGGACTGAGGGTGTCCAGTCACAAAAGGAGACAGAAGATCAAGGTGGCTGGTCGTGTTTTGTTATTTACACCTGCCCTCTGCCTGCAGGGTGTTTACAGAAAGGCACCAGCCTAGGTCTGGTGTGAAACGTCTTGTACAGCCCATTGTGGCCTGAGTTCTGGTGCACTGTTACAACCAAGGTCAAACTGGTCAGAGAAGGGGCTATCCACATCAGGCAGGGCATGGCCTGCACTGTCCTTCTCCCCAGGTATCTCCATTCAAGCCGGGACCCAGGATGCCTCTGCCAGTGGTGATCTCAAGCCCCTGCAGGTCCCGCATCTGAGGGACAGCAAGACTCATGGCTGGGCAGAGCTATGTGTCCTGCTGCAGAGCACACAGGTCCCCCACAATGAGCAGAAGGCAGAAGATGGTCACAAAGTTGTGTCTCCTTAATCTCCTGCCAGGTCTTGCTGCCGACTTTGGTGAGTCCCTCCATTGTTTGTGGTTACACGTCAATTTACTCTTTTGTGCCTGTGTGCCTGTGATCTTGGGTTCAATTTCCAGGCTTTAAGTGACTCCCTGCAGATTGCCCTTTCCCCAGGCACAGCAGGTCCTGCAGTCCCGTGCTCAAAGAGTGGGATTGCTCCTCATTGTCCGCACTTGGCCCTGTGCCAGCCGCAGAGGCTGTGCTCTCCAGCTCCCAGACCCCATCTCTCCCACTCCTGCTCCCTCTCTCCTGGGCGTCATTGCTCCTGGGCCTGGCTTATAACACGGTGTGTGGTGCAGGGACAAGGATGACAGGGCTTCCTCCATCTCGCAGAGGAAATAGATTCATTGGTTCGAGCATTCAGCACGGCGATTAATTGCGAGCTGCCTGAATCTGGAGCACCAAGTGAGCACCGTTACAGCCATCTGAAAATGAGGGAGAAGAGACCACGAGTGAGAGGATAAGGGCTGAGTCCGCGTGCCGTACGGGTGAGTAATCTGTACATGCTGAGAGCTGACAGCTTTTGGGGCCGGGCGGGCTACCAGGTACGTCACTGTTGCTCTCTTGCTGCTAGAAAAGTCCCGTGTTGCTGTTGCAGCAGCGCAGGTGGATGATGCTAGCCTCTGTGCTGCTGGGGGAGCACCTGGGGATGCTCCCCTGGACAAGGGCATTTCCATGGGGCAGGGTGTGGGGTTTGCTGCCTGCCTGGGCCTGCTGCCTGCCTCCCTTCTCCTGCCCGTGGGGCTGGGAGAGCCAGTGGAGAGCAGGGGGAAGGCAACGACGGGGCCCCAGGAGGCAGTCCGCGGTGCCGGAGGCAGCGGGATGGGCGCTCTCGTGGGGGCTGCTGGCAGCAAGGGGGCTGCCCCATCCTTCCCTTCGTGGGGGTTACATCCATTGAGAGTCTCCCTGCCTGCGGAGCGGGGTGCCGCGGCCCCTCCCTCCCGACCCCTCTCGGGGATCTGCCCCGCCCCACGGTGGGGCGAAGGCTGGGGCTGAGCCCCGGCCCGGCGGGCGGTGGGTGCAGTGAGGCGCCGCGGCCAGCAGGTGCCACTGCCCCCCCGCGCTGCCCG
>VZTU01021242.1:106096-259646 GCA_013400835.1 Zapornia atra | reverse complement strand
CCCCCTCCGCCTGCTTTCATGCCACAGTAAGAGCATTCACGTGTTTCTTAAAGAAAAGAGCTTAGGGTTTCAGGGTGTGATTTGCTCCCTGGAAATGCAGCCTGGCTCTGTTGCTGGAGACGCCTGGCTTGTGCGGTGTTTCCAGCTATTGAGTTGAGAAGGTTTTTAATAATTAGGTTGCAGATGGGATTAAAAACGATTAGGCTGGAAGGCAGTATTTCTTGACACATGCAGGAGTGTCCATCTGAGTGGGACTTTGTTTCCAGCCCCCAAGAGCCAGCTGGCTAGGCTTGCTTGCCACTACACCAGTGCTGCCAATTCCCTCATTGCAGGAGGGTGATGGGGGATTGTTCTCCCTCCACCAATGTGCTGGTTCTGTGTGGCTACCTGCCTCCCTGAGGACACCAGGATCCACTTGCCATCGGTTTCAGCTGGACTCCTCCTTTGACACGAGTGCCAGGTAGCTCTAAAGGTGGTGGTGGTGGTGGTGGCGGTGGTGGCATGGGGACAGGGATGGGACACAAGGCACAGATCCTGGGAGTGCTTTAGTGTGTGCTTTGTTTTGCCCAGGAGCACATGTTTGGGAGCTCTGGCTCCTGGTCTTCCACTGTCGGGGTACCCGGAGTCACCCAGCTTCCCTGCTCTGCTTGTTGGTAAGAAACTAAGTAGCAAGCCCAGTGCTGGAGCCGTTGGTCTCATGGTGCCACTCTGCCCCCAAAGCTGCAGCCAGAGGTGCTTGGCAAGCCAGGCAGTGGACCAGCAAGCAGCATCAGTGCTGGGTGTAGGGCGTCTGGTGATGGCCCAGAGATGAACCTCTTTGTTACCCCATGGTGGCCTTTGCATGCCAGCAGGGCTTGATCTGGGTAGAGTGTCCTGCTGTCTGCCTTCTGGTCTTAGCTTGCCATTTTGGCCTTGGAGGGTCTTACAAAGCAGACACCATGGGGCAGGAGGTAATCCAGCAGCCACTGGGTATGCTTGCCACATCCCTCTGACTGTCTGATGTCCTCATGGCCAAACCTCTTTGGTACAGACCAGTGTTTTGGTGGGTTTGAGGCTGGGGGACTGGCGCTTTGGTGGGCTTTCAGTTAGTGAAGCTTTGCACAGCTGAAATGATTGATTGCTCCCAATTTTCCATCAAAAGTAAAAGTAAGGTGCAAAAAACCTGAAATTAGGCCTCCAGGGTTGTGTCTGTCTCAAAACCTTGTGCCCTCACAGTGCAGCCCAGTCAAAGAAAATACTCAAGGGGCTGTTTTACATGTGGGCTTTACTACCTGTGTGAACTTCCCTGAACTTCAACCATCCTGCTTCCTTTTCCATCTTCTGACTCAGACCTTGATTTCATTTTCCCTGAACTGTTGGTCATTTTAGTTTCAACTGTGTCCTGGACCCTTTGAGCCTGCTGGGGACAGGCAGGTCCAATCTGCAGTGACCTCCAGGCACTGTGGGATGTGTAGTGGAAGCACTGGGCTGAAACCACCATCACATTCCCTTTGGGAGGTGAGAACCAGCCCTGTTGCCTCTGAGTCAGAGGTCCTGAGCTTTGCTGGGATGCTCCCTCTGGCTCTGCCATAGCTATGTCCAGCTCTGATCACCTCTGTACCTGTCCCATCTTGCCGTAAGGCTGAGTCCCACCTCCCTGCCTGCTCCTGATGCCCAGCTCTTGCCCTTCCCCTTGTTCCCCTGTTCCCTCAACAGGAGAAGACTGCCTCATTGCTCCCAACTCCTTCCCATGCAAATGGCATGTCAGGGATGTAATAACTTTGGCTGGTTTTTATAACCTATTATTTTGGGGCTGCAAAGTTAATGATGTGAGGACGAGGAGGGGGGCCTGCCTCCCCAGTGGGGAGGAAGCCATGGAAGCCATCCAGGTTGGCACAGGGAACAGCGGGCAGTGGTGCCACTGATGGGGGCATTGATGAGGGGTTTCTCCACAGCTCTCCTGTGTGGGGTGACCCTGCACTCTATCCCTTGCATGGGGACTCCTGAGGCCAGCCCGAAGGTGTCACTCAGGGACATGCTGAATGGCTCAGGTGAGAGGTGGCATGTGTCCCAAAATATCCCCAGGCATGAGCTGCAAGCAGCATAGTTGTCCTTTCAGAGGCCAGTGACTGCCTGCCCTTGGCCTGCTGACATTTATTTTGTAGGGTTTTGGTCCCCCCTCCCGGGGGAACACGGATCTGGTCACACAGAGGAGCCTCTCTGAGACATTCCAGTGGGGGATGGAGTTGGCCTGAATCATTCTACTCACACAAAATGCATTTCCCAGGCCTGGGAGAACCTCTGCAGGTTTCAACCCGTGACCATCAGCTGTCTCATGCTGTAAGTAGCCCCAGTCCCACCCAGCATCTCCTCGCCCTGGGGCTGCTGGACCTGCTGCCCTGGGATTTCCCTCTGGGTTGGCTGGCTGGCTGTGCTGCCTGTGTGGCTCTCATCAGCTGAAGGTCTCTATTTTATTCCTTAGCATTCCCTGTTCTTTCACCACTGGAAAAGTTCAAAGCTTGCTGAGCCTTCTCCTTTATAACAGCCAGTGCCCTGGCAGGCAGCTATGTTCTGAGCTGTCTCACTGTTTCTGCTCTGAACTGCTCTCTGCAGCTGGTTGGCAGTAACATCTCTGTGGCTTGTTAAATATTTGTAGCTGTGATTGCTGTGCCTTGTCCTAAGCTGTACAGATGAAGAGAGAACAGGGTTAGTGGGGAGCCCACCCCCTATATTAGCCACTAGTACTGCCAGCTCACAAATACTACAGCACCAGATCCTGACCCCTGTGAACAGAAAAGGTTGTAGTCTGAGCCCTGGGATGTCCAGGTGAGGGTCACACTGCAGTAATGCTGTATCAGGCCACAGTGCACTCCCAAATGTCCCCAAGGCTGAGCAGGAGGATGATGTTTGGGGTACCATAAAACCTGTCTTCCTTGAGTTGTACCATGGCGGGTCCCAGGAGGGAGGTTTGTTGCAAACAGGAGGAGACGCTTTGTTTTGGGGCAGGGAATGCTGGCAGCTGTTGAGCAGAGGTGCTGCTCATTCCATATCCCTTCCTTCTTGGGGGACCTTCTTGGTCATTGGAGTTGTCCCCAGGAGTGCTCATTCCCCAAAGAGGACCAGCAGTGTGGGAGAGCAACATCTCACAAACAGGAATATAGGGATGGGAGATGGGCCTCAGCACTCAAATTCAATGAAGAGGCCTGAGGACAAACCATAAAAGGGAGCAGGAAGGCAAGTCCCTCACTTGAGCATAGGTGCCTGTCAGTAAAGGTGTTAACCTGCTGGCTTAAACTGCCTTAAAACTGCTTAACCTGGCTCTGGTTTGGTCTGTTAATGCAATGGTCAGCTCCATCTTGGCTAAGTTAGGAGAGACCATCCACGCTGGCTTGGATCCAAGGTCCTGCTCTCCCTCCGTGGCTCAGAGTGGCCTGCAGCAGATTTTAGGGAACAGGGACCCTTCTCAGGAGGCTTGGGGGCCATTAGGCATTCAGGGATTTCCTGGGGCCAGCGGTGCCTTTTGCACTAGTGCCGAAATTCCACTGACATGTGTTTCCCTTCAGCGATGCTCTGTATTGGGAGGTCTGGATGGCTTTCAAAAAGCGTGCCTTGAGTCAACGGCCAGCAGCTGGCTCTGTGCGAGAGCAACAGGGTGAGCAGGGTTTGTCAGGAGCTGAGAGGAGTTTACCTAAACATCCCTGCTTCCCCGTGTGCAACACTCCCAGTGTTTGGCCCACACGGGTTTAGGCCCAGCCTGGGACCTAAATTACTCCTGCATTTGCAGGAGCAGCCTTGAGGTCCTCCAGAGCTGTGTGACCTGCTGTGGGATTTGCTCCCAGGGATGAGAAACATTTGTTGTAGATTGACTGCTGCATGAAAGAATTGATTGCTGCTTTGCTGATCGAAAAGGCTGGGGGTTTTTTTGCCAGACCATGACTTTATGGCTTTTTTCCTGTTTGTTTTTCAATTGCTCGCTGCAGAAAAAAGAGCTTCCCACCACTGGACATCTCTGATAAAATAATTCCTGCTGAAGGCTGCTTTGCCTTCATCTGCATGTGTGGAGCTGCTGCAAAACATTCATCTGAAGAGTGAAACTTTAAGGTGTTACTGAAAAATTCCCTGGGTAAAAAGATAAATGTATAGATGGCTATTTAAGGCACTGCAGCCAACCTTTGGCTTTTCTGAATTGAGTGACATTTTTTTAGGAGTGAAATACTGAATTCTGGTCTTTTATTACCTGGATAACTTTTGCCAGCAGGAAAATTTGGACATGTGATTCCTATTGCAGACCAAAAGGTGCAAGGTTAGACCCTGAGAACAGCAGACCTGTGCAGCTCGGCTGCTGTGATACTGATTTACACACTGGCATCCTCTCTTCTAGCAATTATCACTGGGTAATCAAGTGATAAGGTCTCCTGATTTCGGCTGGGGTAGAGTTAATTTTCTTACTAGCAGCTGGTAGAATGCTGTGATTTGGGTTTAGGATGAGAATAATGTTGATAATACAGTGATGCTTTGGTTGTTGCTAAGTAGTCCAGGTATTTTCAGCTGCCAAGGAGAAGGTGGGTGGTGCCCAAAAAGTGGGGAGGGGACACAGCCAGAACAGCTGAGCCAAATTGGCCAAAGGGATATTCCATACCACAGGATGTCATACTCAATATATAACTGGGGGAGTTGGCTGGGAGACAGTGTGTGGTACAGGAACTAGCTGAGCATCGTTTCTGGATGGTGAGCAATTGTGTTGTGCATCATTTGCTATGATGATGATGATGATTTTTTCCTTTTCTGGCCTATTAAACTGTCTTTATCTCAACCCCATGAGTTTTACCTTTCTTTTTAATTCTCTTCCCCATTCCACTGGGGTTGGGGGGGAGTAAGTGAATGGCTGGATTGTTATTTTAGCTGCCTGCTAGGTTAAACCACCACAGTCCTACTCTCCTGGGGATCCAGCCCCATGCTGTGTGGTTGTTTTAGCTGTCTGCTGGGTTAAACCACAACAGGTCTCTCTGTGTAAAGGTGAGTTTTTTCTTGGTTTCATGATGCAGATATTTGAACTGAAATGGCTCCTTGAGCAAGGTTTGCCAGAATGAGCTGCCTGTTAATTTAGGCATGGCTGTGCCTGGCCCTTCCATTGCTGCTGCACAAACACAGCCTCTCCCTGTTTGTTGGCTCTCTTGAACCAACCCCTAGACATGGCACATTTCTGTAGGAGGATCCCAAATGCATTACTAAGTTTTTCTCTCCCCCAGAGGAGTACCCAAGACAGAGCAATGACACGACCCAGGTCAACCAATTGGGCAATGTGAGAAGACAGGGGAGTCCCCCTGTTTCTCTTGATTATTTATGTTTGACCTGTAAACTCAGTACAATTCAAAGATTTAAACTTCAGCTACATTATTAAAATTCATCATTTTTGAAATGTCTTGTGGCTTTTGAGTCAGCCTCAAAATTTCATGGGGCCAGAAGAGTGAAAATGACCAGTTTAAACCGAGTAATCTGACATGCTGACATTGAAAGATTTACCATCCTAGAGCCTTTGGCATTGCTGTCCCAGGATAACGAAGATGCATCCGATAGATTTTGAACTGCAGTGTAATTACTTTCACCAGCACCGGTCAGCGTTTGGGCGAGATGGTTTTCAAACAGCGCAGCAGAGAGGAAAAGCAAAGCTAAATGCTGCTCTGCTAAATCAGGCACGCAGTGAGGAAAGCAAGGTAAGTAGTGCTGTATGTAGGGCAATCTTTCATCACTGTTGGCTCTACTGGGGCTAATTAGAAACTGTGTTTCTGGCTGGTACGACTGGTATGAATGGGGTTTGATCCAAATAGGGTTTTCTGTAGTAAAAGAGGATGGTTGTAGTGGCAGATGCAACGGTAGCAGCTGCCTTTATAGCCCAGTGTTAATGGCTGAAATCCTTTGCAGTGGAAATGAAATACTCCTGTTGTAGCTGTTGCTTATCATCCCCAGAAATGCCTTTTTTCCTGGCCATGCTGCTGGGTGATGGTCTGGGATGCGCAGCAGTGTCAGGAGGGTGGGCCAGGCACCAGGAGAAAATTTTCATCGGCCACATCCACCTGTGAGAGGTTTGGGGTTTATTCCCCTGTAGTAAAATGGCTTTTCTTGTCACTCCAGCTTCACAGATTCCTATTGCTGAAGAACTAGCAATGTCTGGGTGTGGGATGAGGGCATGTGCTTGTGGGGATACAAATGAAGTCAATGGAAAATGAGAGATGGTGGAGCAGGGTATGGAAATGGTTGATGTAACAAAATCCAACCCAGAAGGCTAGAGGAGGCCAACCATCAAGTAATTCCAGCAACTAGGAATATAAAGATTGGACCCATCCCCCTTATTAATTGCCATCTCAACTGGGATTGCATAAACTGGCACGTTCAAGTTATCAGATGTTTGGAGGAAGAGGTGAAATTCAGCTGTTGTTTATTCAGACCCAGATTTAATTAATATTAAGTAGATTAAATATTTGATGAAATAGACTGAAATTAAATATTTAGCTCACTCTTGCCCCCCAGATAGCAGCCCCAGTGGGTGTTTATGTGGGCAGTAACACTAGAATGTCTTCTGAATGCCAGAGAGTGTTCAAAGACCAGAGCTATGTGGGACCATCCTCAGCGAATAGGAATTAAATTACTCTGGGCCCCTTGTCTTCGTCAGTTCTCGTGGGAATGTGGTCTTCCTCCTCCTGGGCTTACTCAGTCACAACCCACTGGGACTTCAGGTACCGCCTCAGTGTGGGTTGTCACCCCTGCTCTCCTTCCATGTTGATCCCAAACTGGGAAAGAAGTTTCATGGGGAAGGGTTTTCTCCCACAGTTTTAATTTCCCAGGGCAGTGGGCAGGCAAATGCAAACTGGGAAATCAACAGTGTTGCTTTATACAAAGTAATTACCCTCTGCATCCTGAAGAAGAAGAAAACTTGTAGAAAAATGGCATCTTGTGTGAAGGAGGGCAGCTAATTCCCTACCACTTGTGCCAGCTGGTGCCCCCATGCATTCCCCCACCAGACCTGGGGAGGGACCCCTGTCCCTAAGTCCTGCTGGCAGGTGAGTCCAGTTTGCTGAGTCTTCACCAGCACTTTGGGCACTGTGTCTTTGTGTGACCTGTGTGGTGGTGAAAGGGCATGGGGCTCAATCCATGCTCAGGAATTCCACTTTTGTCCCACTTCTTAAAACCAAACTCACTTGAGGATTTAGGACTTAAATCCTTTTATGTTAGTATCTGTGTGGGTGTTTTTCAGCCTGTGCCCTGGTCATGAAACATTTGCCTTTGCAATGAGGAGGGAAGGTTTATGCCTGGCTCCCTGTGGCTGAAGCCCAGCTGCAGGGAAGCCTCCGTGCAGAGAGCATGTTGTGCAGAAACATGAAATACTTCGTCAGCCATGAGAGCAGCTGTGAACTCGAGACACAGGTGGGCGACCTCGACTTCCCTGGGGACAAGTGGACAGCTTTAGGCTGCAAGAGAAGCAGCAAGAGGAGACAGGCAATGCAATCAGTGGCATTGTGTGGGACATGGAAGTACAGTCTCATGTAGCAAAAGACATGTGATGCTCAGCTGGTCCATACAGCACCAGTGGTGCTGCAGACTGGGGCAGGGGCAGATGCTGTTGCAATAAGCAGGTGAGATCCTGTCCCAGCTTTGGCAGGCAGAAAGCTACTTCCCCAGGAGCTGCAGGTGCTCAGCTCAGGCTTGTGCCCTGCCTGGGTGGTGGTGGCTTAATTGGGGAAGAAAACAGATGATAAAACCTAATGAAGCTGGCATTTCCCTTTTGGTGAGGCCTGAGGAAGAAAGCCACAGAAAAATGAAGCTCTCAGCCTTCAGCTGTTTGCAGCAGTTTGAATATGCCAGAGGTAAATCAGAATATCTGGAATTTCATTGTAAACTTCAAATAGTCTTGTAAATCAGACATAGGCTACTTGGGGCCCTGTCACTATCATGCTGGTCAGTTTGTGCTGGTTCGATTATTTATCACCTGTTCTTTCCCTTTAAAAATGAGCTTCGCCTCTCCCCCTGTGGTTCCCTACAACTCTCCTTTCAACAGGGCTTGACTTTTTTTGTAGACAGTTAATCGGCTTTGAAAGTATTAGGACCTTGCTGTCCACCCTGGTCATGCTTTTCCCCTGCCCAAGCTTCTGTATGTAGCTGTCAGAAATCAGCTGCTTGGCCTTAGAGGTGGGTACTTAACCAGAAGTAGTCTCATTTGCCAAAATCCACCTGCCAGTGAGTGGAAAATGAAAAAAAAGGGTCCTTGGTTTGGGCAAACCAAAGATTTGCTTGGAACTGGAGACCCTGACAGCCTGTGTGCTGGCAGGGTTTGATCTAGTTCCCTAGAGAAGACCTCATGTTGTATTTATAAACTAAATCCAGATATCTTATCAATATTGCAGTGTTTTGCTTTATCTATAAGAGCCTGACATTGCTTTATAACTTAGTGTGACAAATAAATCCGCTCTGTTCCTGCAGGAGTAGATATGGTTTCACTTGTTAGCACAAGGTTACTTCAATTATTTAGAATTTTTCCTGCAGTGTAAAGCTGGTTGAATTAGCAGGCATGGCCAGTGGTGGCTTCTCTCCAGCCAATTGAAGCACGAGAGGGATATATAGGTTTCTTGTTCCCAGGGCACCTTTACTCAGTCTGCTCCTCCTTTTGCTAGTTGGTGTGTCTGACCCTGCTTGCTACCATGCTCAGGGTCATGCCATCTCCACCTGACTGACACTGGGGTAGTACCAGGTCTGTGAGGTCTCATACATCATTGCAGATCGGACAGAAATGTCCCTGCTCTGAAAATCTTGCATGCCATAAGAAGTGATCAACATAGGGGTTAAAAAGGCAAATGAGGAATAACTAATAGCATGTGCCCACTTTGTGGAAAGTTGTGTGAGCTCTTAAGGAGACTTTGAATGGCTGGGGACAATTCCCCAGCAGGAATAAATTGACAAAGCCCTGTTGAAGTCTCTGATCTTTAAGCCCAGCATCCATGTTGGACCACACTTTGCAGAAGGTAGCATAGGAAAGACTTAGGGCTGGTAGGTCGAGGCAACAAACTGGATTAGACTATTTCCCAAACTCCTTTTCATCCTGAGTTTTTTTTGAGTCCTGTATGTGTGTGGAGGGAATTTTGATGGCCTAAGCCTCATTTAGGTGCTTCTGTCTCAAATGTAAATACTCAGAACCCCACTCCCAGAGCTGCCTGAGCCCCAAGGCCTTAATCTCTCTTCTACTGGCACCTCTGCTTCTTTCCGGGCACAGATGATTATGCTGGCACCCATGCAGGGGCTTTTTGCCACATCCCTTTTTGGTAGGATGGGACTTCAGAGCAGCTTGCTCTGGGCTCTCCCAAGTGGGCATCTCCTTCTCTGGCAGTGTGGTACTGTGGGCAATCCTGTCCATCTACCCAGAGGACTAGGGATGGGTGATGAGAAACACTGGAAGTGGGTGGGCTGGGGGCATGTTCCTTTCAGTGCTGGGGTTCAGCCCCTGTGCTGGCACTGGCTGCATTTTAGACAGTGTTTATTTGGTTTTTGGTACACTAAGCTTGTTTTAAAAGTACATACAATATCCTAGTGGGAGTTTTCCAAATCATTGTCATAACCCAGCAATACGATCTGCATATGTAGACAAGACCTCCCATTAAGCATGAGGGTAAATCCAGTGGTCTAGGTACCCAGGAGACCAGAGTGGTCCACTGGAATTGGAAAACACTTCAGAAGCTGTAGCAGAGTAGTGGCTTGTCCTTCTCATCACCTGCAGCATCATCGCGTGGGGATGAAGCTAGTGCCATCTATTCAGAGCGGTTAAGTAACTTGCTAGAGGTCGAGGGAAAAAAAAGCTGTGGTAGATTAATAAAAGATAGTTTTAAATAATTCAGCATGGGCCAGCTGATGAAGCTTAGCATGACCAGAAAGCTGATCTCGTTCTGCTTGGTATAAAGCAATGCCTGGCCAGCCTTTTGGCAGAGGGGAAGCCAGACCTGTGCTGGGGACCTCCTGGGTGGGGGGGTCTCGGGCTGTGTGGGCATGTTTGCACACTCCCTTGCTAATCTCTGCTGTGGTTCTCAGGGGCCAGTTGGGGATGGGGAGTTTGCTGCCTGCCTGTGGGTTTGGTGTGGTGGCAATTAATCTAAGGGTCCTCTGATTTCTTTATGGTAAGGCATGGTTTCTCTTTTGGTTTCCTGCCCTTCCCTCTGGTTGCTGCCTGCAGTAGCACAGCCCTGATGCTGGAGAAGGGCAGCCCTGATCTGGGCAGGCTCCTGGGGCCATGTTGTCCCTGACTGCCCAGGAAAGGCATGTCTGTGCCCCACTGATGGTGGGGAAGGGAGCCCTCACTTGGGGCTTGAAGGAGCCCATTGTGATGGTCCTTGTTCAGTGCATCCCCGATGCTTCCAGCATTGCCAGCGGGGCACCTGCAGACCCCTGGGGAAGGAGCCAGACCACAGAGCTCCCTGCCTTACTCTGCTCTCGTGTTCTCACTGTTGCTGGTTGCCCACAGCTCCACACCAGCCCATCTCTAGACACCAGCACCCCATGCTCATCTTGCCTCTGGATGCTGTTGCAACACCTCATAAAAACCAGGTCCTTTTTCTAGGAATCTTCTAAGAAAACCCATACAAACCTGTCTGTGTTTCTATGGCTCACCTCTGCGCTGCTGAATTGCCTCAAGCTTCATTGCCAGCAGGCAGCAGAGTCCCCACAGTCCTCAGGGATGTCTTTTTGCTCACCCTGCCAGACTTCCAGCAAAGCTGCAAACATAGCCAAGCAGAGAAAAGCTATTCCTAAAGTGCATTTCTGAGGGCCCCCCTCCCAGTAACACAGCTGGGCAGGCAGGTCAGCACCTGGTCAAGCCAGCCCATCCGGATGGCTCTTTTCTGTCTGATGGATTGCACCACACTGTTGATCTGCATCTTTTAACTTCGAGGGACTGGTAAGGGCAGGCTCCCCATGGTGGTGGGCAGGTCTTAGGAACCTCCTCTTAATGCATGGACATCAGTGGCACTGTGCAAAGGCTGAATGAACCTGCTGTCACCCACGTATGGCCCTTAGACTGGGGCTTTCTCTACTGAGGAAGGGAAATAGGTTATGGCTAAGCTGACTGGTTTTGCCTTGTGACACAGAGAAAGACATGTGCAATAGGAGCCCAAAGAGAGTCTGATTAATGCGCTTCTGGAATTGGATTGTTTAATGCAAACAGCTTTAAAGATATGACTAAAGTAGGAAAAGAGACTTGGAAAAGACCCCATTTGAGATAAAAGCAAAGTAGGCTATTTTTTGCAAATACCAGTATAGCGTCTTCTAAAAATATTATCTTGGATGTCTGTTAGAAAATGAGAACCAAATGTGATTCTGAACGGTCTAATGCAGCCTGTCATCTCAGAGGAGGAGGGATGGGGACCTCTCACTGGAGGTAGGAGCTGTGCTCGCAGGCTCTCTGAGGCACAGCAGGAACCAGGCTGTACAGAATCCAAAGCTACCAGCTTTGGAGGGAAACGTGGATGAGAGCAGCAGCATTTGCCCACGGGCTGCTGATCTGCTTTGCCATGTTGGCAACCATCTTCAGTCATAGTTCTGGGAAGATTTTTGAGAGTATGTAAGAATTTCTACGAATCAGGAGAATGGCATGCGCATAGCCACGGGTTCCCATAAGCCATGGTATTTACATGCTCAAGAGAAGGAGTCACACACTGTTAACTTCTGGTTTTTTAAAAAAATATTTTAGTTTTTAAGCAGAAGCAGGAACAATATCAAGGAACAGGGTGAAGAAGGAATGGCAAGAGAGGCTGTGTCAGAGCTGTCTTTCCGTTCAACAGTTTAAGGCCCTGTTTCACATCCTTGCCTCTCTGGTGTCCGGTGCTCTGTTCCTGAAAATCTTGCAGTAACAATAAGGTGGGTTTCTCTGCTTTAAACACGTGCCTTTGCCTCAGCCTCTCAAGCAGTTTCTTTCTTAATCCAGTAGCTGCAGCAGCTGCTGGGAACACTATGTTCAAAGTGAGTTTAGGTTGTAAACGTCGATGCTGGTGCCAAGCCCTGCGAATGATTGAAAACCTGCAGGGTACCCTTTGGTACTGACTCAGACAGCATACAAGTGGTTTTGGAGTGTTTTCCATCTAATCTAATATTAAGCTCTGCTCCAACCTTGCCCTTTCCAAGCAGTGATCCAGCAATCCTCTGGCCTTCCCTCTAAAAGCTTACAGGGGGATTTTTTTTTCCTTTGGATCTGACAAACCTGAAGGTGTTTTATTTGAAACGTACTGATGGGAGCATTCCACCTCGGGCAGTAGTACAGGAACACGCACCCCACAGAGCGCACGCTTCTCCAGCCCTGCCTGGTGCCATCTCATCTTTACACAGTGTGTCAGGGAAAGTCCTGTCTGCCTGTTACATTTGTGAACAGAGTTTGTGGAGAATGCAGCACTGAGAAAGCACCACGGCCACCAGCCTGTAGAGCGTTTACATCGGGGAGCACTGGAGGCTTTCCGAGGTACAGAATTGAGTATGTTTGTGGAGGTATAATTTTTTCTCTGACCTACTTGATGGGATTCAGTTCATCTGCCTCTGCCTGTGTGAAAGTGCAGATGATGTCATGATGGGACCAAGAGGTCAAGATCACATCAGCAGTCAGCAATGCATGATCTAATGGAAAAGGCCAGTGGGTGTCAGGTACATTTCTCAAGGGGATTTCTAGGGACCTCAGCTTTTATCACCTTTGTTAGCTTATTACACAAATCCTTCGGTGTGATGCTTAAGACCAAGAGAGCTGTAAGGTGGCCCAGAGAGGGCCTGGCACTCAGGTCTACCAAGTCCCTTGGGTTGAGTATAGTGGGCAACACAAACTCTTCACCTCTGCTGCTGCCTGTTAGGCTGGTCTCCAAGATGACTTGCCCAGGAACATATTAACCTTCATGGGGCTTAAATAGACCCTGTAAACTGGAACATCCCATGTCCTGTACACTGAGTGGCTTCAAGAGAAGTCCTCAATACTGAAGAGCTTTTTCAGGCAAAACATGCCTGATCACTGTCACAGGAAGGAAGCTGCAGTATTTCTTTTAGCTGTTTTAAACCGACCAAATAACTGCTGGGAGTGCTGGGAGCTTTTCAGAACCCAGCTGGGATGCCCTCCCCAAAAAACCAACAAAACAACACCAGAAGGTGCTTTTCTTGTGACATGTTTTGGTTCTGTCACTGTGTAATTTTTGTGATCGCTTTGTTTTGCCCGACTGCGTTGCTCTGGGCATGATGGGGAGGAAAATCCATCTTTTGGTAAATACTCCTCAAGCCACCTGCTGTCACAGCAGATTGCTGCATGTCTCTGTTCCCTGAGAACAGAACCATCACAAGCCTGAGATTTCAGGCCATGTTGCATACCTGCTGCTGGCCCGATCCACCTCACAGCACAAACTTTTCAGCAGGTGTTGGATGCAGCCCTTACAGCGCTAAGCAGCTGTGATACCGTATGTGGACCGCACCTGCAAAGACTTAGCAGGATCTGCCTTTCCAGGCTGGAGGAAGAGGAACATCTTCCAGCAAAACACACTTCAGCACGGCCTTGCCTTCACCTCTCTCAGACACTCCCAGCAGGAGGAGAGACTTTTACACTTGCCTGGGAAGAACTCAGACATTATGTACTAGGTGCTCAGACGTGCACTGGCACCTTATCCTTTTAACTGCGGGACGTGAAGCGCACGTGTTTCCGCATGCTCAGCTGCATTAACAGCCTCTGAAAGCTTTTTATTTGAACTCTGGGTTACCCCCCTTCTGGGTCCCTACTTGCTCTGCAAAGACAGGGACTGGATACGTGCTCCTGAGGTTCTCAGTGACTGTCTCTATGTATGAAGCAGCTGGCTTGGCAGCCAAACCTTTGCCCATCTTCATGCCTGTCGCAGCTTATTAATGTGTGGCATGACCGGGATGCACCAGGAAGTAGCCCAGCACAAACTGTTTGCTTCCTGGCCTTGTCACCCAATCCTTCAGCCAGGTTGTCTCCACCTCGTATCTGATGCAATTTTTTTTTTTTTAAAGTGACAATGCCCTCAAAGATTTTGGCCAAAGAAAAGGAAAATGGAAAAAATCTTCCTGGCAGAACCTACTCTTGTGACGCAGCAGCAGCTGCTGTGGAGGAGAGCCAGCAGCAGGGATCCTCTCTGGAGGAGTTTACAGGCTGAGGATCAGAGCTTCTGTTTCTCTCCTTGCTTGGTAGCACAAGCTGCCTCCCTGCAGAGAGTGGTGATGGCCAAATCAAGCCTGAAATGTGACATTCACAGCTCTAAATTAGACATATGCTGTTTCATTTTGTCTCCAGAATCCAGGCCAAGCAGGTAATGGTCTTCCAAGGCTTCCAAAAAGGTGGTCTAGGAATCTCCTTGGTGATGTGTCCAGGGCTCAATGGATTCAGCCTGGTTTTAGATGCCTGCATTAAGGCAAGTTGAATCACTCTAAACACCCTTTTTCTTTTGATTGGTGGTGACAGGAACCTCCTGGCCAGCTCCCAGGTGAATGCTTGCTCTGTAGAGCTGTAAAGTTGGGACACAGAAATCCAAACAAGGAATGGTCTGCTTTCCTCCTACCTTTTGCTATGGTGGGCTCCAAACAAATCTATGGCACTAGGTTGACCATTTGCAGCTCTTCATAAATTATTAATCCTTTACTGAATACTTTAATAAGCCCAGCCACAACTGAAACACAGGAAAGCTTGGCTGATATTTCTCATGCACCAAATGTTTGTACATGTAAGTTTGGAGTGGAGCTTGGGACAGGGACTGGGATAAGACTGTGGAAGATGACAGCAGTTACTCATACACTTGTCTGGATTTCATGAGCTGAGGACGCTCATGGCTGCAAGTGCAGGCTGCTCTCAAGGTTTTGCTTGCTTGCTGTGATAAGCCAAAAGCCATGTCTAACTTTTAAGGAAAGGTCTTTTTCCTTCATCTTCCCATCTCCTTCCCTTCCCCACTTCATGCTGTTAATCACACTGACAGGATGCCCTCCAGGCTGAGACTATTCTGAGAGCAGGGTGAGAGGAGGGTGCTGAGAGGGAACAGCAGGCTGTGCATTTTCCTCCACTGGCATGATTTGGCCATGATTAATGCAAGTGGAAAATAATCAGAGCATTCAGGCTAATTCTGCAGAATTATTAAAGGGATGATAGGAAGGGGGGAAGGAGAGATTTTGCTGCATTTATTCTGTTTATAGAAAGGAGGTCAGGTGTTGTGTGAAGGTGGTCAAGTGACATAAGGCATCTCAAAATTAAGGCAGGGAGCAAAATTTGTTGACTGGTGTTTTTTTTTTTCCTTCCTGGAAAAGGCAGTGTGAGACTGAGCTTTGGAGATCTCCTGTTACTTCCCTGAACAGGATCAAAAGAAGCTCATTCATCACAAAGCACACACAGTCTGTACTAAAGGAAAGATGAACTGTAAATGAGGAATCGTTAGAAAAATGGGATTAGCAAACTTACCCTGAGCTAGTGATCAACTCTCAGTCCTTCAGCCCTCTTTCCACGTGCTGTTCAGCCACAAATGCTGACTGGGATGGGCACACCAAATTGTTGCCAGTACCTGGGGACAATGCATGGTGCAGGAGCTGGGTCAGGCAGATGGCTGGGAGCTGAGCAATTACAACAGCGTGTGCCCATTGTCCTTATGCCTGTCACCAAAGCTATTTTTCAGATATAGCTTCTTCTAACGCATCCTCATGTTGGGCAAGAGCATCTTGCTGACCATTCCCAATGCTGGCAAGTTCACAGCTTACTGGCATGATCTTTCTTTATCCCGTTAGGAAGGAAAACGTTATATTGTTTTATAAGCTGGAGGTTTTGTAAATCTTTCTTCCCCTCATGCCTTTAAACCTAAATAATGAGACATTGGTTTACTGGAGAGATTGTACTATTTCTCCATATTTTATAAAGCACTAAATAAAACACAAAAATGACTGATATGAAAAACATTAGAAAAGCCTATTTTGTGATTATAATTGCATTCCTTTCTGATACAGGAAAGTATGTCAGCTACTTCATTTAATTGCACTTTTTTATGACTTCGAATTTGCATTTTTATTTATTTTCCATTTTCTTGTAATTCCCATTTACCAACACAAAATTAACACTTCTCATCCCCGCTGAGCTTACTGCTGTGGGTTTTTTTTTTTTTTGCTTTAGTTTTCTAATTTTGCAAACATTGGCTAGGGTTTTTTTTTTGCCTAGTAGGTTTCTACAGGTGTCCATGCCTGATCAGAGCAATTATTGCCATAAATATTTAATTCCAGAGTCCACAGATATAATTTAAGACAGAATCAGGCGTCTTTTGATCTCTGAATCAAGCGGTAAAGAGTAATTAGATGCTGTGGCATTTACCAGTCAGGCTCTTGGATATTGCCCTATCGCAGCTGAGTGTGAGGTTGAAGATGTCTTCTGCTTTGCTGGAGAGCTGGTGGCTGCGTGGGTGTCCTGTTGCCTTTTGGGGCCATTGGAAACAGTGGGTGCATGAGACTGCAGTGGATGGGAAAGCCTTGGGAGTGGGATGTCGAGGGAATACCCCCCACCGCCCTCCTGCCCACTGTGGCACTGGCGGTGCCTTCTGGGGGACTTGGAGCAGGAAGCTGGGAATTGGAGGTTGCACTGACATTGCTGCCTGAGGACGTGGCAGCCCTGGGGGGGCTGAGGCATTAGGCAAATCCTGCTGGGGTTGGGTTTCTGGGGCCCGACCATGTGAGACCGCCTGTCATGTCATGCTTGTGTTTCTTCCTTCAGATGCTCTGCCCTTCTGGGGAGAGGATGGAAATTTACTACTGACCCATCCTTTCCAACCAGAGAGCCCAATGGCAACTTCTGTAAGGGAGATGGATGCTCTGCTCCAGCAAATGAGGAGCAGAGTGAGGGGATGGGGAGTCTGGACAAGCCCAAATGTGCTGGTGCACACAGCCAGGGGCTGGGTGTGCGGCTCTGTGGTATTTACCTGAGGAGCAGCTCCTCCCTGAGCTGCTGTCCCTCTGCTTGTTTCCTCACTGCAGGAAACTAAGAAGAGGGTGGTGGCTTAGCTGTAGGAACTCTCCTGTTTCATTCTTGTAGGGCTGTTCCTCTTTCAGGGGAGGAGTTTTGGGGCTCAGCTCTAAGTGCAGTGCTCTGCAGCTTGAGCATGCTGTGCTGGGGAGCCACTGCTCCTTGGTGAGTGTGACTGCACAAAGTTGGGCCAAAAGTACCCACAGTGGATGGATGGTGGAAGGTGGGGAGAGGAGGAGAGAGTGAGAGAGAGGGAGCTACACCCTTCCGTGGCCCACGGGATGATGCTCTCTTCATGCAGTTGATGCAATTGTGCAGCTGCAGCAATGGGGGGGCTCAGTGCTGAACAAGGGTTCACTCAGCACCGTATGCGGGTATCCTGATCCCCATGATGGATGGGGAGCAGCTCCAATCCTGCCCCAGTGACTGTGATGGCAGCGGCAGGAATTCCCTGTGTGCTGGAGGAAAAAGAGGCAGTTCCCAGCCAACCTGAAACTTTAGTGCTGGTGGCCTGTGTCCTTCAGAAAGGTCAAAGGAGCTGCAAGCCCACCAGGACCTTTGGAGAGGTACGAAGGCAGGAATCAATTCCATTGACAGCTTAGAAATTGGCTGAATATTTTTCTCCTGTCAGGTCAGCTTCAAGAACATGCAGTAAGTATGGGAACTCAAATGGAGATTAGAGCTAATTATTTTAAGCTTTAGGATGTAAGAACTAAACTTATGCTGTCCAGACCTGAATAGCTTGGTTTAAGTGGACCTGACAATCCCATGGACTCTGCCATATGATGAGACTTCCTTGAAAGGTCAAAAATGCTCAAAAGCTTGTGAGAGAGAATTTTTAGGGGTTCTGCCATAGAGTTTTGTTGCCCAGACTGACAGCGATGAGGTACCAGGTGGTCCAAATGAAGAAGCTCTGTGCTGCTTTCTGGAGGAGTGTCCGGCCAGCAGTGAGACCATTCACATGATCCCTGCAGAGAGACCTCACAGAGAGAGAGGTGGACTCTTGCTGCAGACTTAGGGCGGCTGTTTTCCAAAAGGGTGAATGTCAGCAGTCCCTGCAGGGCATGTTAGTCTGGTACTTGCCCAATGTACTTGAAGGGAGATTTGTTTTTTTTATTGGTACAACCTGCCCTTGCAGAATAAACCTGCAGACTCTTTTTTTTTCCCCTCTCTCTTTAATGATAAGTGCCAGAGCCGGTGGTGGTCACAAGATCATTTCAGCAGCATCCTGACTCAAGCAGCTTGTTGCGTTGTTTGTAAAGGTCCAATTTTCTTTTTGAGGAAAATCAATACAGCTCATTACTTAGCTGAGAAAAGATGTCTGTGTCAGGCAGCTACTCATTCCACTGGAAGGCAGCCCCCGAGCAGGCTCAGCCACTTATGGTAAGCTGGACAGCAGGCTGATAGCCTTTGTCTTAAATTATCCCTTCTGAACTAAAACTGCCCCACTGAGAAGACCGATCAGCTTCCTGCAGACCACCAAAGAGCTGCTCAACAAACGAACAATGCCAGCCTTGGGCAAAATATGCACTGGGGGGAAAAAAAGTCACTTTTTTAACAGCTGGAGTAATGACTGTATGTTCTCATGCTGCTTCTATGTTATATCTTATCTTCTGGGCCCTGGCTGCGTCATTAAGCTTTTGGGTTTCAGAGCTAGGATGTAAAATTTAGTCCTGTGAGTTTGATTGATAGCCAAATATTCTTTGTCTAGCCTGTCCTGAGTGGTAAGATGGAGCTCAGGGTCTTGGTGGAGCTTTATAATGAGTTTAAGACCTTTCTGTGAGTGCACAAGTGGTTTTAAAGCAGCTTTGTAGTCTGAGAGGGGCTGAAGGTTGAGGCTGTTGGGTGGACAGTGCCTTTGCTTACTCTGTGTGTGTATGACTTTGAGAACAGCATTATTGGTCAGTATATATGTGCAGGACCTGGCCTGGGGGCATTCTCATGTGCTGCCCCCAGTAAATACCTACTCTGATCGCTCATGAATATACAGCTAGTGAAAATTACTCTTGGTTGCAGCCGAGCTTCAGGATCCCGTGCTCCAATCCCTTGTCAGAAGCTGCTAGTGTAGAAAGTTAGAGGAGAAATTGCTTCTGTATGAAATGGAGAATGGGAGGCAAAAAATACACATAGTGACTTCTGGGGAGTAGGAACTGGGAGTCATCTTTTCCCTTTTTTGGTCTGAGATCTGAATAAAGCTAACGGAACGTGTAACGGGGACGTTTCACTGTGATAAGTGAAGCGACAAGGGCAGTGAGATAAGAGGGCCAGTGCATGGAGAATTACTGAGGTTATCTAAGGGTTAGGGTACATGCACAGCTAACCAGGAAGAGCTATAAAGAAGGATGCAAAGCCAGTAAATTCTGTCAAATTCGCTGTCTTGACTGTTGA
Organism: Zapornia atra; assembly: GCA_013400835.1. NCBI lineage: Eukaryota > Metazoa > Chordata > Aves > Gruiformes > Rallidae > Zapornia > Zapornia atra. The sequence continues at coordinate 240,283 of VZTU01021242.1, read as the reverse complement.
CAGGCTGTTCCAAAACCAGAGTAGACAACAAAAGGAATGGTGAGGTGTAGTTTGAGGGAGCCATTGGCCAAGAAAACCAGCTTCTCTTTCTGGACCACTGCTCCAGCCCTTTGTGGTTGACACTATTGAGAGCAGGTTTTGGGTGCATGGAGTGATGATGAGCTTGGCATTCCTCTTACCTTCTCTTCTCCATAAGGCGGAAAGTAAGGATCTGCTTCCCCCTCGTGCCCTAGGGTGCTCAGGGCTGGGGGAATGAATCCTGGCAGCGGGAGGCAGGGCAGTGCTTATGACAACATTTTGCAGTGTGCCGACCTTGGGACCAGCTGCTGTCTACTACACTCAGGAAAACCACAGATAAAAGAGATTCCCACCCTTGTGATCACATGCTGTGTGTAAAACCTCTTTTGTTTTGAAGTCCACCACTGGTCTGTTTCTAGTTTTTCTGTGTACTGAGACCTTATCTCATGAGCCACCTTTAAGAATTTACCCCAGATTGTAGATAATTTTGGGTTGTGAAGACTGTGAAGAGATGACATTGCTTGTACTGCCAGGCTCCTCTGGTGTTTGGAGACAGCTATGATTGTGGTGTATATAACATTATTATTTGACTACAGTTACAATAGCATGGGTGGTGTTATGCCTGACTAGCTGATTAATCATCTGGAGCCATGAGTAAATCTCCCCCTCTTTTATGATAATTAATGTGTAGAGCTGGATTGCAGTGAACTGAGTGAGTGTGCCAGTGATTGAGGCAAATGGAACGGGGATTGGCAGCTTTAGGCTGCAGGAAAGATAGAGCTCTTGGGGCAGCTGTTCCCTCCCTGATATGAGCTTTGGCTCGAGTCAGCTCTGGTCCCCCTCAGAGAGTTGCATTTCAGTGGTAGGAGGGCAAACTTCTAGACAAGGTGGTCCAGTCAGAATAATAATGAGATTTTTTTGGTGCGTAAAGATGCTCACTAATGCCTTGTCCTCATTTTCCTCCTCTCTGTTCCTGCTAGGAGCTGCCTCTGGCTTCCTCCCATTACCATAAAGGTATGGCCTGTTTTTTGGGGGCCAGGCAACAGAAGTAGGAGACAGTGGAGGTTGGGTGGGGATTTCACTGGGCTTTGGTGTGCTTTTTTAGGCGGATAAGCATGGGATGGGCTGCCTTGTGTATGTATGTATATGCCATTAGTATAGTGAACATCCTTGTTCTTGGCCTACCTCTTGTTTTTCTGTTTGACCTTGGTCCAGGGTCTCTGTTTACCTTTTCATCTTTTCCTTTCAACACTGTAAACTTTCTTGAGCAGTAGCTCTCTTCCCACATGGGTGCACATCACTTACACCCGTCATAACCAAAACCCATGCTGTGCTGTTGGAAAGGCCTGCTTTGAGGATGGAGCCATTTAAGGTTGTGGGGTGTAAAGCTCTTTCCTCCTTGCAGTGGTTAACCAGAGTGCCCTGTGCCAGGATGTCTGTCGCTACCCAGGAGTGAAGGGACGAGAGAAATTCATTAGTACAATTGGATTAAATACCTGCTGTGCTGGGGACCTGCCATGGTGGCTTAGTGCCACTGTTGTTTCCAAGCAGGTGGCGTGGCTTTCTGGTTCTCCCTGCAATCTGGGTCACATACATTCAGGCAACAGCAGTACAGATTGTCTGAAAGTAACTTGTGGTTTTGCTTGTGGGAATTTACAATTCAAATCAAGAGAAGTTGCAGCCTCTCTCTCCCTTGCATGGTGATTTTCTTTACTCTCCTGATACAGGAAAGATCAAGATGAAATATTAAATGTCCTCCACAATGTAATTATATCTGGCTGGTTGCAATCAATTCCCTCTGCCTCATGTAGTTTGCTAGTGCTTCTCCCTTTCCTTCCCTTCCTGTAAAAGACATGGGGCTGATTCTCATCTCCCCCGTGGGCTGGAAAGCAGCCACTGCCAGTTCCCACATGGACCCACCAGCTTAACAGGAACAACTTATGGAAATGAATTTTCATCAAAAGCCCCAAGCAGTGCAAAGTTTATTGTAAAGACACCGGACTCCAGTGTTCATAAAGCCCAAAGCAATGCTTTATCTATTAGGCTGAAATTAAACAATGGTTTCCAAACCTCAGTCTATTCCAGGAAAGATTCTCTTTAAGAATATGATGTATTTTAAAATAGCCTTTTCTCTTTTCTTGTGCATAGGTTTGGAAAGGCTTTATGAGGCAGAAAGCTTCATATGAACTTCTTCCTCCTACAGTGAAGAGATCAAGGTTATTAATATACTCACCAGCTTTTTCATTCTCTGCCTCTAAACATGTCAAGCAATATCCAAGACAAATCCCTATTATCAGGTGCACAGCCTGGTATTATTATTAGCAGGAGTCTTTGGGAAATCAGGGCCACTGTTTCATGACAGAGAGATCAAGCATTAGAGCCTGCCATTCCTGTTTCAGGGATCAGGGAGAGGGCCACAGAACTGGCCTTGGTCTTGCCCTGTGGCCAGGCACAAGCTCACAGTCCCAGGAGCTGCCTTTCCACAGGCGTAGCTGTTAGTGGACAGGAGGAATCTTGAGCATCGACAGGACTGACCAGCAGCTCAGAGCCAGAAATAGACTTCTATGTTCTACTGCATCAGGTCCTTGTTGCTGTTGCATAGTGGATTCGCAGAAAAATGTGGAGGCTGGTTTTTGCAAGATAAGATTTGCTTCTTGAATGACAATGTGATCTGGGGGTTAGTCCTAGTTTTTCTTCACCACCAACTGACAGTATTTAAGCTTCATTTTGCAGCACTTTATTTGTAAGCACCTCATTGCCTAAGTGTTATTTAGAGTTGATTTAATACATATGGAGTGTCAGGCCCCCAGTCTTGGGAAGCTCCCCAGGAAATTTCCCAGGCTCCTATAATCATGACAAAGGGTGAAGGATAGGACCCATCTGCCTTCTCTAGTTTGGGAACTCTTCTTCATTGAGTTTCAGAGCTTTGAACCTCCTTCCGGTGCAGGATATTGGACTTTCCTTCACATACAGCAATATAATCAGTGCCTCCTTTCACACACACCAGCTCATCAGCAAGAGACAGACCAGATTTTGATTTTCACATCTGCTGAAGGAGAGCCAACTTCCCAAATCTGTTTGCACAGAACTATAGGTGATGAAGGCAAGAAGACTGAATGGAAACACAAGCCGGCAGCTTAGTGGACGCTGCAGGAGAAAGAGGAGAGGATGGATGATGATGCCTGCTGCAATAGATGTTAAACCACTTGACAAAAGCAGTGAATGAGTAGCTCTGGACCTTTTCTGCCAGACATGGTTTAACCCTGCAGGATACAACTGTGTTCCCACCTCTGCCAGTGGAATTCTGGTTACATCAAACCTAGCATTTCACCACGTGGACTGAACCCAAGATCATTCCTCTGTAAGTGGAGAGTGTTTGCATCCCATCAGGCAGGAGGGGGAGGAATCCCAGATCACAGTCAGAGTGAGGTACTAAACAGTCCCCCAGCCCATGGCTTTCTCCTTCAGTTCCTCTGTCCAGGAGAGACCTTCTGCCACTCCTGTGATAAAGGTGTATTTAGACTACAACATACATCTTCACAAACCTTGCAGTACACTTCAGTCTTTGCCTTATCTATTGTACAGGTTTCTGTGTTTACAGCTGCTCCCATTGCTAAAGTGGCTTTGTTTATGATACAGAAGAAAACATGTCATTTTTTTATTTTCTGATTGCTGGAATTGCTTCTCCTGTTTTACATTTTTTCCACATCAATCTAGAAGGCCAGAGATAACTCAGATGAAAAGGAGTCAATTATGTGGTGCCTGGGATACTAGAAGTCTGGACTTTATGACCCAGGAAGTTTCTCTCTGTACCATGCTCCCAATTTGTTGGACTTTTTTTTTTCTTCTTTAATATCAACAAATAAAATAACATATCCTGGGTACTCTGCAGTCAACTGCACTGGCTTTATTGACAGTAACTGACTTGGAAGCTACTATATCTCAGTGACTTTTCAGTTATATAGAAGAATATATATATTCTTCTTCCATCAGGTAGGAATTTTTTTTTCTGCTTTTCATCAGAATTTGAAAGCTTGCTGACATTAGATTTTTGGGCAACTTTTGAAATCAACCTAAACTAGGAATTTTCCATGGTTTTCCATTTGTGTGGTGGCATTTTCCAAAGCTTTCCTTCCCACTTCGTCCTTGATTGGCATGCTACTGCTGATACAGACAGGGGAAGAATTGGGTCAGCGCTGAGTCCTTTGGAACTCTCTGCCAGTGGCTGTCAGGAATGCCAAACAAGTGATGAAATAGATTAAATTACCAGTGATGTATTGCTGTTGTCTTCAGGGAGGTTTACACCTTGGACAGATACCTCCTGTTAGCGTGACTGCAATGCTCAAGTCTTCCCTGCTGAGTCCCTTTCTGTCTAACATGGCCAGCAGCCAAGCAATAATGGCTGCGCTTAGGCGACTTTCAAATTTTCATTAGTTTTTTTTTTTTAAAATAAAGATGAGCAGAAGCCTATAACTGCCAGTATTAGAATGTATTGAGAAACAGAAGGTTTGAAGTAAATTCACCATCCTTTCTGATCAAGAGGATACTGTAGGTATCTGATCTGTAGGATGCTGGGTGTGGAGAACTTGTAGGGGCAAGAATGTGCCTCATTGGAAAGTACTGGAAAACTATCCTGTAATTTTGTTTCCAGATGCTGAAACCCTATTGAAATATCCTATAGATCGTGCAGTATAAGAATATATATCATATCATGCAGTACAAGAATATATATAATATCATTTCAGTATCAGACAAGCCTATACACACATGTTCTTCACTCTCATATTTGTTCTTTATGATTTTTTTACCTGGCAGAGGGTCATTTTGGATTCCCCTGCCTGTGTTGAATTGCCCATGTATATCTCTGCTCAAGCCTGGCACTGCTGGCAGTGATGGGACCTAGTTCTGGACTTGGAGGAAGCACCTCACGTTCTTTCTAGGGGCTGCACGCTTTGGCAGTCATCCTTCCTAGGCGACGCTTTTGGAATACCAGTTGAGGGAGGGCAGGTCTGCAGCTGTGAGCCTGCAGCTCTGGGGCTGTTAACCAGCAGGCTTCACCAGGAGGAAAAATTACTTAAGAAAAAAAATATAAATAATCCAAACACAGGATACGGCAGAAGGAGTAGTCTTAAGTACCTTAAATTAAGGGAACTGAAAGTCCTTTCACTGCACCACAAGCAGAGTCATTATAATTAATCTTCCTTTAATATATAATAACAGTCAAAAAAGACACAACACAACCCATACTACTCTTCCTGACATGTTTTCAGGAGATAGAGTGGATTTTAAGCAAGGTGATCTTTGTAATCTGGTAAAAAATAAAATCCTGAAAGCAGGAATTAATCACTGTGGAGAGTGGCAGGTAAAAGTAGTACAAATACCTGCTCTAAAAGCATTGGATACAGTAATTCCCACAGGCACAGGAAGCTGCCAGCTGGTCAGACAGTGATGCACCATATGCTTCACCGTCTTGTAAAGGAAAAAAAAAAGGGCAAGAAAAAGAAAATCTCTAAGCATAGCATCAGCAAGTGACAAATGTGCATGCTCTCTGGAAGAGGGGAAAGCCATGACCAAGGCTGTGACTCATTCCCAAATGAGCCAGGCTAAATGGGATTGAGGAAGCTGCTGGCTGGGTTTCCCATGCGACCAGCCACGTGGCCGTGGTATCTACCCTGGGCCAGCCTGGCAGTGCTGTGTGAGCATGTGGAGCAGGTTCTGAAGAGCCAGCTTGCTCTCCTGTGTGCATCTTCGAGGCAGCTCTCTCCTACTGTCAGCAAGTACAGCAACTATGGGAGAGTGTTTGCAGAGGACTCTGCCAGCCAGTTTCCTTGGCAGGCAGGAGACCAGGCGTAGCACAGCCCTGCCGGGTGTTAAGCAGGTCCCAGAGAGGCATCCCCTGTGAAGGCTTGGAGGATCTCTGTGTCCAGTGGACTTGGCTGTAACCACAGGAGCAGAAAATGATAGTAGCTCGTACTTCAGCTAGAGATAACCCAGCAGGTGTTAAGCAGACTTCCGGGAGAAGCCATATGCAATCCACAAGGGTCACTGGCCCTGCAGGATCCAGGAACTCCTGTACATACCTTTGATCACACAGACACACACACCACCCCCCTCTATATATTCTAGAAACCATATTATACTCCTATGTAGACACTATTGTACGGATCACAGGTTATATTTTACTCCAGCTGTATTATAAGTTCTGTTTTCTACAGATGCATGTACAGATCAAGAAGTGCATGGACATGCTGAAGTACAATCCCTGTCTCACCAGTTTTATGGGCTAAGAGTATCATAAATGGCGTAAGATCATCTCCTTGCTGCCTACTGCTCAGTAAGCTTCTTGCCTCTTAAATCCAAGCTTTAAGATCCTGCCATTTATCTATGCAAGCACTGGAACCTCTCTGTGCTGTAGGACCCTCTCTGTGCTGATTCAGGTCACTAATCTGGCAGAAAAATTAGTATAGCAGGAAAAAAGTGGTTTATTTTATGCTGTGTTAATGAATTGAACTCACCCCTGGCACATCTCCTTCTACAATGGGAAGGGGCTCATCACCTGCATCATTATCTTCTAGATTTCCTTCTGATTCAGGTGGGTAACCTGCAAAATAGATCTTGTACCTTGTGCCTCCTCTGCCTGGAAGCATTTTTTTGTATCTGCAGGTGGAGCCAGGACTGAACATTTCCTCTCCAGCAGCACGTGGATCTGGGCTTCAGGGATACAGCCTGCTTGGGAAGCTGAAGAAGTGCACAGCACAGTAAGTGTTGGAAAGGGCAAAACAGTGGTTAAATAAATCATTATTTGTGCATCTGATAGCAAGGGACTGACTGTCAGGCTGGGTACCAGTGGGTTATTTGTTTGTCCTTAGATTTGTATGTCCCAGAATTTTTTTCTTTAAGCAATTATTTGTCAATGCACAATGTTTGAAGTACACCTCCCACCTGAGTTCTGGTCTGGTCCTATAGTGCAGGGAAAAGGCTTTCCTGAAGGGCAGATCCTCTGCTGCATCCTCTGGGCTGCCCCAGCCTTGTTATGGGGCTTAGCATCTGCAGGGAGGTCGGGCTTTGGCGTGCTCAGGCAGGACCCAAGCAGGGACATGGCTCTGTCAGGGCACAGCAGCTTCTTTCAGGACCGTTTTGAGAGCATGACAAAAGGGACTGGTGCTTGATGCTAGGATGCCTGACTTCTGGGCAGTAGAAATGTTCCTGATGGTGGTTGCTTTCTCTTTGTTCAGTGCTCAGCTGTTACTCTTCTCTGCTACTGAACCTCTTTCTTCCTTCTGCCTGAAGCCCCTCTGAAAAATCTCCCAGTATCATATGCCCCTTTTCTCTTCATCAGCCTCCATCTCTCTGCAGAGATGCCTGGAGCAAACTGCTTCTCTTGGACTGCAGCCCATGAACCCACCTACGATCTGATTCAAGTCCAATCATTAAAGGCTAATGATGTTCCATTGTCTTGAATTATATCTATATTGCACGATATAGTGGAGAGGTATCAAAGTAACTGTGAATGAATTTAGTCAGCACAGTAAGCAGTTTAGTCAAGCTACCATGGGGCTACTAAGGGACTAATTTATCCCCTCTAGAAGGTAATCAGCAGAGACAAATCTTAATCTGGCGGGTCCAATTAAGATGTTCATCCACAATTCAAGCTGAGCTACACTTTCTGGAAGAAACTGAAAAACCATCCTGACTAAATCCACAGAGTAGTGGAAAAAAAAAAAGAAAAAGGGTGAAGTGAAGGCCCTTGGTTTATAATTTTGATTTTATTAATGTCTGTGCTACAAGGTTACTTTGCATCTGTGTTCAGTCAGCAGGTGCTGTGGGCACACAGATGTAATAGAGCCATTGGCAGCGACTGTGTGCAGTTTGGTATCAGGAAGAGGCATCTCCCTTTTAGGGGAGGGGACACCTGAAGCAGCTTTACCCAAATGAAGGCATACGTATGTGAGAAGCACTGAGCTGGACAGGAGTCAGTGCATGACCAGGTTGTGGGAGGACCTGTACGTCATCATGGCTGTGAGAGCAAACAACTCCTGTTCAGCATCCCAAGAGGAACCTGGGGTGAAGGATAACTGAGCGATCAGGTATTCCCTGCAGCAAAGGCTCTGATCTCTTTCTATCCCATTTTATTAGTATTCCCCATGGTTCCTCTGTCTGTCGTAGCCTGCATTAGACATGGAGGGATGAAATCGCTTTCATAATTTCCACTCCCAGTCTAAGTGAGAACTGTTTGTGCTTTTTTTTGATTAAAACATGCTGTGGATGTTTTCAGTACTCACAAATACCAGGATTAATCTGAAGCAGTTGTACAAAGAGCCCATTCTGGCAACTCTTACAATAGGCTTACTGTGACACTGGTCTCAGTTAGGGGTACTGCACCCCTGTGCTTTATCCTCTCACTAGATAAAACAGTGGCTTGTCCTCATTTAAATGGTCCCTGAGAGAAAGCAAAGCTGGAGCACTGAGCATCCTCAGGATCAGCTTGCAATGAGCATTCATGGATTTTAGGAATGGCTTGTGAAAGATCAGAAGAGTTGCAAAGGAGAGAACCACAAAGTAAAAAACTGCCCCACTGCTGCCTAAGAAGCTGAAAGAAGAGTAGAAATGCCACAAATACAACAATTCTTGGTCAGGCGGCTTGGAATCACAAGCAGCAGACAACACTTTTCTCCAAATAGATACAAATGGACAGTGTGACGAAAGCAGCAGATAAGAGACCATAGGTTAATGCTGTTAGAGCCTACTCTACCCTTAAGCCACAGCAAAGACTATGTTTGGTCATGAAATGTGGAGACGTCACTACATTCCAAGTGCTGAGTACAATTATGGATGCAGTAGATCTCTTGCTAAGGACATTGTGCATGGGGAAATGTTTTTGATAGCTGAAGACATTTCCATGTAAAGATTCCTTCTTGTCTTGTGTGCTGTGCCAAGGAAAACACAGCACTTGGGCAAGGGCATCCCACAGTAGGAAAAAGCAAGCCCATGAATGAGTCCGCTGTAGCACCCATATTGGGCATGAATGCATGCTGGCCCATTGCACGGGGGTAATGGGAAATGGCTGTGGATGTAGCCCTGCCATGCAGCTGGCTGGTCTTGATTCTATCTCAGAAGCTGGAGAAAGCTGTAACACCCTGTCCAGCTTGGAAGTACTGGAAAGGAAGGGAGGGTGGAGGGATGAAAGGAGGCAAAAAAAGGAGATCATTCTTTAAAGAAAGGCTTACATCACTCCCTGTGTTGTTGAACCAAGAAAGTCAAGTAAGGAAGTCATGATTAGAGTTCGTGGCCCCTAGCAACGTATTGCCATTAATTCTCTCTGGCAGCAATACCAAAGGTTGCAGCAATGTCCGGCATGTGGCTGGGGCTCTGTGTCCTGGAATGCAGAGACACAATAGGGTACAAACACTTGTCTCATAGATGTTAAGGAAGTTGAAGAAGATAAAAACAGTGCCATGGGAAAAAGAGCAGTTAAGGGGTCCAAGGTGAACAAGAAATCATTGACAGAGGTTTGTCGTCCTGGCACCAAACTTTGCTGCTGTACCCACAGGAGAAAACACCTCTTCCAAAGATGACAGATACTGTCCTATTGTTTCTAGCTCTTCCCCATGCCACACAAATTCTCAGTCATAAAGCAATTTACTAGTTTTGTCCTTAATTGCTCCAGGAAGGAAATCAACATCCTGAACAATCCTTCTTATACTGAAATGGTCCAAGAAATACTGACTCTGGTTTAAACCAGCAACCCTCTAAGCTTTTCCTCACTACTACAATAGTGAAGCCATCCTGAAAAGGAGATTTTTCTCACTCAGTTTCTCTCTCCCTTTATGTTCAGGGCCATTTTGGCTGTCTTCCTGGGAAAAAAAACTAACCTGCCATCCACAGATAGCAACCTCTGTCAGATGTCTTTACCCCCTAGAAGGCCCTGCAGCATGCCTTGTGGTTCAGGGCTTTCAGCTTAAATCAGGGATCAGAATCTAGATTTCAAGAACAAAGGATCTTCAAAGGGAATGCCTGATCTTTTCCTCTGATATTTATGGAGATCCACTTAAGGCCCCTGCTACTCTTCGTTCTGGCTATGGAGGCCAGGAGAGAGGAATGCTCTCTCACAGAGTGTACCCTTTAGCCACTCTTGATCAAAGCCTGGATCAAAGCCTGGAGGCTGGTATCCATCCAGAAGCAAACAAATAAATGCGTAGGTGAAGAAATGAGGTCTGAAATTTGCCCTTGGGTAGTCAGATTTCTGTATCAACACTGTGAGTCTCCTCAGCTGTTAAGTAAAAGCTGAGAAGATAAATCCCAAATATAAGAAATTAAAATCAATAAACTCACGGAGTCTTCCATGTCACAGTTCAGACTCATAAAGAGATACAACCACCAAATCCCTACAGTGCTGCTCTTTCACAATTGCACACATTTAGAAAAGGGAGGAAAGAGTTATATGAAACATTTGGCCGGGTATAAGAATCAGTTATCTTAATGATGCAATATCAAAAGGAAATATTGTCTCATTTAGAGATCTACCAGCTACAGTCACTACAATACTCCCAAAAGGATGGTAACTATTCTCACAGATGCCTAGAAATTAAGAATTATACTTTCACTATGTTTAATATCCTAGCTGTACTTTCAAGGATCATCTATCTTAGTAAAGCTTTGGGGATCTAATTCAATTACTTTTGGTCTGCCATTGCTTATTTATAAAAGACGTGTGTGTCCTTCTGGTGATACTGTGTTCCAGTGGATCTCCCAGAAGCTGGAAGAACTGATGAACAAAAAAGATCTGGTCTGCTCACCATGCCTCAAGGACTGCATCGTGTCCTCAACTGTCTTATTTTGCAAAGCAAAGGACATACCATAAAAAAATGCATCTGCCCCATGCTGATCGAGTCATGTGGCTGGACAGAGACATATCCACCTTTAGATACTTTGTGCTGATTGTTCTGCTAAAGTCAACAGCAAGCTGCTGATTTTTCAGCAGAGTTAGCAGTATCTGCAGTGTGTGAGACATTTGCTTGCCTGCATGCAGACAAAGAATAATTTGTAATGGATTATTTGCAAGATCATGGAACAACTTTACCTGGAGCTCCAGAGTAACACCAAAATTGATAAGCTATGCAAAGACAGCTGAAATACTGCCATTCCTCAAGTGAGACATTGTAGTGCTTGGGGATGTCACATGCATGTGCTTATGATAAAGACAAAATGTTAGTGTAATGTTTGAGGGTGAGAAAAAAAGGATTTTATATAAAACTTCCTAACCAAATTCCTGAGGTGTGGTGGTCACTGTGATTTTTGAGGGTTGTCAATAACTCATCCAGTTTGGGTTCCAGATGTATACAGGCAACCATCAGCAGCTCTGTGGTCAGTAAGCCCATGTTCACTATGCCTCTGAGTGGCAACCGACTGTACCGTCTTCCATTTCACTTGCTCCTTGATGTTTGTGCTCAGTTAAGTTTACGGTGGGGTAAAGTGTGTGTGCAGTGTTGATGTGGAGGTGTGAGTAGAGAGTAAAGCGCTAACGTGGGCACTTTCACTTGGGCTTTACACATATCCAGTGTCTAGCAGTAAGGAAGCAGTTCCAGGAGCAAGACCAAGGACACAGTGCTACAAGGACAGCGTGGTGTGGGAAGGTAAGGTCTTGGAAAGTACTGCAAAGTGGATGGGAGGAGCCCAGGGGAGGGGGGAATGTTGGTGGTCCCAGGGGTAGACTGAATGAGATGCAGAGCAAGGAGGTGGTGGGGAGAGGAGAGGCACTGAACCCCCTTCTGCTATTAAGCTTTTAAGCATGTTGTTACTTCTTGGAGCTGTGTTCCAACACAGCAATTAAAGACATTAAGAGTATTAAAAATGGACTCAATTTGAAGGTCACAAGAACTCATCTTGAATTTTACACCACTCTTCACATGCTTAAAATTAAGGGTGTGCTTAAACACCTTCTCGATGGGAAAGTTTACTGTTAGACAGCATCCAATATCAGGCTAACAAATGTGTGTAGGGTCTTTGCAGCTTCCTTTCAGCAAGCCTTTCAGCCTTGAAAGCTACCTCTCTCAGTAGTCCAGAGTATATTGTTCTTCTGATTAACAAACCACAAGATGGATTTCTTTCCAAACATCTGATGCCTTGTGAATATTTTTTTTAATCAAAATGAATAAGCAGGAAGCACATATTTTACCATTGTTGCTATGATACCCTGAATTATTGCATTTTTTACGGAACTGCTCTTGTGGGTTTATACAGTTCTAGGAAATACATGAAGAAATTATTCTGGGGAAGGGTTTAATGTGATGCTATAGAAGTTTGGATTCAGCTCTCTACCAGATGCTGAGTCATAAAGAGAGAGGGATGTTTCTGAGGTAATGGATTATGGATAGAGTTTGTAGGATTCAGTATTTATTCCTATTCAAAACCAGTGATATAAATCAATAGTGAGTCTTGCTGGTCCGAGATCACTGTCAGTTATGATTTTTGGTCTATATAGGAGAGCATCTGACCCTGGCACAGCACCAGTGGTACAGCTACTGGTGTGAGTCTCAGGGCAAGAGGGCACGCGCCAGCCAGTCCATGGAAGGTAAAAAAAAAAAGTGCTGCGAGTCTGGAGAGTGAATAAGGGAGAAAATGGACAATTTTTTTAACAATTATTGATTAAATCCTGCCCAGTCTCTTCACAGAGCACAGCTGTCTGCTATAAAAGTTAAAAGCCAGCACAGATCAACAGCAGAGTTGTGCGGGGAGAAGTGCAGCTGTATGGCTTCAGCAAATCCAGTGGCAAATGTGCATGTCGAAGCACAGAGCTCTGGGCTCTCCCAGGTGCTCTGGGGGCTGTGAGCTTGGTTTTTTGTCACCCCACTATGGCCATTGGTCCTCAGGGTAGCAACTGCTGCAAGGCGAGATGGAGGGTTTCACTCCACCTCCAATTAGTGTAGCATTGGAGGCATGTCTCTAGGCTGGCTGGGTTTCTCTCTCATACACATGCACGCACACAAACAAGATGATGATGACGGAAAAACACAAGATGGGAAGTGCAGCTGTCAGGAATTTTGTTAGCTCACATGAGAAAGATGGGGAATGGCCAAGAGAATTGAGAGGAGGAGGGCAAATCCCTCATAAAGAAAAACAAAGCAGACAGAAATACAAAAAGCAGGAAGCCTTTTAAGGCTGGAGAAAGTGGAAGGAAAAGAAAATGGTGAGGAGGAGAAAGAAGAGAGAAAAGCCAGGGAAAAGCTGGGGAGTTATTGATGCTGCAGGATCATGGACCCGACGGCTGTGTGCTAATTGTGCTAGGTTTATCATAAGCATCAAACTTCAGCCTCAGCTGCATTCAGATGAGCCGAGAGCACTTTCCATATCACTTGTTAGGGAATGTTGTTTTCCTACCAAGAGGCTTAGTGGTAGATGGGAAATGAGTTTAGTGGTCTCTGTGTCCATCTCCTAAAAGAAGCAAGCTGCCACAAAAACAAAAGTTATGAGGTTCCCCACTGAAATGCTCTGCTCAAGATCAGTTTTAATTTCTGTTGGAGATCTGTGAAACTGAGCCCTCAGACTGATAAAGGTGAGTGAATGTGGGTGAGGCTGCTAGCTGTAGGCAACTGGAGGCACAGGATGGAGAAAAATCACTCTGGCTGCTAACTCGGTGGACATGCAAAGAGAATTGTTTACAACTGCGTGTTGCATTGAGCTCTAAAATATATGTCAGACAAGAAGGTTATTTAAAATAAAAAGTGTTTGCTAGTTCTGGAACACAGGAGCAATATAAGTTCAGAGAACCTCTGAGAACATCAGGTTTCTCTTGCTGAGCTCCCATTTGCAGCGTATATTTAGGGAAAAGAGGTCTGGGGGAGTCAGCGCTCATTGCCATATGGGGCTGCTGAAGCTGCATTCCTGAAGCAAGAAAGATGCAGGAGTGAGAGAGAAGCAGTCTGTCTTAAGCAAGAGGGTGAAGAAGGTGCTGGGTTGGAGAAAGCCCCACAGGGCGTCAGAGCGGTGCTGGATCCACCTGGTCCTTGGCTTAAGGTTGAGCCTGAAGACCAGTCAGCTGCTGGAGAATGCCAAGTTCCCCTCACAGCTTCACAGCTGGGAAGTGCTTCAGAGACCCTCCAGGTGGGACCACAGGACAGAGAGGTCAGTGCCAAGCACATGCTTTTCAGTGTGTCTCTGATCTGTTTTGTAACTTTTCAGTTTGGCCACTGTGAACTTTATCAACCCTTCACCATGCTGAAGTGGGTTTGTCTCTAAGCTTGTCTGGGCACATGCCTGAGCCTGCATCAGCCCAATGCTTGCTGCTCCTTGAGAGCAATGAATCCATGTAAGGCAGTATGTGCAATCTGCACATGTTTGGTTCCCTGCAACCCAGGATACTTTAGGAAATGGCCACAGTATGGTTATTAGGGTACGACAGGACCAACCCACCAGCCTGAAAGAGCCAGCCTGGTGTTAGTACTGTCAATGACATTTCACAGACAGAAATTCCTCAAGTTTACCCTCTTGCCTGTCTTGGGCTAGGGATAAGCTGTTGAGAGATAGCTCAGTTTTATCCCAAAATGTCTCATCTAACAGAGACAGCCTCACAGGGTAAAGCAGATGGCATCATTATCGAGGGAAAAAACCCCAACAATGGAGATTTTTAAATGGGACCTGCCTCCAGCCTGGTACTTCAAGATTAGTTTTGAAGAGTAAAATGTGTGCAAATATGTCCTCCACAAGGTGAGCCACTTCTGTCCCTGCCTTTTCCATGAGTATGATAATTGCAGCTCCTTATCTGCAGTGAAATGCATCCATCTCCCTCCCGTCCTCCCTCCCTCTCCCGAGTTCTCAGTCCCAGATGCTGAGTTCTTTCAGTCGCTTATCTGACAGGTATGTCTGACACGCAGTATTAGTTCAAGGACGTGTACTAATAAAATAAACATATCACAAAAGGCACCACCTGGTCAATATGCTTAACATTTTGTGCAACAGATAAATCTAGAAGGAACTGATGAAGCAACAATTGTTCTGTTTACAGAGTAGTTGTACGTTACTGAGCAACTCAGAGAAACAATTCATCCCTGGTCAGCCCTCCCTCGCTGTTATATCACTCCAGGGAAGTGTGTTTTATTCAGCTGCCCATGGAGCCTGGCTATTAATAGGGGTCTAAAGTGCACCAGATTGGCCATTGGCAGTCCCATTAAGATGCATAAGTGCATATTACTCATTTTACAGTGTGTAATCCAAGCCTTTCAAATTTCCCTTTAAAGTCTTCGCTTAGTTACGTAAGTCACCTTAAGCAAAGGTGATGACGTTTAGGAGAGTTTTGCTGCTAGACTCCCTGCTGCAAGGTGGTGCTGGGGCCTAAAGTCTGTGTGCTCAGGACACAAACTACTAGACTTTGTAAAAGTGTTCTGGGGAAATACCATGGCTGCTGTTGGCGACAGCCTTGCTGTGTTAGAAGGACTACTGTCCAATCCAGGTCAGCTGTGCTGTAGCACGGCTGTCAGCCCTCGTGCCAGCATATGGCAGCTTTCATTTGTACTTTTAATAGGGCAGTTGGAGAGGACTCTAGGCTAAATGAGGCTAATTTGAGGGCTTGCTGACAAGCATCCACCTCATGCTATAAAAGAAAGTGCTATCAACCACAGCTCCATCTCATCAAATTTTGCTGGTTTAAGAAGGAACCATCTGTTTTGCCCAAGCACGCTGGTGTTGTCCAGACCACTGGGTGGTTGGTCCTAGTGTGGCTGGTCACTTTCCCAAGCAGAGGATCTGGATAAGGCCATGCTGACAATATGAAAATCACTCTTCAGACTTCAGGAAGGAAAAAGCATGCTCTTTTATGGGGACATAATTACCAAAAATACATATACTTGGAACATGATGCTCAGGTTGTATATGTTAAAATCCTCCTCCCTTCTGGCTGTGCAAATTCTGAGGATGCTGATCACCTTGGCATGAATTATTGAAAGGAACTGAACAAATGCTTAAAAACAAGGAAATGTGTCTGCGGTCCAAGATGCTTTTTAAGCATCTCATTGATTCCTCCTTCATCATATTGCCTGCTGCCTCCTAAACACTGCAGATAGTCCTTAATTCCATTAGCTCTGTATGTGAATGTTTAAGCTGACCACTAGCATCCTGTCACTAGGAACAAACTTCTCTAAGGGGAATCATTACACAATTATGGAAATTTTGTAACCTTTTCTGAGGAATCCAGTGTTAGCCACTCAGCTCAGACAGGAATTTGGTTGATAGAGTCTCTTGGCATGGCAGTGTGGGGAAAGACCTTTTCTTGGAGCTGTGCTGAATAGGGGAGAAGTAGTAGAGTTAATACAGAAGCAAAGCCAGAGATTCCACTTTTTTGCTTTAAAGGAGCTGCAATTGAATTTCAATTGGCATGTAACGTGGGAAGGTCATAAAGTCAGAGAGAGCAATAAGAACTAAACAAGGCTGGAGCAAAGAAGCATTGTACAAGTTATCTTTCCTGTTTTGTGGTGAGTGTATAACACGTCAAAGAACATGCTTTATGCTTCACAGCAATATTATGATCAATATCACCGATACAATAATCATATATGTGATGTGTGGAACCAATAGGAAGGAAAGGGCGTTCCTGCAGTAACTGGCATTTTACCAGGCTGGAAAAATGATGGAAACCAAGCAACATTTTGTGTCTTGCTACCCATCCTTTTGATCACATTACTATCTAGTATTAAAATAGGTCTTGGCTCTGCTGCGCAAAGTGCTGTGCAAACATACCACAGCAGACCTTCAGCTAAGTTGTCACGGAGCCATCATTTTCATTGGAAAATCAATTTAATGCCTTTCTGCCAGCTCTGTAATACTTTTTTTCTGGGACAGACTTCTCAAACAACTTGAAGGAATGGTTTAGTGGGAGATATGGGGAGAGGTGTCATGCAACAGATGATGACTCTTTGTGAAAAACAAGTCATACAGTTGACCTCATTAGGAAAAGTCATTTATCCTTGGGTTTTGAGGGAGTTGGGGATGTGTGTGGGATTGACTGGTGGTTTTGCTGGTGATTGGCTGTGGTTTTGCTATAGGAAGAGAGCAAGGGGTATGTGTGTGAATGAGGTTTCCATCTCAGATCATTCTGGGTTCGTTGACCAGTGGTGTTAATGTAGACCATTCTTAGCATTGGGAAAAGGGGAGGGAAATGCAGTGTTTAAAAAATAAAAAGTATAGGACAGGTAAGATGAGAGATTTATGAAAGGGAGTGATTTAGAAACAGAGGAGAAAGTTGCAGGTCATGAAGCCTTGCTAAATTTTTGGGGAATATAGTCACATCTCTTGCTTTCCTAAAGTACTCCATGGAGGACAGTGAAAAATGGCACACAGCTCATATTTTTTCTGTTTGAATCCAGTCTCTGTCAGTTAAGCGTGTAAAGAAAATCTGCAAGGATCCTGGTAACACTGGCTGGTATCCAGACTTGCAATTGAAGCAATGTACATACCAAAGAGGAGGGACGAAGCATCATTGAAAAATTCTCCCTGGCTGATTTTAAATTACATTTCTGTGTATTGTATTCTCCTTTGGACAGGGAATGCAGAAAATAATGCAGCCTCTTGGACAGCAGCAAAATAGCACAAGGGGAATCTAGAGCGTGATCTAAAGAAGAAACAAAGGACTGAAAATACAAATTCAGTAAAATTCAGAATTATCCAGGTCTGAATTTGGTTTCACTTATGTTATTTCACTTTTTGCACTAATCTAGTCTAGTCTATTTTCAAAACAATATTTTAAGCTTAGTGTGTAAAAAGTATACTGATTCCAAACAGCAATGTTCATACAAGCTGCTAATGTGATTTCATTAATCCTCTTTAAAAATGTAAACTTATACATGTTATTGGTTATTTGTATTAGCCCAAGGAAGTATAAAAGGACTGTTTGAGGGTTGCCCTTTGAATAACTCAAACCTCTCCATTTATCATGGCATATGGATCTGTCTGAGAGTATTGTCTTCAACAGAGAGTTATCAGTGGATCGCTTTGCCAGGCAGATCTCTGACAACATAGGGGATGCTCAGCAGCAGAGGGATAGGCAGGAGAGTAAGACCAAGAAGATAATCCCAATGCAAGAAAAGTCCATGAAAAAGTGTTAGTCTATTTTGATAAGGAATCTGACCTCACAGGTCCTCACATTGGAAGAAAAAAAGTCCTGGACAATTTTAATCTTTTATTTCAGATTACTAAGGTACTGACCCTGCAGCTACTGGCAAATACCCAATGTACTGAGACAGAGGTCATCCCCTGTTATCAAGCTGGTAATGGAGAAGAAATCTGCATGAGGAACTTCATGGAAGGCAGCCAGTCAGATCTGGTTTGCATTTGTCCAGATCGAGAATTTCCTTTGCTACTTATTGGCGTCTGTTTAACATGAGCGAGATGAGGGAGAAAGGCTGTCTGCAATGAATCAGACTTACTCTGGACAGATAAAACAGAAAGGCAACAGCAGGGACTTCAGCATTGCAATCTGGAAACCAGAATGATAATAAAAAAGGGATTAAAGTGATAATTTTTAGTTGACAGACTTTGTTTATAAAGCTACAGTCATCTAATGGGGAAACTGAATTTCCTGGATAGTGTATATATGCTGCCTTGGAGTTACTTGACTAAATAATGTATCAGAAATAAAAATACAACTACATGTAGGATGATAAAGTATATGGAAACTCCAATTTTTTTTGTGTGAATTACACCAACATACTTCTGAGGGAAGCTTTGTCTTCATCCCTCACTCCTGAAGGACAGCAGGCTGGTACGTGTGAATCAGATCTATTCCTTACCTGGTAAATTAGCCTGGATGAGAATAAAGCTGCTGCTCCTTCTGGAGCACCATGTTGCCTTGTGGATGCAGCTCACCAAAAGAGACACAGCCATTCTGGTCAAGAGATACAGTAACTCCTCATCTTTCCAGGCTTCATCTCATGGAGCTTGTACAAACGCTGTGCTGGCTTCCCAGGCAGCCTGCTCCAGAGAGAACTCATGAAGACAGGGCAGTTGTTTCTTCTCTCCAGGCAGAAAATGTCCCCTCTGACTCTCACAGCCCAGGTTGGTCCAGGAAGTAGCAAATATGAAAAAGATGTGTGGAGCTCTTCGCTGTGTAGATCTGGAGACCTGCAAATGACAGGTATGGGCAAATGGGGACCATGCAGTACCCTCGAAATCTGGGTCAGAGGCCACATCAGCATGAAGACCACAACCAAGGACAGAGCTTCCCTTCTACTTGCCACCCCATTTCTATGTCCTGAGCTGACTCCTGCCTAACCAGAGTGCTTGACATTGTGGAAGAAGCAGAATTTTTTGGCATTGGAGATATCCTACAAGCCATACCAAACCAAAACGATACCAGGGGTTTAATACAGAGCAAGTTTTACCACAGCAGCAGACTTCATCAATCATTATGTTCTTGGCTCTCATTTTGTAGGCAGAGATTCAAAGTCAGCTTTGGTTTATTTGACATAATTACTATAATAGTACTCATCAGCTTGTTAATGTAGAAGGCTCAGGTATTTGGCATTCAGGTCGATAAGCCATACATAGATATTCCCTATCTTTGCACAGGGCTTGTTAGTGTAATGCTCAGCAATGAACTAATGTTGTGTGAATAATTTCAGCAGGGCAAGATTATTTAGATCTACTCACCAGCAAACACATTATTTTTAAGAGCCATATTTAAATTCATAGGAAGCAGAGAAGACTGCATGTATGAGGGGCTGCCTCACAGTGATTGGCAGCTTTACAGAAATTAACCCTTTAGGAGGGTCTGTGGTCCTTAACAATTTCTTTGCCTCCAGCTCAGTGGCGCATGGAAAAGAGCCACTCCCCCTCCCAAACCCAACCCAAGCACTGGGGAGAAATCTAGGAGAGAAAACCAGCACGTAATTGTCTCCTAGACCTGGAAGCTGAAAGGTGTGGTCTTATCTTGTTGTGCACATTAATAATCCAATCTCTTCCAAGAATTTCATGTATTAGTCAATGTTCATCACTGTGAAATTTATAGAGCCACGGGGATTTATAATGAGTCTCTAAATACCCTTCCCTAAGTCACTTTTAAGATTGTAATTAGTCAGGGAATTATTTGACTTGTTTCAGGTCTCAGCCACCAGGCTCATGTAATTTTTGGTTGCCTTTGCAGAGAGAAAAACGTGTTCTGTATAATCATAAGTTCCTTTTCTCCAGACTGTTTTCCTTTTTGCCACAAAAGCCATTTCTTGCTTTGCATAAACATTTGAGAGGAATATTTTTTCATCATTTTTGAAGAGACACTAGTACCATTGCCTTTCTTATGAAAGGAAAATTCAGACAAGGAGGTGGTTAACAATTTTATTTTGTTTTTCTGATGGAGTAGTGATGAGAGGTGTATGCTGGCAGATGTGACCTTGGAGGCTGATGTTCTGAACACCCTGGTGTTCTGCAGCAGCAGAGGAATAGGGCCAAACATAAGAGAGCAGGTTGTCCTTTACACCCCTTTGGACTGTCTTGGGTCACAGGCTCTCCAGTGCCTGCAATGTGTGGTGTGAGCTAAAATATGCCTAAATGCCCACCCGTCTCTCCTTGCAGGGTGCTGTAGCTTCATAGTGCCTTCTCTATGAGTTATGATCCCGCTCCAGAAAAATGCCATGAAATCAAATTCACTTACAGTGAGGAGAGACAAGAACTTGTAGAAGTACAGTCACCTCTGTATATCCTAATGAAATACGTCTACGGTATATATTAAGGGAATACACAAACCTGTGCCCAGAGAGAACTGAAAGCCATGTTATCACTCTTATTGCTATTTTTATGGTTATTGTCTAATATTAATTTACCTCAGAATTTTTTTTTGGCTGAGTTCCTCAATGAGTGTTTTTGGACTGTCTCTGTTCCTGTGTATGTGCATTCATCACATCAGGGAACGGAGAGAGGTCTACTGTTCCACAGCCCACATGTGGGAAGAGATCAGAAAGTTGGAGAGTGATGAACAAGCAATAAGTCGTCAAAGTAAACACTTCACTGTCTTTTGAAGGGTCCTTACTGAAAACTAGTGAAGACAATGTGCATCTTTTCATTGTGTAGGGTGATGACTTTGTCAAAGGGCAGATCATCGTCTTTATACTTCAATTTAAAATATTGCTTAAGTGTTTTCAGCTCCCATTAGCTGAGCATGCAATGAGATGATAGCTGGGTATTTAAAGTGACTTTAAGGATTTTTTTTATATATTTGTGACTGAAAACTTTGCCACTGATTTCTTCTGAAGTGGATAGGGTTATGGAGCTCCATACTCTGCCTTATTTCAACTTTAAAATTTAAAGTATTTACTTTAAATTGTCCAGGAAGAAGACTGAAGTAGAGGATATGGAGGCCTGCCCACTGTGCACAGTCCTGGATGGGAACATGACTTGTCTTCATTCCAAATTTGCATTGCTTTCAGTGCATTTTCAATATGGAACAAAGGTACTTCTGTATTTTTAATGTTTTACAGATCTGACTGTGTTTGTGTGAAGGGAAGTTTTATGGATATGGACATGTTATATTACATCTTATATCACAACAGTCTGGTAGGAGTTCACAGCTATTAACTAGCATTGTCCAAACACAGTGAGCAAAGGTTAGAAACTGGGGAAAGGAACAGAAACAGCAACAGTTGCCACCTCTGTATTAATCCCTCTGTCCCTTCCAAATATAAGGAGCAAACAATAATTTTTCACATTCACTGAGATTTGATATAAGCTAAATTCACTTTAGGCTTAGATGCCCATCAGGTTGCAGCAACTTTTTCATCTCCACTGCAACAGGAAATTTTCATTTGATTTCCAAGGGAGTAGAGTTAGGGTTTCTACTAAATTAAATTGTTTGAGTATTAGGGCTTCTGAAAACTGTTACTGAACTCTTCCATCCTCCTCTATTCAATTTCATGCTTCTAATTTCTGTGCTTCTAATAAAAGGGATGTTTACTACCAGGCATCTAACTTGAACAGCTCTGGCAAGTTGCTGAGAAATATAAGTTGCAAAACATTTGATATGAATGAAGTTTTCACCATCAAAAAGGTCTTATGTCAAAAGCAAAGACAAGTCTCTGCTTTTGCTTTTCATTAAGTACTGGATGTGAGACATTAATCATTGAACTGGAAATCCAATTACATGATTATTAATCAGATGCATTTTTTTTCAACTTGGGGGAAAAAAGGCCAAGTGAAACATGTAAGTCCACTGGGAAACACTGCCAATCAAAGCAATTAAAAGAGGATGTGGAATTCTTAATTCTTATGCTTGGCTAGAAACATGATTGACTGGGCTTGACTCTCTTGGAAGTGGGTGTGCTGGGCAGTTTTTTTTATTTGCCTCTTAAGATCAAATGTTGCTGTTCCCTTTATGAGGCATAATTAGTTTTCTTTGTGGGAAACTTTACCTATTATGATATGGGTAGCTGATGGAGTTTAAAATGTTTGATCAGGTTAAGCGATGCCTGTCATTTAACATTCCCACTCACAGAGAGAAGCACATATTCCTTCCACTCTCATAACATTCTGCAGACAGACTTTCTGACAGCTGAAGTGTAGCCAGTAAATTTCTTTTCCATTAGTTGCAAATTGTACAATAATATACTAAAGTAATTACACCATAAATCCTCTTGCCATGAAGTTAGGCTCTGCAGTACACACTCATAAAACAGTGCAGTAGCAAATAAAATCACTGCATCTATATATATTAGTCTTGCAGTAACTTTTCTGAGGGTGGTCTAAAACACTGACAAGAGTGTATTGGGAGGAACCAGGAGGAATTAAATGTTTCTTGAGTTTTATGTGAGAGGTGATAGAGTTCTTCAGTAATTAGGGATACCTTGTAGCTGCACATGGGTCAGAGCAAGGATTATTGCCAACAATCTCCTTAGGTGTGCACTGTGAACTAGAATATGAAGTTCTCTGGTTCATCCAGGATGCAGTGAGTCTTAGTTGAAGATCTGAGTCCAAGGCAAACTGTGTTGTAGGAGTCTACCCAATCTACACAGAATACCTGTAGGTTAAATCAAACCATTGCTTGTCTCTGAAATACTTTGAAAATGAGGGTATCACAAATGAGAGTAGTTGCACTAAAAGCAATAGCTACCAATATATTTTTCTTAGGTCCCTAGAAAAGAACAGGCAGGTACTATAACTAAAGCATTCTCTCAGCACCTGAATGTGAGGAGTCATGATTTAGCATTCTTCACTGTATTGCAAATGGTGGCAATAAAATTATGGTTTCTGTCAGCTTTGTTCCCAAAGCCAAGGTTTACCCTGGAGACAAAGCTGCCTGTAACCCTCCTGTTACTCATTGAATTGTACCATAAGAACGTTCCTTTCTTTTTTTGGGAGAGGAGGGCAGCAGTTCAGCCCATCCCATATATTGCTGAAGGACTCTGGAGCCATCTCTTCCATTTCCCAGCTGGATGCCCTGAGGTAAGAACTGCAGGCTGGATTTATCAGACCCCATGTCAAGTTTAATTTGTTACAGCCTGTATGGGACAGAACTTTGCTTTCTCTCCAGAGCAATGTTGATGCTGCTATTCACTCCTCCCGCACAAGGGGCAGCATTTACAGAGGTCGGGGTATTTCCAGAACTGTTAATTTCTTGTGATTTGGTGGCACAGGTGGAGAGGTGGATTCATGGTAATGATCAGATTGCTGGAGGAAACTCCAAAGTCAGGGCAGGAAAAACTTACACTGAAAAAGCTAACATTGCTGCTTCGGATTCTGTATCCCACTGCAGCCACAGACCGCTGCTAGGGATCAGGTAACCCCCAGTGAGGGACCATTTGCTTTGCTCTTCTGTGAGGAATCACCCTCATACAGGCAGCATCTTTTGACTGGGTCTTGAGCGTGAAACAGGCATTTGGCTTTGATTCATCTGGGAATCGGGCATGTACGGGGCACAGAAGAGGTATTTTCCCTGCACATCAAGGCCCAAGAAATACATTGTATTGTATTCACTATATTTGGTGTGATTTGCTGCACTGCGATTAGGTGGGTAGAGATTTATCATTAATCTTCAGGTCTGTGCTTCTTATCAATCTGTTAAGCTCACATAGCTTATGGCATTATTCTGAACAGTTTGATTAGGAAATATCTGTGCCTTGGAGCTGTTGCAGGCAGTAGGATTTCTCTGTGCATCTCCTGTCAATATCTAAATCTCTTCTAGTCAAGGCTCTTTAGAGCACTTGTGTCGCAAATGACAATTATTATGGCTCTTGTCTGATTCATAGATCTCTCAAATCCCTGCTGAGTCGGTGCCCTGACATTAGACCACCAAGAAATTGCTTGTTCCTTGATACTTGAGCATATTACTTGAACTTTCTGATAGTTTTTCCCCCACTCATTAGGATTTCTTAGGATGTTCAGATTCAACTAAATTACCTTTTTCTGCTTTCCTCCTTCCTAAAAAGGCTCACATTCTTGTTGCCCTTACTCTATTTGAAGTGCTTTCCTGATTTTCAGTTCATTCTTTCATAAATAATAATAAGACAAAAACAGGGGCCATTTAAGTGTACTTGTGATGAGGAAAGAACTTGTTAGGAAAGCCTCTGTGGGGATGAAAAGTGGGGAATGTCTACACTTGGAGGAGTTCTCTTCTAGGTCAGGCTTTTAACTGATGAAACAGGCCAGTAAGTGGACGGACTTCTCCTGACCTGCATCCTTCTCCCTGGAAGCTTTAATTTTGTTTAGCCCTGGTCTGATATGGACCTCTGGTTCATTGTTGATATCTCCTACCAGTGAAGAAGATCTCAATGCATCACAGGTAAAGCCGAACTTTATCTGTGTGGTGCTGGGCCACCCTGAAGAAATCACTCTACAGGTTTATGGGGAAAGTTTTACATATATCTAATTGCCCTGTTGCATTCTATATCACAGATGACATTCCCTTTGAAATCCCCATGATGGTTTCAGGTAGCTATGAACTTGAGGATTGTTTGCAAGTGCTAGTAAGAATAGAGTCATACAAGATAGGAACCATAACCCAATCCTAATGCTGAAAGACTATGAAAGACAATAGGGAAGTGAGGGACAGAATGCAAGCATTTCAATTATTTCTGTCCATGCACAAACCACAGTCTTATGTAATTTTTCATTGAAAACTCATTCCTCACTCTCTCTAGAGTCAGCATATGTTTTCCCCAAGCTGTTCAATAGCTGGAGATGCTAATGTCATTCTTCACTTTGGATATTCCAAGATTAAAGGCCTTCTTTTAAAAAAAGAAAAAAAAAAGAGAAAAAAGAAAATAAGAAAAAAGTGGTTATTCAGCCAGAGTACTGGATGTGCTGAAGAATGTGATGTGAATGGAGCTATGAAGAGATTGGACCTGACAGTCATAATCCTTTTGAAATCTGTGGATCTACCTCTCAGTTATACCCTCCTGCTGATGAAAAATTGATGAATAAAGCTTTAAAGCTGGGCATTTTGTGGAGTTTAGCATAAAATTAGATTAGCTTCTCTGAGGTTTTCTTTCTGTGGGAGTTTCTCTAGTACACCTTTTAAGCTTCCTTGAAGTTCAAATTTTTGTTTCTCTGTTTAAACAAATGTGGGTGGTGCTCTATTATGTTCATGTCACAGATACAGGAGAGGAGGGAAATGGATCTGAGTTTTGAATATTTTTCCTCTAATTCTTTGAAGAGATCCTATATAGAATTGATTCTATTTCCCCCCATTTTAATAGTTCCAGTCACCTGCACAAAATCCTGCTTGAACTGTTAACCAACAAATTTAATCCCATTGACATCTACAGTATAAGGAATAAGGGAAAAATAAAGGAAAAAAAAAGAAAGAAATGTATCAGACAAGTAAATGCATATGAATTTTCTACAGTGAGTATTTGGAGTTATTTTAGCAATACCCAGATTTATTACAAATGCGGGAACTATAGTATGGAAATTAAACAGTAGGAAGAGAACAACACAAAACTAGCTATTAATCCTTGTGCAACCAAAATTGTCATGAGAAGAAAAAGAGTTTTAGGAAAGGATCAGAGACTCCTCACTGTCTGAAGTCCCTGCTGTGCTTTACTTTCCACTGCTGGATACAGAAAAACAAATCCTAATAATTCACCGCATATCTTGCCTTGCTTTTATTTACATTTGGCATCAGGATGCAGCTGTACTGACTTCCTGATTAAGACAAGGTCATCTTCATCATTCCATGTTTAAATAATCCTTGTGTTTTCGGTCTCCTGTAGTACACATCCTACTAGACCATTAAACTATCATCTCAGTTGGGTTTCTGTGAAATTTTTCATTTTCCTGTGGCTGATAAAATGAATGATGATGATGATGTACTTCTTACCAAAAGCATCTATCATTTAAACTCCCACACTTCCCCAAGCCTTCAGTACTGTTAAAAGTCAATTTAATGCCTTCATCCCTTCAATTCATGATGACTGACAAACGTGTTTAAATGGAGTCCAAAAGGTACCTCCAGGTATGTATTACTGGGGTTAAAATCTAGACTGCTTTGTCAGAAGTTCATTTTCCTGTAGAGTTTGGGCTTTATGGTAATGTAGGTTAATTCTATGCAATTGTGGAAGATCAGATAAAAGTTTTTCTATTAGTTCTTAGGAAAAAATATTTATTGGGCAAAGAAGCCAGGAAGTTTTGCTTTATGAAATTGTCTTTTCAATGTCTTTCCCTCTTTCTGGGAACTGCAGAGATCTTAAGCATGAAACTCAATTTGTTTTCTAGTTCCATGGTGTAATTCATCTAATTGAATGAGTGCTAAGCAAGTTTAGATTGGCCAATTCTTTAAAAAAATGATGAGCATTCCCTTAGCTGGTGTCAGCTGAACTAATGCTGGTGGAGACATTATATTTTGTTCTATCCATGTGATAACCAAAGTCAAGAGAACTAATGGGAAAAGACAGTCTGTATGGGAAAGGAGGATCTGGCTGTTATTTGCAGCAGTTATTCCAATGTTTATTCACAACCCCAGCCTCATCAGAAGCTCTCAGAAGGTTATTCTATTTTTTGTGTGTGCTATTTTACCCTCTTGATATCATATCTGGTGGTTCCTACAGGGATAATACACGGACCTTCCAGTGGAAGGTGACACTTTGACAAAGGTTGAGAGGGATGAAGTTGATTCATGGTAATAGGGTCTAATAATTAATGGCATTAAGAGCTGGAATAAATGCATTCAGCCTTTACTATGCCTTGATCCAAAGGACATGATTATCCATTCCTCACTTAAGTCAGGGTGTCAGGACCTTTTGCAGATGGGCAGTTGTGGCAAACACTGAGCATCACTCAGGAAGCAGTAAGAGAGGATGCTGTAAGAGACTTTCCTAGTATTTTTGATCGGCTATTGGCAGTGACATTCTTAGCTGCTTAAAGGAATCCCATGAAGAGACAGACCAGTCACATTAAAAAACACACAGACCAGACAAAACCCACCAAAAAGTCCCACAAAGAGAGAAAAGAGAAAATAAGAGAAGTTGAAACCTACTGCTGAGACACTCAGTGCAGGAGACTCTTTGACAGGTTTAGCAGAAGACTATCACAGGTAGGACTTGGAATACATGCTAATTTAAATATCAACTTACATGATTAGATTTAAAATCAGACAGCTGCTTGGTCCAGTATAATTTGTACTGTTACATCCTATGTATGTGTTTGTGTGTATGTCTTGCACTTCTGAGTGTATTAGTCAGTTTCAAATAAAACAGATGAAGGGGTTCAGGATGGTAGGACTGGGGATAATTAAATTCCCATGAGGTTTTTGGAATATATCAACTACAGAGTGTGCCAAAGTGAAAACTAAGCACTCTGAGAAATTGTATTTGTTCCTTGGTTGCACATCACTTACAGGATATTCTCAAAAGAAATGAGGAGACCACAGGAAATGCTTTTAAGCTGATATGTGAGAGGCTTAGAGCCATGTTAGCTTTCTGGTATGGGTGAAAGTCACTTTAGAGTGCTTCGGTGGTGTTGCAGTGCTACTCAAGAAATGACTCAAATCCTATCTTTTCTACATTATGATATTTTATCAGGCAGTGTGTGGGCAAACACAAGTAAAGCAGGAAGGTGGTCTCCACTGGTGACATATCCATAATATCAGAAAATGAGCACAGATAGAGCAGAACGGGCTATGTAACATTACAATGATATGGAGCACAGCCTAAGTAGGATGAATCGTACCCTCAGACTTTACCTGCAGTCAGGGAGATGTATTGGTCAAGAAGCAGCAACAGTCTTTCTGCCGTCATCATTATTTGGTGGAGCTCAGTCATGGTTGATGGTCCTGCCAGTCTGCATAGTGCAGATCTGAAAAAAACCCACCCAGATTTCACCTCATGGAGGTAAGCATATACCACTCTAGTTTTGTCTTCATTGCACATGTCATTGCTTCCTCATCTTCAGTCTACTGGCTCCAGGGAGAAAAGGAATATTAAATATCTCATCTTAGGCAAGAGGCAGTCATTCAGAGAGATGTGCAGGCCTTCAGAGTTGATTCCTTGTTGGTAAATAGTGTCAGAGAACTAGGGGTTTGGAGTAATACACTGAAGAGCTTTCAACTGCTGATTGAAAATCTAATTGAGAACTCCTTCTCCAGCACGGGTTGATTTCAGAGGAGCTGTAGGTTTAAAAGCAAACCAAAGAGTGAAGCTGAGGGGGGCTCATCTGGTCTCCCTATAGTTACAAAGCAGGAGTAGAGGAAATCCTGGGGCTGACCTTGCCAGAGGCTGGTCTGCAGAAATGGAATACCAATCCAGGACCTGAAATTGCAGCAAACCTGCAATAATGGCTGCATGCTCACAGCATCTCATAGTGAATGATGGCTTTATTTTGCCAGCGAAAGTGCTCTAGGAAAGGTGTGGAGTATGATCAAGGGCTGTCTTGACTCTAAATGAACTGCAGGCTATCCGAGGGACACGAAGGGAAGAGACAAGACCAAGACTTGAGGGAACTTAATTTGCTTCTTCCTCCTGCTTCATGACACAAGAACCCCTGACTGAGAAAATTCATGGCATGCTTGGAGGGGCCTGATTATTTTTTTCTAGACCTTCCTCACAATTAACTCAGTTGTCTGCCAAGACCTGGAAAGCTGATGCTGAAAATGTCAAGGCATTTCTTATGTTCTTCAGTATAAGAAACCACAAGTGATGCCAAATCCAGCGATCAGCCAGTCTTTTATCGTTCTGCAGCATTATGAAAATCATCTCTCCATTTTGATAGGTGAATGGTGCCATTGATTGTATAGTCAGCGCCAGACTTATGATCTTTTAAACCACATAGAGATTATCTTGGTTTCTTTCAGCTGCATAATTTATTTCTTCCCACTTACTGCAAGAATGCATGTGGGACTACCTGGCTTTCTACTTTCAGGTATCATATCAGGCTTATTTTCTTGTAGCAGCTCAAGACACCTGTTTTTATGCAGGGTAATGAAAGGGGTTCAAACAGCTAAGGTGAAACATGAAAAATTCTTCAAAAAATTTAACACATGATGACTTCTTCTGTACTGTAATGCTGGACCCTGCTCTAGTTCTAAAGAAGATGGGCCTATGTCTTTTTGCATTAATGAAAGTCCATGTCTCCATGACACAATGGTGGTGGAACACCTTGTAGTCTTTATATGTGCTCATGGGAACTGCAGGAAGCCAAAGGCTGCTGTTACCCAGCACTCTAGAGACAAGGATAGAGAAAGATTAAGGCATCTACATTGCTGGGGAATCAGTGCCCTCAAGGACATGCAATCTTTTCTGGAGGCTTCAGGGATCTTGCAGCAGAGCTCTGGTCCTCCTATGCCTGTGGAGAGTTGGAACAACATTGCTGCTCACTAAACCCTGGTATTGCACCTACAGTGGGTGACTAGGTAAGGACTGTAATTCCTGCTATTGTCAGGGTGGTGCAGTGCCAGTGCTGAGGTGGAAGCTGAGGCAGGGGGGCAGTGGGCTGCTGGGGGACTCGGTGTGTCCTCTGGCCTAGAGATGAAATGAAGAGAACACCTCTGGAGAACAAGGATGTTGCAGACAAAGAAAGAGATGCCTTCCATTCCATTCACCTTGAGGAGGTATTGTGAAGATCAACAACCTGATCAACTACCTGACAAAATATGACCATCTTTGCTAAAGATAAATGATCCCAGCACTTGGAAAAGACAGCATGATTTAAAAATGCTTGAGCTGAAAAGTTATGCAGAGGATGTCAAGACTGGAGCCAGTGGCTGTAATGTCCCTCGGGTTTCCTGAGCTGCTCATCATGCTGTCCTGCCTACATGGTGTGGGGAGAGCATGGCACAGCCACCCAAAGATGCACAGTGGCAGGTGGCTGTTTCTGACAGCCGTTGCATAGAGGTTTGTTACAAACGTATGGTGTTACAGCAGGGGTCCCTCTCTCCATGGGCAGGCTATCCAGGACCCTCCTGAGATGAGACTCTTGCTTGGCTGCAGTGAACTCTGCCCTGCAGAGTCTGTGCTGCCATCATTCCTGGCAGGGACATGGGCAAGGGGCAGTGTGTTGGGTGGGTGTCTGGGCTGCGAGTGCTGTAACCTGTGCTGCATGTCAGAGAGGTGAAATCACTAACCACCTCTATTGCCTGGTTGTGTGCACTGTATTTAAGGGTGTCAAGGTCTAAGGCAAGAGAAAAGATAAACAAAAAAATGGAGAGCCAGTGAGATAAGCAACCTGAGAGGGGATGAGGCCTGAGCTGATCTGATGACATGAACTGTTGACGATCATAGGCCCTGCTTTGTTTTTGCAAAAAACCTTTATAGAAAGAATGACTATAGAAAGAATGTAACATTTTTGCAGCTCCTCTGGGTGCATTGAGGTATGGACTTTGTGTGCAACTAGACATTTAAATATCCTGCCACCATGCTGGGTTGCCTGGGCCTCACAGCAGACTGCAGCCACCAGCCAAGAAGAGGTCATTGTGACATGGATGACCAGCAGGTAAGGAGCATGAATGAGGAAGAAAAAGATGCTAAGGCACACCTAAGGTTTTTATGTCTCTTAATACTCAGTGTCTTTTCACATCCAGTGCATGGTGAAGTTACAGAGAGAGGTACTTTGGGAGCTATTGGGATAACATGGCCTGAACCAGTGTGTTCTGGTGGCCACATCTGCCCCTGCTATAAAGTATGCTTTGGAGTTGGGAATCCTGCAGCCTCCTGCTGATGCACAAACAATAGTCCTGCAGCAGAGGTGGCTGCAACAATGCTCAGGGCAATATAGACTCATCAGGGACACACCATTCTCCAGGAGCCATTCTGCCTTTGCTTGGAGCAGGTAATGGGGAGAGAACTGGGCAATCTGCTGCTTGCTGCTGCTCCTCTGTCCAGACTGTCTCAGGGGATTGGCAGCTAGTACTTTCCCAAGATAACATTTATTCAATATTAAGAACCTGTGAGACTTCATGCAAAGATGTCATCTTGCATTGCCTGGCTGATTGTTATCAGTAAAAATAATTGAAGTGTGTTTAGGGTAAAACTTTGAGACCTTTGAGATAACATTATTTGTAAAGAAACAATGGCCGAAATCACCTTACAATAGTAACACTCTTGTTTCTTTAGGACCTTCCTCTGTCCACTGGGCTTGACCTCTTTTGGGGTTAAGTCCTTGGGGCTTTGAAAAAACTCCTGGCAACTTTCTTTTGTGTTGTGGTTAAGCAGATATGTTTACTGCAAGAGGGCAATAAAATTAAAGAAGTCAATAGCAAATAGTGACAAGAGTTTATCTTATTTGAGGTTTACAAAGCAACAAAACCTGAAATTTACTTTAATCAGATATATGTGTTAAAGCTTCTTGTGGATCCCAAATCAGTCTAGCGTCTCTTCCTAGTTGGAATAGGAAGAGCTTGGATTTCACTTGCTTGTATGGTGTAATATACCAGATTTAGAATTGTGTAGTCCAGTTCAGAAAATGGTCAAACATGCTATGGAAATTAGTTAAACATATGGTCTAATCCAAGGATTAAAACCTTACATTTAATGTTAAGCATGTTGCAAAATTATTAGGAACTAGGAGTTCCCCTTGCTTTAGTTGCTGGGTGCTGAAAACTCTTGAATATCTGGCAATGGCAGATAGTGAATAAGACAATTTTCTTGAATCAGTGCCTGAAACTACTGAAGTCTGTGAGCACTCCCAGGAAACCCATCCAAGGATTTATTTGAGAATCAGCACATCATGAGACCCTCTGGGAGCTTTCCTTCAGTCCTTCATAGATTGTAAGGCTCCAGCCAGCTGGATGTAAGTCATTAAAGCTCCTTATTTCTATCCATTAGTGCACTCATTAATATTTCTCAGTAACTTGGGACACAACATTTCTCATGCCAATCTTTGAAAAGTTTTCACTTCCATCTAATTTTGACCTAAAGACAGCTGTAAGGACCAAAAGCTCACCACTGAGTGGAAAAAACCCCCAACTTTTTATAAAATATATGTTTGCAGAATCTGTCATTCTGGGCAAAGAAGTAGAGGCATTTTACTTAGGAGATTAAAATCTGCCATGAAGTTGTTGACTGTAGGGGTAGTTAACTTTTAACATTGAGCTCAGTGTTCCTGTCTGAAGCTTACTGAACCGCTGACAGTAAAACAATGAGCTTTGCACAGCAGGTCTCAAAGAAAAACAAAGAAATACTAAGAAAGTCTCCTTCTGGAGCCTTAGGAACTGGAAAAACATGGCTCCAACTTGTTGGTATACTCTAGAGATGGGTGCCATTAGAAGGCAGAGAACTAAAGCACAAAGAATTGCTTTTGGGTAGGAAAACAGAATCACAAAATCACGGGATGGTTGAGCCTGGCAGGGGCCTTTGGAGGTCTTCGTGTCCACCCCCACTGCTTAAGCAGGACTGCTTAGAACAAGCTGCTCAGGACCACGTTGAGATGGCTTTTGAGTAGCTCCAAGGTGGGATCCAAGTTTTGCTTTGTTGCAATGGTATTTTCATGCAGACATAGACACATATAGACTCTTATATTAATATAGATTGTGTATGCCCATTTATATACATATCTAAATATAAAACGTGTCATATATGTGTATATATATGGCCATGTATTTTAACAGCAACATCTATGTGCTCAGCAGGAATTTGAGGGCTTGCATTTCCAGAAATATTCTGTAAACTTGAGGGGAAAAAACCGGAATTATTTGATTCCACCAAGAAAAAACACTTCAGTGCTAAACCCAGCAGGAGTGCTAATTGTTCTCTGAACATGGCGACAATTCCTGTTCTTAAAGCAAACAGTAAGCAGTGGCTCCTCATCACTTTACCATTCTGTAATTTAGCCTTGAGGTCAGAGGTTAAACATTTACTCTTTGCTCATGGCCATACATGAGAAAACGTATTAAGCAGACCTTATTTTTTTTTTTTTTTTAGAATAAAGTTCTATCATTCCTAAGAGGAATTTATGGGAGAAGAGAACTAGGGACAGCAGGAAGAGACTCAGAGCCTTGCAGGGTGTACGCTGTGCTGCCAAAGTCAATATTCCCTTTCTGTACACAAAACAAGGAGCCCTCAGGCTCCAAATACAAGTACAAGAACTCAATTTCTGCAGGTTTTTGTTTTAACTTTTAATCTGGGATGTAGTGTTTTGGTTCTTGCATGCACAGCAATAATACTGGAATTTGACTTCTCTTCAGTGTTTTCTACTAATTTGGATATTTATGGCATTTGTTTATCAGAGGTTAATTATTTTTTATGTTTCCCTTGCTGTGCTGACAGTCATTGAAAGTTCAGTAGCAGTCTTTCTTGGTAAAGTCTGCCTAGATAGCGTGGGACTGGATCAGTGGTGTAGCATATCTGCTGAGTGAAGTCATCTAATTGAAGAAGACAGAGAAATATAGCTAGAGGTGCTGAAGCAAGGATGAGACAGAGGTGGCGGGTGGACACAGTCCAGTCATGGAAGGAGACCTTTGAATCCTGTATATTTTGACCTTTGTTGCTTGGAGGACTCTCGGGGCACTGTGGGCCTTGTTGCTGAAGGTGTGAAGGGTTGCTTTACTGCTGGCACCTTGCACGGGAAGATCTTCCATGAAGGGCTTCTGATATCTTCAGCTGAGTGAGACCACTGGTATTTAGACTGCAATTACCTTTCCTCCTGGGCACAGCAGCAATGCAAATGATGAGCAGAGGTTCTTCCACTTGCCATCTCCCTTCCGGCAGCATGTACCCACACCCTTCCAGCCTTGGTAATTTTATTCTCATCAAGTGGGCTTGACCTAAGCATGAGTCCAACAATGGCTGCTGGAAAGGCTTGTGACAATGCTGCTAAGCCAGGGCAGGTAGTTTCCTGGCCTTACAAGCTAAATTTCCCCCGTGGATTCAATGTGATTCTTGGTACAAGCAAAACTCAAGAGGATCAAAATACATATCTCCTCTGTCTATGCCTCCTTGCGCTCATAGTCCTGCTCCAACATTGTGTGCACCTTTCTTCCTCTGCTGCAGCTCAGAACTTCTTGTTCTGCTGGGGCTTCTGCATAGCTGAATACTTCAAAGCCTTGGCTTAATTTGTGTTTGCACTTCTAAGTACTGAATGAAGGTGTTAGGCAGAAGAAGGGAGGAAGGTTCTTTCGAAGTATTTGTGTATAAACATGAAAGTTACAACCTTCTGCTCCTTGATCCTTTCATCTTTTCAGGCTCACAGATAAAATGTGGTTGGGTTTTTGAACTTTACAGAAAGTTTTATTAAAAGAATGACTCAGACTCAGAAGTTCTTTTACTGAGATCCTTTTCTCTTTCTTCATTCCTTTCCTTTTGTTTTTTTCTTCCTTTTCCTTCTGTTTGCTTTGTTACTTTCTCCCATTTAATCTTTTTCCATACAGCACTAGTTTCAGATTGTTTTGGTGGACATCTTGTTGCAATGGGGCTTTGAGGGACATCAGGGCTGTGTACCTAGGGGCCTGATTTGTTAGAGCTCCAAAATCTGTCCACTGCACAGCCTCTTTCACCTCTGATATGAGTGAAAATTTGTGGAACATAAAATGAGTAAACTACACAATTTTCAGATTTTTACATCTATAGTTTGGGAGGTATTCAAGTTCAAGAAATATTTCAGCAGAAAGGTAGAAGCAAAAATGGCAGTGATCTATTGCAAAGAGAGATGCCTTCGAATGCTGTCATATCATTGAGCAATGCAGAAATAACTTCCTCTCCTTCAGTTTCCCAACAGCTCCCAGCTTTCTTTTCTTTATCACTTTACAATTAGCCTGGTCTATTTGCACTAAGGTTCATTTCTTATATTGATACTGACTGTAGAGTAGCACTGACACGTGAAATAGTGAAATTTCAACTGTTGGTACTTATATGTCAACATTATAATGCATGGGTAACTGTCTGTAATGAAGATGTTAATGATAAAACCAGAGGTAGGATCAAGGACTCCTGAGACTTTTTGTGATTTTCCCACTAGATCAAAGATATAAAGAATTTGTAAATATGTAGGTCATAACATATGATATTTGATTTGCTGAGCCTTCCATTAGTCCCAGTTTTCTTTTAATCTTCTGACTGAAATTTGAGCAATGAACATCCTAGTTTCAAAAATCTTCTTTTTGGGAAAAGAAGTAATTATCAAGCATCAGGACTTCCACAAGTGAATCACTCTAGTGACTTTCAGGATGAACCCATTATGCATATGGCTCCTTTTGAAAGTTTGTGTTATTTGCTTGATTTAACTTTTGTATCAGCTGGAATCTGATAGTTTAACTGATAAGAATTTGTACTAGTATAGCTGTTTGTCTTCCAGTACTTATTCTCCATGAAGCACTGTCAAAAATTGGTTGCCTCAAAGGTTATAAAGAGTTTAGGTCTTTGTGGTATGCTTTCTCCCCCTCCCCCCCCTTTTTTCCCCCTAATGTGGACAGCAGCAGCTATAATTTAATCTTTCTGTGCCTGAAACAAAGCTTGCTGAACTCCATTACAATGACTTCAATGCCTTGACTTACAGTGCTTAGTCTTTATGTGAGACAAAAAATATCCTGCTCTCCTGCAAAGTGATTAGCTCTTTTATGTGACATTCACCCACAGACATCTCTGCATTTTCCTGAGATTAAGATACTGGCCTTACTGATTAGACTGGGCCAAGGATATAGGATAACAGGTGGAATTTGCAGGTCTTTCTGTTTAATAAGCATTTTAATGAGGTTTTTCCTTGTTCAAATTTTGTCCACTGTCTTGGCATAAAAGTGCAATGCAAGTTTTCTTTTGAGGTCCACAAAGAATTCTTTAAAGTTATAGTCATGTAGTTGCAAACAATGAAATGATTATCTCCTAGGTGAGAAGAGGCAACTTCTTGCATACATTTGTGCAGACCATTTCTAGAAATGGTTCAGATAATCCCCTTTATTTTGCGTTGCAAGATGCTGGAAGCACAGTAACTTTCAATTTCTGCAGTTCAGCTAAGGGTAGTCAAGTTCTTTAAATATGCATTAGTATCTGTATAAATTCAATATACATTAATATAAAAAACCATGGTTGATTGCTTGGGACCTGTGGTCCTGCCTTTGCTAACAACTGATACAGAAACCTTAGAAATCTGAGTTTGTTGCTGAAAGGAATGCACTTCAGAAGCTTTTTTCCCCATTTTTTTTTTAATTCCTCATGTTGCACTTTGCTGAAAATTTTCTCTGTGGTCTCTGGGAGTTGGTGAAAGAGGATCTGTAAGCCTGTAGGACAACGTGTTGCTCAGCTGAAGAACTCATGAATCCCACCTGCTCCCTGGCTTCACTTGACATCTGGACAGCAGTCACCTACATGTGGCACATTAAAGGATTAAGGCTTTAATGACAAGTTTTAAATGATGTTATTAAATGGGAATTTCCATCCTGTAGAACACTTGAAAAATAACATTTGTAAAACTGCTTCCTGAGCAGTATATTCCCTTTTCCATTATTTCATCTATTTGTATGCTAATGAGAATTCTTCTTCCTTTCTACTCAGTTTCTGCTTGAGCAGTTCAACACTGAATTAATGATTCTGTATTTTGTGCTGTCCAGATTTTACTTATATTTAAAAAAAAAGTTATCTCAATAATTAATTAGAGGTAAATTATTGACAAAGCAGCAGCAGATGCAAAGGAAGAGTGCCCTGCATCTGAGAGGCTTTTCAAACAGATATCTTTGCCATATCACAGGTAGATATACTTTTAATATAATCAGAATAATCAGAAATAACTCAATGCTTGTCTAGCATTTGATGCTTCATGTGATACCACAAACTACTGGAAAAAAAAAAGCATTTAATCTCAAAGTATATACCTAACCAATATGCACTTCTGTTAAAAATATCTCCTAAGAGAAGAATATATAATTTTATCCAGACTATACTTCTGTGAAGAAAGTCCTGCATATTTAGGAAGCGTAGCTTTGCTAAATAATTTAAGAACAGACATGTAATTTTGCAATTTTCTGCTTCCTTGAAAATGCATATAGAATCTCTGACTAGCCCCCTTTTATGCTGAGCATGACATCATATGGTGTAGAATACCCCTTTGGCTAGTTTGGGTCAGCAGTCCTGTCCCAGCTTCTTGTGCTAGCCAAGACCAGGACAAATCTGAATGTTCACATATATTTGTAACAGCTCTGGAGTTCATTCAAAAAAGTTACTGAAACTTCAATGCCTGCTGGTAGAATCTTTACCCAGTTTTCAGTATTTTTTCCGATGCAGGGAGCTTAATATGTTAATGGGCATCTCTACACCTCAGTCATGGTCTGGACACCTGATCTTAGCTCAAAGTAATATGGGTAATGCTAACTCTCTTGTGAGCCACTGACTCAAGGAATGGTTCAGGCTGGAAGGGTCCTCTGGAGGTAGTCCAGCCCATCCTCTAGCCCAGAGCAGGACCAGTTCCACAGGGCAGGCTGCTCAGGGCTTTGGGCTGAGGATGGAGAGTCTAGACTCTCTGATAAGGGTTTCAGTAGTGGGCATCTTTTGCAGTGAGAAAGTGTTTCTTTGTGTCCTTGTGATTGTTGTCCCTCTTTTCACTGTGCTTCTACAGGAGCAGCCTGCCTCATTTTCTGTAATCTCCTTTCAGGTGTGGAAGACAGCTGCCAATTTCCTCCATAAGCTTCTCACCCTGGGACTGAACATCCCCTGTGCTGTCAGCCTTCCTGCGTGCAGTGTGAGCTCCAGCCTCCAACCATGCTGATGGCCTTTGGACGGGCCCTCCCCATGATGTCAGCAAACCCTGTTACGTCTTGTATGTGCCACATACATGTACACACAGCTGTGGGTATAGACTTCTACTGCAGCTCAGGTGACACACCCAGGTATGTCTGAGCTCTGAACAATGTTGGCCAGATCCAGAAACATACATACTTTCCCCTGCCCCCCATCTCTGAATAAATCTGTGCCAATATTATCTGTTCTCTGCCTTCACATCTCTGCAGAGAACTTGCTTTGAAGGGCTAAATGTGGCAGGGCGAGTCCTCTGCTTTAATGTGACTGTGAAATATTTAAGAGTTTAGACTAGGGAAGCAATTTCAGGGCCTAGTTCAACGTCACATCTCTTCTCATGAAAACATATCTTCAAAGAGCTGCTCCAAGGCCCAGTGATGCCAAAAAGAATATTTCCATTGACTTTTGTCCTCT
Organism: Zapornia atra; assembly: GCA_013400835.1. NCBI lineage: Eukaryota > Metazoa > Chordata > Aves > Gruiformes > Rallidae > Zapornia > Zapornia atra. Next base: position 201,737 of record VZTU01021242.1, on the reverse strand, counting down.
CTGCTTTCTGTACTAAAGAAAATCCAATTTTCAACTAAGCTATCAACAACATTTGGCATAAAACATGGGCCAATTTCACATCTTAGCTACCTCAAGGAGAGATGGCTCCAAGACTGAGCTTCTGTTTTCATGAAGAACAGCATAAAAACCAGGCTTCTTGTTAGCAACACAAAAAGCTCTGTATGGGGAAATGAGCTGTCTTTGGAATGGCACAACTGATATTTTAGCCTCAGGATCCTTTTCTCTTTTAAAGGTCACAGCACAATTTTAAACCCAGAATATCGCAGTGCATTTAAATATCTGAAAACTAGGGTAAACAAGATCAACTAATGTAAAACAGAAATGAAGGAATCACATCTACCTCCCTCATGCTAGAATTGACTCATCCCAGGAGTAACAATTCCAAGCAGTAGGAAAATGAACTCAGCCTTTCAGTGCCATGAGCTTGGATTTAAGACCTTCTTCCCCACTGCACAGAGGGACGCTATCTTCTATAATGAGATGATGGGCTTAGTGAATGAGAGGAGAACAATGGATGTTGTTTATTTTAACTTTAGGAAGTGACTTTCAACACTGTTCTCCATTAGGTCCTCAGAGACAAGCTGATGAAATGGGGATGGAAATGACTTCGGCTGGAGCTGGCTGAATGGCTTGGTCCAGAGGGATGAGTACAAAGTCCAGCTGAAGGTCAGTGCTAGCAGTGTATTCTAGGGGTTGATACTGGGTCCTATACTGTTTAATACTTTCATTAATTACATCTGTGATGAGACAAAATGTACCCTCAGCAGGTTTGCAGATGATAGAAAACTGGAAGGACTGGATACACAAGGTGAATGTGCTGCTGTTCAGAGGGACTGAAGGAATGGGTGGAGATATGGTCCAACAGAGATCTCATGAAGTTCAACAAATGAAGAGGCAATATTCCTCCAATTCATGCCCCTGGGAGGAATAACTACATGCACCAACAGAGGCTGGGGGATGGATGGCTGGAAATCAGCTCTGCAGAAAATTCCATGGCATGGCAGTTTAACATGATCCTGCAATGTCCTTTTGAGCCAAATAAGGCCAATGGTACCCTGGGCTGCATTAGAGTGTTGCCAACAGGTTGAGCGAGGTGATACTCTCCCTTTATTCAGCACCGTTGAGACATATCTGGAGTGCTGGGTTCACTTCTGGCCTCTCCAGTCTAAGAGAGAAATGGACATACTGGAGCAAGTCCAGCAAAGGGCCATGAAGATGATTAGAGGATTGAAGCATCTGTCACATGAGCAGAGGCTGAGAAAGATGGTGTTCAGCTTGGAGGTGACAAGGCTCAGGAGGATCTTACTCATGTGTATAAACAGCTGGTGGGAGGAGTAAAGAAGATAGAGCCAGACTTTTCTCAGTGATGTACATTCACAGCATGAGAAGCAAAGGGCACAAACTGAAATACAGAAAATTCTATGTTTATTTTTACTGTGGGGCTGGTTGAACACTGGTGCAGGCTGCCCATAGAGACTCTGGAGGCTCCATACTTAGAGCTGTTGAAAACCTAACTGGACACAGCCCTGAGCAACCTGCAGCTGACCCTGCTCTGAGTAGGGGTCTGGAAGATCTCCAGAGGTTCCTGCCCAACTCAGCCATCACAGGATGGCTGAGTATACAAAGGATTTTCGAAAGAAAACAGTATGTTATGTAAAGTATTGTCAAGGCCACTAGGAACTAATAAATCCTGAGTACTACATGGAGACAAATTCAGAGCAAAACTTCACTGTAGCAGAGAATACATGTTTTGTGTTTATAACCCAGTATTATGATGGGCACATGTTAATTGTTCTCCACCAAAATGTAGGCGTTTTTGGAAATGTTTTTATTCTAGGAAAAACATCTTCATTAAAGCATTTGAACCTTCAAAACATGCCAGTCATTCTATCTGTAAGATGATAAACCCAGCAAATCACACTCATGACTACTTCCTTACTAAAAAATCAATGAAATTGAAACTACCTTGGTATGCGTGTATTGACTTTTATTCTGAAGACTGATTTAACTGTAAAGACCAATTAAAATAGAGATCAAAGCATGTACCAAAGAGTTTGGTTAGCTCTGTAAAAACATACAGTGCTTAGAAGAGAATATAAGAAAAATGATAGAAAATACAGGTTTACAATGTAATTTGCTATGGAAGTGTAATGGGTGCTCATTGTACTAAATTGTGCTGAAGAGAAAATGCCTTGGACTTTGCCTGGAGAGAGAATAGGATGAAAGACAAAGTTTTATGGCACCTTTGCCCAGTAGAAGATGAATTACTGAGTCACACCAGAAGTTTGAATCAGTACTGAATTAGGAAAGCTGGATTGGAGTCCTAATCTGCTGTCTTCATCATAAAAGCGTCTTTCCTTGTGCTATACGGAGAGGGGGATAAACTCTATTCCTATTAACCTCTGGACTGTGCACTTAAGGAACATAAAGGACTGAACACCACCGCTTGAGCAGCCACGGGGTGGCATGAAGATAGATGGTGTCTGGGATGAGACGGGGCTAAAAGAAGACGAGAAGCAATAGGGTTTTTTCCATTGCAGTGAGCCACGGAGAGCAGGAGTACACACAGAAACGGAAGGTTTTTTTTTTCCTTTCTCTTTCAACTGGCACAAAGAAGCCATCTCAGCTGCCACACAATTAAAGCAACCCCAGCTCCTCTTGCTCACAGGGAGTAATTGTTTCTTGCTTGCAGGAGGAGGCGCGCGCACGTGCGCACACACGCACGTGTGGAAATGGTTTAGAAATGTTGTATTTGGCTTCCTGGCTAGTTTGACAATTCTCTTCAGAAATAGCTCTCATGACTGCCGGCTGGCAGAGCTGTTCCTGCCTTGATTTAAATGGGAAAACTCAATTAGAATTTGAATCTGTTGCACTCAAATGGAATTGTCTCTTGCAGGCAGAGCTCGGTCATGGACACGGAGCAGCATGAGTGAGAAGGGTTGGGAGAAGAGGAGGCTGTGCCTATGCAGAGGGCAGGTTGCAATGGGGGGGGTCTGAGCTAGTTGAGATGGGGTTTTCCCATGTGCTGTCACTCTGGAAAGGAAACTTCATTGCTCTTCTTCAAAGGTGTTCAAGGCATTGCTGCTGCTTCCAGGCTTTTGCTCTCCAAACTCCTCCATGCCTGAGGAGCCCTGCTGGGTCTGGGGGTGGTAGGGACTGGGTACTAAGCATCTTATGGGCACTGAGCAGTGACTTGGTTCATGAGGACTGTCTTCCTTTGCTTTGACTCTCTGGCTTTGAACAAACCTCCATCCTTCCCCAGGCTCTTTTCTGCAGTTTTAAGGATGCCATTTCTGTTCCTGTAGTCTAGAAATATATGTAAGGATTTTGTCTAGGCTGGAATTTGGGCTTTTTTCTGGTAGGTTCACCACAGGAGAGCTCCCCACCTTTTCTCTCCCAGTGTCCTATCACAGTCCCATGCCTCTTTGCTGCCCCCACAGCAGACTGTTTACAGCTCTGAGGAGAGACACATCAATACTACCCCTGCTCCTGGGAGCCCCGACTTGGGCTCCACATTTATTTCATCATCATGCGTTGAGATATCTGTCTAGAAATCATGGACTCTCCCCATGGCTCTCTTATCTGGGATCCCAGTCTGAGCCTTAGTTTCTATTTGCTCTGTAAGTCATCTGTGTTAAACTGCTCCTCATAAATAGCAGGTTCCAGCATGACTTCTTTCATCTATAGCTTGGATTTCTGTGCGACAGGGAGAAAACAGATCTAATTTACATCAGAGCAGCTGGCTTTGCTGATCTGCTACCTGGAGACTTGGCCAATGGGGAATGTGTGTCTGCAAAGGGGACAGACCTTTGCTCCCCATGGCTGTGCCTGTCTCTGCACTTGTCACCTGCTGACAGGGGGCAAATGTGGCCCCTGTCCCAACCCTTTGGGACCTGATGGACACTCTCAGTGGATGTTACGGATTGCAAAGAGGACACACAAGTCCTAGCAGTGCAGTCAGCTCCAATGCTCCTCTTGTGAAACCTGCAGCTTGGAGATTCAAGTGTGTTCATAGATGCAGAGCCAGGGTTTGGACTTGATGATCCTTACAGGTCCCTTACAACTCAGTATATTCTGTGATTCTGTGAAAATGGCTTGTGCATGGGTAGGATGGGGCAGTGGGCAGGCAGGGCTCAGGCCTGCTCTCCTCTGTCCCTGCCCAGACTATGCTACTTAGTAGCCAGGCTATGAAAACCCAGCTGGAGATGTTTATATATACGGTACTGCAGTTTGTCCAGGGGAGAGGGCGATAGTGGTCAAATTTCTTTACCGAGTAACTGTTGTCCTTGGAGAACCCATTGCAGAAGAACTCTAGATTTTCCTTTGGGTGTACTTGTGTGCAGGTGAGACCAAATGAAGATGGAGGAGTTTTGACAGCCAGGTCTCAGACAGATGTGCCCTGGAGAAGGGTTAGTGTCCTCCACAGAAATACAGTTATGGACTATCTGTCCTGTGCCAAAGGCAGGCTTAAAGCTCTTTGTTGCAGGCTCTTGCTGCTCTTACATGCATGGGCAGATGCAGGTGCGTGGTCTGAATCAAGGTGCTCTTGCATGTACTCAGGTTACCCTGTCATTTACATGGGGCAGTTGAAATGCTCACACTGGGGCAGGCTGTGAGTGTTTGACAAACTGTGGCAGTTACTTAACAGTGCTCTCCATACTCTGAGGGGATACTCCAGGGACTTTGGTCTTCTACCTGTTTGGTGGTGAGGGTTTTTTTGTAATTTGTGGTTTTGTTTGGAGTCAGTTTTGAAAGAGCAAAGGAGAGATTTGGAAAAAATGCCATATATGAATTCTGAGAATTACATTGTGGTTGGCGAAGGCAAGGCCAGGTAGCAAGGTCAGACCCACGGCTGTGCAGCAGCAGGTATTTTTTGAGAAGGGTGTTCACAACAGTGTTATTTGGTATCAGAGCTGCTTTTGCAGGAACAGGGTGAAACCCATCAATGCCAAAGCTGTGATGGGGCTAGCAGCTGCCTGACATTCCTAGGGATGAGTAGGACCCTGAGCAAATGCCAGAGCGTGTCAGAAATGGAGATCATTCTCACTGGAACAAACCCCACAGATTTATGAGACAGGCAGAGAAATTTTCTGTAAGGTCTCCTGAGAAAAACTAGCTGAGCTGTGGTGGCAAAAGGGTAAAGATGAAGAACCACCTCATAGCTCAAGCTATGGCTCCTGCAGCGAAGAGCAATGACTGCAGCACTGGGGAGAAATCCCAGGATGGGGGATGGGGTTCAGGTTGGAGAGGGACCTGTTCCTGGTCATGCATTGCAGACACCAGCCACATGGCCAGTTCTGCCTGCAGCCAAAGTTTTCATGATATCAGAAGAGAAAGAGCTAAAATGAAACCAAGAGATTTGCCTGCTTCGAGGTTCTTTAGAAAGAGGTAAATATGACAGAAAAGAGAGGGCAAGCACTTCCAGCATGGTATGTCTGTAAATCACATCATGCCCCCGGCCAGGTTTGCCTCCTGCTCTGCTGCCTCATGCCAGCTTGTTTCCCCAGCTAAGGCATCCCAGTCCCTGAGCCGAGCTGAGGGAAGATGTGGGGCCACTGGAGACAGTAGGAGAAGGGAGATTTCATTCCCATTTCATTCCCCCCCCTCCCAGGGAGAGGGGGTGCCACCAGCCAGTGGTCAGTGGTGGTGGCCGGTTCAGAAGGACCAGGAGGGGAAAAATCCATCGCTGAGTGGCATGTGATGGGGCTGCCTGTATGCAGCCACAGAGCCCTCTTGTGTTGTTTGCTGGGCTGCAGACCAGCCAGAAGAATAGTCTCTCCCTTTCACAGGGCCACGGAGGGTAAAAAATGAGTGGCTTATTTTACCCTTTGGAATTTTCAGCTTGTGGGAGTTTCCAGAAGGCAAGAATGGGAGGAATGAATGAACTTAGTCCCTTTTCCTTGGTAGACGTGGGGATATATTCTGCACATCTTCTAAAGAGCTGTACACCAGGAAAAGGGACTTGCACTGGAGCTGTTCCCATGGTGTTACCTGCTATTAATTGATTGATTTTCCAGATAATATTATGGCTTCTTGCAGAAACCCAAGCCCAAGAATTAGATGTTTCAGCCACAAGGAATCTATAAAATTGTTTTTCTTAGGAAAATCCTGTTCTTCCCCCTCTCCCCAGCCGTGTAAAATTGACAGTTTTTTTCTTATTTATTTTTTTTTTAAACCGAAGGGTAAAACCCACCCTTTGGCTGACCTGTCAAACCTCTCAAGACTAAAAGTTCAGGCATCCTTCCTTCAGGCTGTATTAGAGCCACAATGGACTGCTCCACCTAATGATTTTATTCTGACCTGTGCAATCATTGCTACAAAAGGAAAAATGGTTAGTGGAGAAGAAGAAAGGAGACAAGGTTTTACCAACCACCTTTTTCTTTTATAAAATACGGTCGTATTTACTCCCTTCTGTAGCACTCTGTGCTCGCCTCTTGCTCCTGCAAAATAATTCTCTGCCTAAGTTTAAGGCTGCAAATAAGCCCTTTCACTGCAATCTTGTTTTAGGGGAAGCCATGTTAGACACAAGGGTTTTGTGTGGTGGAGGCTAATGCAGCACCAGGGAGCTCAGTCCCCAGGAAGGCAATACTGTCTTCTCATGGCAATCTCACATCATTGTACAGGTTCCTACAAACAACAAACAGCTTAAATGACAGAGATTTTTTTCCTTTTGGTGGCATGGGTATGCTTGTCCCTCTTCTTAATGGTTTAAAAAAATGTAAAGCCTCAGATTGCCCTACAAAGAAACGCTGAGGGAGCTGGGCTTGTTCAGCCTGGAGAAGAGAAGGCTGTGGGGGGACCTCATTGCAGCCTGCCAGTACCTGAAGGGAACTTACAAGCAGGAGGGGATTAAACTTTTTAAAAGGGTAGATAATGGCAGGACAAGGGGGAATGGACTAAAGCTAAAGGAGGGAAGTTTCAGATTAGATATTAGGGGGAAGTTTTTTACAGAAAGAGTGGTGAGGTGCTGGAACAGGCTGCCCAGAGAAGTAGTGGATGCCCTGTCCCTGGAGGTGTTCAAGGCCAGGTTGGATGGGGCCCTGGGCAACCTTGTGTAGATCCAGGCCTGGAGGTTGGTGGCCCTGCCTGTGGCAGGGGGGTTGGAGCTCTATGATCCTTGGGGTCCCTTCCAACCCAGACCATTCTATGATTCTATGATTCTATGATTACTATTAGATCGTTTTAATTTGCTCACTAAAGCTTTTGTGCAAAGTCTTCTATTAATTTCCATTGGCATTAATTTCCAGCAGATACCATCAGCAAGGAAAAAGATGCCATCAACACTAAGAATTCTTTCAAACTGCTGTGGGAGGGGAAAAAAAAGGTGGAAAATGTTTATGAAAATATGTCCTATGCTGCAGATAAAGGTAAACATTTTCCTTCCCTCTGTCTGTGCTAAATCACAATGAATCTGAACAGGGAGAAAATGATTTCTGGCATTCAGATGCAATGGTCTCCAAGACAAGGACCATACAACTCAATCATCCAGATGCAGAGCCAGGGAGGGTTTGTTTTCAGTAAAACGTAAACAGCACATGGAGCTGTATGTCAGAATCTGTTCTTTTCCTATTTATAATCGGTCGAATAGACTCTTCTTGTATAAGTCTAACATGTTCACGAGGTTTGGAGGAGGTTATAAGAGGTTGGGAAGCTGATGTGTGCCTTGGAATTTCCAATCTACAGAACCAGCTTTTTCTAATAAATTAAGATGTTGTCAAATGAAATAGTATCATTCTGGTGGTGATGCTATGTTTGTGTTGGCATCTATTTTAATAATGTATCCTGTATTTTGGCTGCTTTGGATTGGATTTTTGATAATTTCTTTTTTTCTACACTGCTGCCAGCACAATCCAATTTATCTTAGTGTTGGCAACAGAAATGTAAGAATAAGACCCATTTTAGCAGTTCCTTTAGTTTACATTGATGCCACTTTTAACCTGAGCTGTTGCGTTAGTACCTTATCAAAACACTGGAACAATTTCATATTTTTAAAGATCTTCCCTTCAAAATTTAAATAAGTTAGTTCAATGAAAATATTTTTACTCATTGCAGACTTGGGAAATGCTGCATTATTTCAGAGTAAAGCTTCTGTGTCTCTTCTCCATCTTCAGAGTGTGTTTTCATGAACAAATGGGAAGTATATAGATTTGAAAAACAAAATAGCTGTGTGTTATTGTGACTATTTGGTGTTGCATTGTTGTGCTAAGACAAACAAGGTGCTGCCTAGAGCATTCCCTGGTATAGCTTTAGTTATCCTTTTTGGTAGAAGACAGTCTCAGCCTGGCCCATGATATACACAGTATTTCATCCTTTTACTGATTTCCTCTCTCACTGTCTTCCAAAGTCACCCCTTCTCCTACTGACAGTAATCGAATTGGCTGTCTTAGATTCACCGTATGCTCTCAGTCTAATAGTATTTATTTGAGATTAATGGTAACAGCACCAAGACTGAACGAATGCAAAGCCCATAGGAGTGGTCACAGAGCATCTTCTTGTGCCAGATGGTCTTGTAGCCATCCTGAAAGATATCAGGGAGGTCTAATAGACACATATTCTTCACCTTTTGAATTTCAGGAAAAATTAAGGACCTGTGGTGAGATAATCCCTAAAACCTTCCAGTCCAGGAAGAGAGAGAAGTGTCATTTAAGCAGTTGGGAAAAGAAGCTGAAGTGCCTATGTTGTGATTCTCAGATACGAGGTAAGTCTGTAAAAACAGATTTTCAGGATTTATATCTGAACATGAATTTTCCTTCTTTGATCCTACTAATCTCTGTTTTGGGAGTATTTTCATGGATTACTTTAAAAAAAAAAAAAAAAAATGTGTTACAAGCTATCTCTCTCTGTTTCATGTTGCCCTTGCCAGAAGGTGTCTCACTTGCATGGTCATTGCAAGAAAATGTAGGTTCGTTTATTCTCTATATCTTTAGGTGCACTGCATATTGCTAGTTTGGCTTAAGATGATGTATTGTGGCCAGTCAGCAACATGATTAAGAGAATATATTAACCTAAACTGGGTAATGTGTGTGCAAGGCTTGAATAAGAACAGCACATCTCACAAATGCTACTTAGCAGCAGAAATATTTTTTTCCATGTGGATTATGTTGAAAGGAGAGTAAGCTGACAATAGAGAAGGGGAAAAGGAAAAGGAGAAAGAAATTCTGACTAGTGAAGGGGGAGAAGGTACTAAAGTACTGCAGTGATTGGCAGAGCTGAAGGAGATGGGAGAAGATGGGAGATTGTGTGTTAGAGAGAAACAGAGCAGTGGAGGAATGCAGTCTGCTCAGGAGAGGAGATGCTTGTGAAGGGAGATCGGTCAGAGGAGATGGTGTAACCAGGAAATGGGGAACAAGTGTCTCAGGCTTCTGCCAATGGTCACGTCCCTGGGTCACACAGGTCCCTGTCCCAGCTGGATCTCATCTGCATGAGATGCTCTCCCAGGGCTGAGCCCTGTCCTGGCAGGAAGCTCTGCAGCGCTGATTGCAAATTAATTATCCCAGTTGATAAGGGGAGATATGATGGAATGAGGGGGAGAGAGAAAAGCATAGCTAAGAGGTTGCTTTAATGAATTTGGTTTTCCTCAGCAAAGGTTTGAAGACATGAAAGATGTTTTCAAGGAAGCAGGAAGGCTTGCTTAAGGAATGGATTATTCAGAGCTTAAAAAGTGCTGATTACAAATTGCTCTGTGTATGCTTTAGGTTGTTATGTGTAAAGAGCTCTTAATAACTAAACTAATAAAGTCCTCAGTGTTTCACCTTGATATTTTTGTCTTTGGAAATATGCTAGTTTGTTGCATAAGTACCAAGGCATATTTCATCTTGGAGCAAATAACAAACACACTGAAAGATTTCTTCAACATAGCAACTGAGGATTTTTTAAATTAATTTTATCAGCCTTTGGTATCTTTTGTTTCACATTATCCACCAGTGAAGTGGGCACAAAATTCACCTGCATGATCTTCATGGAGTATTTAGCAGATCTTTGATTGCAAGTGAGACATAAAACCTGCCAATACCGATACAGGGGGGAAAACACACTTTTATATGTGGGTTAATTTAAAATGTTTCAAGATTTAGAACTTTAAAAAACCCCACAAAACAACTGCCTGGTTAACTTGATTCCTTGTTTCCAAGTCAAAGCTCTTCCCATCTTCTGTTTCAAGACCATTACAAAGACTGAGTTGCAAATAAGATCTTTTCCTGAGAAGGTGAGAATTTAAAGCCAGTTCCTTTTGTTTGTTGGGCAGAAAGATTCATGAAAAAACTGTTACCCAGCTACTGTTAATGCCTGTCCCCGGAGGCGGGCAGGGCCAATATTAACTGTACTTATTGATCTGTGTTATGAAACAATTACAGTAGCATTCATGAGCCTTAAGAAAACATAAGCAAAGGTAATACACATACTTCACTTAATTCAATAAGTTTGGTGGGGGGTGTAATATGCCTCTCGGAGTGTAGCTTGAGGAAATCATCTTGGTTTACACTGCTTGAGAAAGCTCTGCTAATGTATTTAATAATAACAACAATAAAAATAGGGCTCAGCAAACTACCTGATTTATGAGATGTTGCAAAACATCTGCTCTCTGCTGTCATGCACACCGGCCTCGGCTGGCCCCAGACCTCCTCTGGCCCCACATCTGCCACCCTCCTTTCTGTTGAGATGGCAAATACTCTGGCTGGCTCTGCACAGCACCCGCTGGAAAGTTAGGTCTCCTTTCAGCTGGGGCTCTCAAGCACTATAGCAGTACAAATAATTTTATGTAATGATTTCATTTTGTTTCCAGTCCTGGGCTTTGTACAGAGACTCACAGTGGAACTATTAGGCATGTCTGGAATGGTTATGAACTTCTTCCCCCAAAAGTGATTTATCTGACTGAGGGTAATACAGTGTAATTGTATGCCAGCCTCTGACTATTATTCTAAGGCAGCTCAGCTCCTGTCTCTTTGAAAACCATCTCAAGATGAATAAAAACTGGACTGCTCTGAAAACAGCCACTGCTCCTTCTGGCTGGGCTGGTAGAAATCAAAGGCATGTTGCCTGGATGCATGCATTGTATACTCACCTCTAGTACCAACCTCCAGGCACCTCTCTGGCTGCTTGGGGCATTTGCCCCATTTGAGACTTTGACAGCATGTCATATCAAAGATGAAAGGCCCAGGGGATCAGAAGTCTCTAAGACACCAGAAGCAGAGGCAAAATTGAATGTATGCATATTCACTTCAGGCTGTTTTGTTTTCCTCAGCTTTAAAACAAAGTTTCTCCTCCTCTTTGGAAAAGATTTTGAGGAAGAGGTGTGTAGTATCATTTGGATTTGAGTACACATGTATTGCATTGAGAGAACTGCCCTGAGGAAGCATGGCCAGGTCTCTTACAGAGCCAGTGTGGCTGATGAACAAGGCTGCTGACTACTACAAGAGCTGGCTGGTATCACTGAATCGCCATTCTGAGTGAGGAAGATAAACCCATGAGAGCAACCCCTGCAATGCTGAGGGGGTCTAAGCAAGGGATTGCGTTGGTCAAGGAGTCTCTTCTGTGCATCTCTAGCATGAAACAAGGTGAGGAATGTGATCCGGTGACTGTTCAGGGAATGACATTATTCTGAACTACTCTGTGCATGAAACAGTAGAAGGGTCTGGCTCTGTCTTGCTGGAGGGAACATGGGGGCCTGCAAGAATCATTTGAAAGGGATGAACTTTGAAAAATACTTTGCAGCTGAGATGAAGGCGGCCAATGTTGGGCTCACCATGCTTTTTAAATTCCTATCTGACTGTGTTAAAATGTCTTTCATACCTCATTTCTAAAAAATCTTCCCATGCAAACACCAAACCTCATTGTCACTGCCCTAACTTGAACCACCACACATGGCCTATTTTCTGCCATTCAATGGTCTGCCCACAGGAGAGGATGGAGCCATTCCTGCTGGGACTTACCCACCTGCTCTTCTCACCTGAAGCTGTCAGCGCTGCTGCAGCATTCTGTGGCCAAAGCCCATGCTGGGACCTGCCACTGAATGTCACATAACAGATGGATATGGCAAAGTGGTGGCTTTTGGGATGTGCAGTTTCATGACCCATCTCCTGGGCTTGCTGCCCGGCTGAACCTCAGAAGCATAAAGTAGAAACATGTTGTTGTCTTTGAGGCATTGTAGGTTCCACATCCCAACTGCTGATGACAAGAATAAGGTAGATTTAGGCATGGAGAATGAGTAATTACAAATTCTTATTCTCTGCATATGTACTGTGAACACCAAACAGCTATCCAGGAGTACCTGGCTCCAGTCAGAAAACATGAATACAAGCATGACTGATCAGAAATGCATTTGTGGAGAGCAGCCCAGTCACTAGATGAACTCTCTCTGTAACTAGCAGTCTTGGAATCACAGAGCGTCAGTCAATTTAAAATGAGGCCTTTTCAGGGCATCAACAGCCTCCGGTGAGAAAGGTCCTCGTTTGCTGCAATACCCAGTGCTTGGCATATGGCAGCCTCAGCAACCCAGCAGTCTCTGTGCTTGATATGCAGCAGCATCAGCACCTTTCTGCATTATGTACCCATAAACACAGCCCAATCGAAGCAGTTAACACCCACGTGTTGGTCCTGACAGAACTTGTGAATACACGTGATAAAAGTGACCATTTAATCACACCTCAAAAGTACGAAAAATACTACTTTTTGCTTCTGGAGTAATTTTGTATGCAAATTCTAGTACCCTCCTCCTTGCATACAAGACTGCTTCTGTGAGGGGGCTACTGGGGTTTTGCACAGTGCTCAGCAAGGGGAAGTCTGGCAGATGTGGTCTGAGCTGGCCGCTGTCTCCACCATCAGTGAGAGATAGAGGCTGGGTGATGAAAGGGTGTGCAGATAAGGACAAGATGAAGGGGTGTGAAGAACGTCTACAAGAGGAGATTCACACTAGTAAACACAGAAAACATCCTTTCTCCCTTTCTCATTTCTCCCAATTCAGTCCTATGCTGAATTAATTTTTTATGTAATTTAAAATACCCTGGTAGTTTCTGGGTTTTCCTTCATAGGAACAACTGACAGTCAGTTGTGCTGGGAATACTGTGGTCTCTCTCTTTCTCCTTCTTCTACTCATTGCCTGTTTTTGGGGTTTTATTGTGGGTTTGTTAGTTTGTTTGGGTGTTTTTTTCCTTCTTGGCATGAAGTTTTATCATATTTGGGATATAGATTTCTGGGATCATGAAAAGCAGAAGGAAACTTTAAAAATATGATTGGAGGCTCAAAATTCAAAAGCTTAAGCTTGGCCAAGTAAGCAAGTCGTGGCAATTAATTGAGTGCCAGTCATCTGCTCTTTTGAAATGGAGAGCTATCTTAGTGGAACAGACTCTCCTTTAAAGCAGGTAAAATGTACTACCTCAGAAACACTTCACACTGACAGCCATGAGCTATATGCCAACTGGTAAAATCTGTCCATGTTTTCCCTGGTGTTTTTCTTGAGTGCAAGCATTTGTTCTGCTTTTGCTTTAATTAGTCCCTCATAGTGCTACTCTGACAGACTAAATTAGGTGTCAGTAATAATATACTTTGTAAATGCAATCATTCTGTCTGGACAGAAATTCTCCATGTTCAGGCTGTTGTTTTCCATGTCTGTTCACTGCATTCAATTGTATAATTATCTTATAGAAATAAATACACAGTACTGGCTAGATCTTAAACTGCGGCATTTCTCAGTTACACAGGACAGTAATTCTGCCTCTCAGTCAGGGGACAGAGATATTTTCTATGGGGGAGGAGGAATAACAATTAGCACTACAGTCTATTTAGAGCTGATTGGTTTATTTAGTAGAGCTGATCATAAAGTGCAGGCACTGGGATTTTTTGCAAAGGCTTTCTTACTTGCTGGGTTTCTTAAGCTATGGTCTTCAGCACAATACCTGGATCCTCTGTACTGTCCATGTACTCCAGTTAGGGAACAAATTCAGTTCAAGCCAATTCCTCTCCTCTGTTCGTGTGAGCTGCAGGTCAGATATGTGGTGTGTTTCGGATTAGAGCCAATCATGTCTTAGGTTTGAGATTGATCGTGGGTTCAAGTTGCAAACTAACACAACAGGCATCAAGGGAGATTTTTAAGATCAAACTGGATCTTTAAGACCTTTATGTCATTGATCACAGAATTTCTTCCTTTACCCCTGTTTGGAGTCCAGCAGATCATGTCTTCATCATAGCAGAGCTTCTAGATCTGCTCCTGTCTTCATGTCCAGGTGTCAGCTGAGATGAAGGAGACACCAAGACAGAGAACCCACCAATTCCCTTTGCTGATATTTCTTATCCCAGGTCACACTGTTAAATGATTGTGTCTATTTTACTGATGAGACAATGGAAAACCACTAGAAAACAGAACAATATTTGATCCATAATTTTAGCTTATAAAAAGCACCCCACCTCCTTTTTACGAAGCAAAATATGTTATTTTCTATTTCAGCAGATATTTTGTAGGAAGTTGAGGAGTATATCCCTGTTCCTAAACAAATTTTCTTTCTGGTTTAGAGTTTTTTGTAGGTGACAGTGAAAAAGGTAGAACTGAACCCTGCCTGCTGAGACTGCTCTGACATTTCGGAGAGAGATGCAATGTAAGAAGATGACCATGTGCTTTTCATTAACAAGTTTCATAGGAAAGCATTCTCTTTTTGTCTTCATACTTGATATACTTTGAATTTAGAAATTTACACATCAAATATTAAAAAAATTGAAGTAAATAGCAATTCAAAGCGCTACATTTTATCTGTTTTATTTTTAATCCTTGTAAAAATCTGAGCTACATCTTTTTTTTCTGTGTTCATGGGGTTATTTTGCTTTAAAAGTCTTTTTTCCCCCTTATATTTTTGTAATGTCTTGCTCTAAAATTTGCTGCTTATGGGACTGTTGGAAAATACTCAATATGAATAGCAACTCTGTAGAAATAACGGACTTAAATCTGTCTAGTGGGCTGTTGCCTGAAGAGAGAGAAAGTCTTATTGTGGCTTCTCAGTGGTGGTTGCATTCTCAATAATGAAACATGAAGAACAATTTCCTTACCTTGCATTTATACAAACCTTAACAGTAGAAAAATGAGAAACTTAGGAAAACTTTCTAAACAAGACTTCTAACCATTCTTCAAGCCTCCCAGGCATCAAAGAATTTTGTAGACCAATGCCATTATTATGTGAATGAGAAGACTTTAGAAAAACAACACATATAAGGGGTAGTCTATGGTTTGTGGCATATCCTATTGGAAATGAGCATTCCTTATCCCAGTGTGACTTCATGTGCTTTTCAAAGGGTGTAGATTGAGAGGTGTTTGGGATTCAGCAGTTATGATGGAATCTGTAACAAAACTCAGCATGGGAACTGCAGGAAGGTATTTAAGTAGTTTGAGTGAGAGTCAGAAACTGGTTTAAAAAGCATTTCCTGAAGGTACAATCACTCCTGGCTTCAGAGTAGAAACACTTATGCATATTTCTGCACCCTGGGGCAGTTTTCAAGAATGTAGCTAATGTTAAATCTGAACTCAAAGGGCTTTAATTTTTCTGTTTGATGGGGAACACTCATTATGCAAATAAGATAGCCTTTGGGCAGCTGTCTATTTTCCAAAGTTTTTTTCTTCTTTGGAAGGATGCTAGTTTAAAATGGAAATTTCCACACTGATGTTACCTATTTAGTCTCAGCTTTTTAGTGTGCCTGGAAAATGTGAAGTGGAATACAGATACAAGCATGATCAGAAAAGCCCCATCCCAGTATGAAAGGAACTTTGTTTCAGTTCAGCCCTGTCAGTGTTGTAACTCTTCCTAGATGGGGAAATCACAGCAACCTCCACTTATCCTTGACATCTTGGCACAGGAAAAAGTCCTTGATTACCTCCACAGTTGGCCTTTGGTGGCCAGCTAAATCCTGTCATTCTTCCTGATCTACCTCCACACTCTTGGTTTGTGGGGCAGGGCCAGTTTGAGTGAGAGCATCCTCAGTGTTATGTGGGTAGCTAACCTCTGTATTCTGTTTTCAGTACTCTTGCTGCTCTCCTGGGATTGGATTTAGGAAGGACCTCAATCCAGTCTCTACCTGGCCATCACTTCCTATGAGGCAATGCCATGGGGAGCTGTGGGACACATGGCCATGTGAGAGGTAGGTGGACATTTTGGTCAATGCTGTCATCCAGTTTTCACATCTGGTGGATCCCACGGCTTTCCTGAGTGCAGGCGTGCATCCAGGCAGGCTTTGTCTATGTGATTACATTAGGTAAGAGCACAGTGCTTGGTAAGCAAGGGCATTATTCATCACCAGTGAAATCAAAGAATTAGTCAGAAGAGAATCTGAGGACATGTCCTGCACTTGTATAACTCACATGTTGTTTCCAAAGCCAATGAAATTAGTATTTTATAGATGCAGAGGTTGTTTTTTTTCTTCTCCTGATACTTTTCTTCTTCCAGCACTGCAGTCTCAAAAATCTTATGGTGGATTCAGGGGATTTGACCCTCATTGCCACCTAGAAGTCTAGGGACCCTTTAAGAACCAGACTTTAACCTCTAGGGAGAAGACAGAACATAAGGAACATGAAAAATTGAAAACCAAGAGAAACCTTTTAGTAACTTGCTTTAACTTATTCCCTATTGACTGTTCTGTCTCAGAACAGGAGGCAAAAAACTTGACAGGAGTTCAGTAAGGTCTGGAGCAACCCCTACCTGGGTGCACTGCAAGAAAAGCACCAGCTTCCGTTTTACAGTGCTTCTAGTCTAGCTGAAATTGTAAATTAGCTGGCTGAGTACCTGTGATAATCTCAGATATTTCCTCCCCACTCTGATTTTCCTTACCAATAACCCTCATTTCTTGTGCTGGGCCAGTCATGAAACATCTGCTTCCCAACATCCAAAAGGGATTTGTTGTGTGGTATGAAGGAGAACTTTCCTTGCTGAGTTTGGCTTGCTTAATTAAGTAAGAGTTTGTGAAATGCTTTGGATCCATCTGGAGGAAAGATCCTCCTGAAGTGGAGCTCATTATCCTGACAAGGCAAACTGACCTGGGTGAGCAAAGGCTGAGGGACGAAACCTCATCTAGAAGGAAGATGCATGACAGAAGATGGACAGCTTGCTGAGGGGAAAGCAGGTGGCTCTTCTAGGTTGAGTGGGAGCTCTGCTCTCCTGGGGAAGGGAGCAATAGCAGCTTAAGTGCTGAGACTGACAGGAAAAGTTAGTGGAAGAGCTTTCCTATGTTGCTGGGCACAGCTGCAGCACAGCACTTTGCCATGCTTAAAGACTTGGTATTGCTGAGCTTGCAGCTGGAGGTGGTTTGCTGCAGAGCCAGGCAGGGAAAGCTATACACAATGAACTTTCCTTTTTGTCTATCTCTGTAAAAGGATTGGGGTGCATGGTATCTGGATTCTGAGCTTTCAGAAATTTGGGATGAAATAGAACAATCAGGGGACATTTTTAGTTGAAGAGCACACAGTAGTTGCTGAGCAGCCTGGCTCCAGGACGCGGCTCAGGCTCCCTCCTTCCCAAGCACTCTGCTTGTTGTGCGCTGCTCATGGCTCTGTCTAACGGTGGTCAAAGCTATTTAATTGCTTGTGCAGGGGAACACCAGGGCAGGGCACTCAGAAATGTCCCAAGCAGCTCCCAGGGTAATGGTGACAGCATTTGCTTTGCCATGGCAGCTGCCTTCTGCTTGGGGTGAGCCCTACTCTGCTGTGCCGCTCTGCTTAAAAGTTTTGGCTTTCTCCTTAATTTTAATGCCAGGAACAACTTGAGAAGAGTGGTCAGAATGGATTTCTGTGTCGGCAAGCATATTTTGAAAATAAGAAGTAGTATTACCTTATCAGCTAATCATTTCCCACTGGCATTTTAATCATCTGCTGCAGAGGACAAAGTAAGCTATGGGGAAGGCTGCTGAGGCGGTTGTGGTTGGGTGAACCAAAGCTGGCTGCTTCATACAGTGGATGTTTTCTTCTCTCTGGCATCTGGATCATGTTTGATACAGTTGTAGAACCCTTTGAAACCCAGCATTTTGTTTTTCTAACACTTGGAAAAAATAGACCCTGAAGGAGGGACAACAAGCAAACTAAATCAAAACATATTTTCCAAAAATACACACAAACTTCCCCTTCCAGTAAGAAAATACCCTAAGGACATTGGATCTCAGCATTAAATCCAAGCCTTTGGAAACAGCCTGCTTGAGACAAACAAGGAACGAAGCAAACCCTGCTATTCTGCCAAGGTCAGCCACATGCTTCTGGTGCCTTGTTCTTGGAGGGAATGCTGGGGTCACCAGGAGGATCCATAGTCCTGCGACATTTCAGGAACACGCCAGGAGGAGGAGAGCAAGGACTCTTGCTCTTGGTCTTGCTTGGGTGCCACCCAACCTGCTTTCTCTACACCTGGACAAGTGTAAATCCTACACAAGCTGGCTCTGCTCTGTTTTTGTCTAAACAAGGGTGGGGAGTGTTTTCTGAGCTGGGGTTCATTATTATACTGTCTCAAATAAAAACAAAGCTGTGCTTTCCCTTTCTCAAAGCATGCTACAGGCCTCCTTCCCTCTTCCTGGAATTTTATTTTAGACTATAACCAGTGACTTCAGGGAATTTCCTGGTGTCATCATGGAATCAGACACTATTGCTGCCAGTTTGCATGTGAAATGGACATGTACAGACATAAAGTGCCATATAAAGAATGGTTGCAATTATGTTTTAGTGCTGGGTTAGTATTTTCTCTTACTTTCTTTTCAGAAATGACTTGATAGAGTAGTGACCAGTCATCTCACCAACATTCTCCAAGTTTAACTGTGCATCCATAGCCTGTCAAGAGGAGCTCCTTTCTGTCTGAATGCAAAAAAAAAGGCCCAAAAGAGCATTCATAGACATAAAGACTCCATTTGGAGAGGCAGAAGACATATCCAAGGACTGCTTTTATGGTTTTTATTTTGAAAAAATCCAGGTTCTTGATTAAAGGCCCAACAACTGGCATTTCAAAAGCCACAGCAGGATCCTGACCTGCTCACAAAGTACAGTGAAATAATACCAGGGAATGACTTCCTTTTTTTACTTTATGCCAGGAAAACACCCTGGTGCAATGGCTTCCACAAGGTGATTGGAAAAGGTCCTCTGAAGAGGCGAGGTGGGTGGCAGTACCATAGGAGGAGGTGCTGATCTTGTCTCCTCTTTCTGGTACCTTATAGAACCCAGGAACAATTGTCCAGAGATAGAGTGGCAGTTGACATGAGCACTCATCATTCCTCAGAAACTCATAGATGTACCTGGGGGCATGTTTCTCTCTGGGGGATGAAAAAGACTATGACATCTGTATGGGAATTGCACAGATTCAGTTTTCCAGGTAGCAGTACTCATTGTGCTGAGACCTTATGGAGTGTTTCAAGCACAATAACACATAGCTCTAGTATCACCCCCTGTGAAACAATGCCAGCACTATGAGCAAGAACTATGGGCTGAACTACCCTGCTGAAAATCTGAGTTGTACTGCAAAGTGGGATGAATATAGGAAAGCCCATTTCACAGAGGGCAGGAATGTAACCCCATAACTTGATGTCAAAGGGGATCAAACTCCTGCTCGACTACAGTATGGTATGGAGGTGCAGTACACGATATATTTGGGCTATGTTATGCCCTGCCAGCTGCAGCCATCTGGTAGGTATTTTCCTGTCTTTGACTCTCCTGCCTTTCCAAGTGTCCTCACACAACTTTTTGAAGTTACTGAACTGGCAAATTCTGCTTCCTTGGGTGTTTCTCACTGTCTCCACAGCCATAGATGTGTGAAGACTGTAACTGCTACAGGATGGGCCCATATGCTCTAGAGCAGATATCACTCCCAGGCAGCTGGGATGAGTTGCTTATATGCTGTTAAGGTTTCTATCCTTTGCCAGGAAATGTCAATTGGTGCTTGATTAGTTAAACTAAAAATTCAGAAGAAAATTCAGCAAAGGAAATAAAATACTATTTGATGAGTAATTTGCACATCCACTATAATAAAATGTACTACTTTTAAAATGAAAAATCAGCTGCTTTCACCTATTTGCTACCAGTCTTAATTTCTCAAGTTTTCACAACTGCAGGTCTAAAACCCCCACACCTTTGCTTTTAATACATTGGAAAGTCCAGAAAAAGACTTTAAGAGGAAAATCTAAAATAATTTTACTGAAATTACTCTGGATTTATGGCTGAGTTAGCAGTCCTACCTCAATTCCTCTTTCCTTTTAAGGTGTATTTGCTATACACCATTCCAAGAAACCTTTAAAAAGATGTAAATCTTTTAATCTCTTTTTCTTTTTTTTTTTTTTTGTTTCCAGGCAGAATTTGGTATTCATGCTCAGTTGCCAGCAGTTTGGATAAGGTAGGTATGACTTCAAATTGTTATTAGCTTTCAAAATCCAGCCAATATTTGTGTAAACAACATAATTTAAATATAATACACTCAAATCCCATTGCTATTCATAAGTTGAGCAATTAGTAGATGGGCCAAAACTGAGGTAAAGTGTAATAACTTCACTGAAGTCAGTTGAACTTGCGCTAATTTGCTTTAGATATAATAAGCCCATTTTTCCCTTTAACATGATATTGTCCTGCTTTCTTTTCCATGACACTTCTTATGCTGGCCTCAAATTTCTTTGGAAAAAGACTTGGGTTTTGTCTGCATTTGGCCATAATTTCTACAGTATTTGTTTTTAGTGTCAGGACAAAGTAATGATTTTTCTCATAATTAAAAAAAGCCATGAAAGCTGCACTTCCATCTCATCCCCTTCCCTTTCTTGGTTTTTTGGGGGTTATTTTGTGTGTGTGTGTGCGTTTTGGTTTGGTTTGGTTTGGTTTTTTTCCTTCTTTCGAAAAGGATTTAAAAACAAGCCATAGCAAACCCAGCACTGGGCAAATATTAAACAACACACAGCAGAAAAAAGCAGTGACCTGGGTGATGTTTGCAGTTTAGGAGTTGAAAAAATGCTTTCACGCTTTGTGTAAAAGATTAAGTGCTTGATCCTGTTTTCATGGTGTCAGTGGGAGTTGTGCCACCATTCAACAGGGGATGGATAGAATCCTTAAGATATTTGGTGAAATGTCTCGACCAAGGGTTGTAGCTTTCAACACACAAAAGCACACATATACTGTGTCCAAAATAAACTCAAAATAAAAAAACCTGTCTGTGGTGGCTAAGCCCTGTGTAAGATCCTGCTTTGAAACTGGGGCTGTTGTGTGTAAACGATTGAGCAGGTTCAGTAGAAAGGGCACAGAATGACATTTTCCCCAGGAACGTTTACAAAATATTAAAATTCTGCTACACCGAATAGGTATTTAAAAGAGGTATTTTAATTGTAGATGTGGCACTTAGGGACATCGTTTAGTGGTGGACTTGGTAGTGTTATGTTAATGGTCGTACTCAAGTATCTTAAGGGTCTTTTCCAACACAAGTGATTCTGTGACACTGTGGCAGTTGTTCTGACTCCACAGAAGGGGAGGTATAAGGGTAGGAAAGGGCAGACAGGAAGGTTTTGAGGGACAGCTTGAACTGACTTAAGCAGCAATGCCCTCAAATAGAAAGCTACAGTGAGGACTGGACGACTGAAAGGACCTTGAGAAGTCTCTCAGTGAGACTGTCCTCAGAGCAGAGTTGGTTGTACCAAAACCTTCCTTTCCACAGAAGGTTTCAGAAACACCCAGGAATGGTTGCTCAAGACCATTTCCTCATGAGCAATGCAAAGTGGAATTGGATCCACAGCCCAACATCTCAGGCATTTACACAGAGAGGCTAAGAGCCTCTTGAGATGATACCGCAAAGGCCAGACAGAGAGAAAAGCTTGTACTCACCTTGCTGGCTACCTATATTTCCTTAGACTTCAAAACAGTTGTTTGCAGACCTGTGTGGCCTCTTTCCAAGGGGACAATGAGACACAACTAAAAAAAAAAAGTTAGTTCACAAATTCGCATATGCCAGCTTACCTTATGCCAGACACACATATGCCACATATGCCAGACCTTACCTATCTCATATCTCTCTTCCACCCTGTGCTCTGCTTCTCCACCCATTCCACTATGCAAACACTTGCTCAAAGTTGTCTCCCCCAGTTTTGTGAAAGGTCAAAAAATCAATGGCTGGTCTGTGCATCTCTCTTCCTGTCTGTTAGATCCCATCTGGGTGAAATCTCTGATTCTTGCAAAGAGACAAGGGTTAAGACTGTTTCAGTGTCACCCATTCCTTCCTGTTGGCTTTCCTCATCTAAATCAGGGAAAATTAGATCCTCCTGGGAGACGACTGCTCCCATTTGTAAGGTAATGTCTGCTGTGCACTGTGATAGTTTATGCTCCTGTGTTTCCTCAAGGTGTTTTGCATGCTGTAGTGTCATTGCTACAAGGAAGAATGTGTTTGCAGAGAAACCTTGGCACTTCATTTTAGTTCTCAAATTTCCTGCTCTCTAAACTCCACACCTTTCACCAAGAACCCAACAGGAAGGGGGAGCAGCTGCAATGTGTGGAGGAGGAGCATTACAAGAATCCTTCATGTTGCTTTTAACAAGCACCATCCATCTCAAAAGAGGTGGCTGTGTATTAATATCCCATATTCTAACTCCATTGGAGATTACCTTGGTCTGCAGCATGTCAGCCATAGCTATGAGAGTCTACATCATACCACCTAATGTCTGGATTTGCTTCTTCTCAGTAGGTTTAGCTCTATGCCAACTTTGCTCCCAAATTGTCTTGCTATAAGGTCAAATGTGTACCAGGTTGAGTGAGTGGGACCAAAAGCATAGCTTCTGGCAGGCAGTATAAGCCATAAAACTGGTTTAGCTTTACCAGTGTCCAGCAACCTTGGGTTAGCCTGCAGCGAAGGAGGTTACCACTAGGAAAATCCCCAGTGCCCAGGGGCGGATCAAAGGGGCTAATAACCTTTTGTAACTCTATGCACTTATATTCTGCATCTGTGCTAAAAGTTCAGATGCCACAATATTTTATTGTACATGAGACAATCTGTAATAAACCCTTAGCAATGTAAAAATACAACAGGAGCTCATCAGGTAATAAGTAGAAAAATGGGGATTTTCCCATCTGTTCTTAGCTTTACGTGAAAGAAATAACTTAAATGGAAATATAGTTGTTGTGCAGACTACTACACACACCGAATGACAGCTCCTGCTTCTCCTTAACATGTGAAAGGCTAACTGATTTCTGTGGGAAGAAGCTGTCAGATTTTGTATAGTACAGCAGAAAGTACTATGTGGATGTTATTAATGAAGCTAAAGAGGTAGAAAGCATAGAACTAATCTTGCTCAGAAAAATGGATCCTAGAATCCTAATGTGTGTAGCAGATAAAAGCAGACAAAAGTTATTCCTGTCTAAAACATGACTTTCTTATGAGTTGGAGAAGTACTGGGTACTGTTTTGTTTCTCATTAAGTACAAGTACTTTCTTCATTACTTTTTTAATTTCCTTCTTGAGTTGGAAGCTGAACTGCTTTGTGGCCAAACCAGATTCACAGCTTGGTGATTAAGCACCGTTGTGGCCTTGCTGTTAAGCACCTAGTGGGAGCGAACTGCCAAATATTTTGAGTCATCAAAGGTATAGGACATAGCTGGCTCAGAAGTATAGACAAGTGGTGAACTGTCCCAGTGGTCTATCATGTGAATTCAGTTCCAGTGCAGTCGTACAGCAGTGTGACTGGGTCATGAAAGACAGCAAGTGCTCTCTCTGGAGGATGCCTTTAGCAGCAGAAACTTTTCGCAGCTCAGTGTCTAGAAGGACTAGACTGTTTGACATTGCTGGCTATCTGATGGACTTTTTGGAAGGAAGTGAGCAGTGTAGTTCTAGTTGTTGAGGAGAAAGTCTGCCAAGCTTACGGAATGGCCCAGCATGAGTGGAACATGTGCTGTCTGCAGAAAAGTTGGGAATGGAAAAGCTCTTAAGGTTCACCCAGACCTGGGGTGGTTAGGACATTGTGGCTGGTGGCATATTGCTAATTGATGCAAGTATATGAAGCTTGTAGCACTGCTAACCTTGTTCTTTGGACAACGTATTTAATTTTCCACATTTACCAGTTGGATATGTTCCTTGAAAATTACACTTGCTTGGAAAGAAAATATAATAAAAGCTGGTAAAAATTGACAGCAGTATAATACAGCTATGTGAAAGAAAATGTAAGGAATTTCAAATAACTGGCTTTTGCAAATCTGACCATTTTCCTTCCTTGTAGCTGTCAGCATCTTAGCATAGAGAGAGTGTCTACAGGGGCAGAACTTGGGCAGTAATGCTCTCACAGCGAGGACTTGGGATAGGCGGAAATGATTCTTGTTTAACCCAAGGTTAGCACCAAGTATGGAATCCAAAAGTGTTCCATAAAGAACACAGAGAACAATACCTGTGTTTTCCTAATGAACACAGAGAACAATACCTGCATTTTCCTAATGAACACAGAAAACAATACCTGCATTTTCCTAATCAACACAGAAAACAATACCCGCATTTTCCTCTCCGCAACTGAGAGTTATGGGGTTAAAAAAATCCAAGTGGAAAGATCCTTTAAGCAAACTGTACTTGTGTCACCTGTAGTTCCTTCTTTCTCTCACTTAGATGGGGACTTAGATGCTTCAAAAATTTTAGTGGAAAACAGTGTCTTTGTCAAGACGTTCTAGAATAAATTTATCAGTTAATTAGGTACATTTATACACATCACTCTAAGCCCATGGGTAGATGTCCACACTCTTACTTGTACTTAAAGTAAAGCACATTCTTGAATACTTATTAAACATGGGTCTATATCTCAAAATGAACCAAAGGAGAGATAGCTAGAGAGATATTAGGGAGATCATAATTGAAGATATCCCCCCTGTGCCTGACTTGAAGCTAAATGGTTTCAAAGAGTCCAGTGCATTTATGTGGCTCACGCCACGGTACCAGTGCTCTATTTTCAGTGATCCTGCTTATCCAACAGCTCCAAGTAGTGTGAAGATGGTAGTGAATGTAGGAACTTTAATGGCATTGAGACTTGATAAACTACACTCAAGAGAACTAAAAGAGAATAGAACCCCACTTCATGAGAAGGTCTGAAATTTTGATATCTTTTTATCTTGAGTCTTTCAACAAGAACAACGTTTTTAAAAAATCTATTACATTGGATCTCAGCTTTTCCAATATTATCTCTAAATTTACATTTTGCATCATTTGGCTTATTATAGTACAAGATGTCCCATGCTCCATTTCCATTTTTGATGCTCAGTTTTACTGAAATCAATGTGTTCCCATGAAAGAAATTTAATCTGGCATATTTTCTGACAGAAAGATGTGTCTCCTTAGAAAATCTTTAACTAGCTTTAGACTTCAGCATACAAATGTGGTTGATCAAAAAAGCAATCCAAAAGATGACTCTCTGTCGTGCTAACAAGGCTACTAAGTGGTGTGTTTGCAATTGTAATCAAACAGAGCAATTATACTGGAAAATAGTAAGGGCAATTACTTGTACAAAGTTGAAATCCTGTGAATTTCCTGTACAGGTTCCTTCTTACAGGATCCAGAGCACTTTGGGTTCAGAGAATCCAGTCTGCAGGCATTAAAATTTTTCAAAACTCAAAGGGAAAGGAATTTCTTCCAGACTGTTGCCTTATGGCTCAGGAATATGTCTCTATCAGGAGTAGTGTGGCAAACAGGGCAATTAAAAGTTTTCTGGGAAGTGGATATTAAAAATTGCAAAAAGTGCTTCTACCTGACCTTGGCCTGACAAGCACAGGCATGTGAAATCCAGAATTTCAGATGAACATTTGAGAATGGTGAGCTGATTGACCCAGAAGTGACTTTGACATGAAAAAACTGCTTGTAGAAAGCCTGAAGTTTATGTCAGGTTTAGTGCTCGTTGGGTGCACAACTTCCTCGCTGTATCTTCCAACAGAGATGGACTCTAAAGTCTATATTGTTCTCCTCATGTACCCATAGGAATGAAAAGGAACAGATGGGTTGACTTTTAGCTGGCATCCCTAGACAAGATGCAGGAGTGCACCAATTCCCAGTTCTTTCTGCCCAGAAAAATCCCTTCTGCAAAGATTTTGGCATGTGAGCATCGTTATGTGCTGTGTCTTGTTCATTTCTGGCCTCCTCTATTGTATTTTTTGCTAATTTTTGCTTTTTTCTCTACACTGCAAACTAATTATAGTAGGGACCCTTTATTCACATACAGTGCTGAACAGTTTCCTTTTTTATTTCATCAGTGATTATAATTTATATCATGCTTATAATAATAAGTTTGATTTCTTTTCTGTTTGCTTGGGATGAGCATCAGGGAAGATAATTATGGAATGAAGGCATGCATTGGTAGGAGTACCCTTCCCATTTTGGAGATATGCAAAGATAGAGAAATAAAACAGAAAATACTTTAAAAACCCCCAGCACAAGCCAGTACAGCATCTTTTCCCAGTGTTCTTCAAAATTTATTACGAATCTGTCAAGAAGCTTGTTGCCAAGAAGAAAGTTTCTTGGTTAATTTCTGGGTCAGTACAGACACAGACCTGTGGATTTCTGTAGGAACAACAGCTACAGGCATGCAAGCTAGGGTCAGAGGTCCATCTAACTCCATATTCTGTCTCCAATCAAGGCTGGGGAAGGATGCCGAGGAAGCGTTTTAACAACAATGCCTTTGAGGACTGATGCAGTCTAGCTATATTCTTACTTCTTTTCCAAACTAGAGACCCTGGGTCATTCATCCTCTCTGCATATAGAAATCATCCATCCTCAGCCTTCTGCTGTTCATTTTCTAGGATTGCTGCTCAGCCTGTGAGATGGGTGGCCACACCACTTGCTGTACGGAAAGCACCAGAGAGTCAATTAAAGTCAGTGAAAAGGAACTAGTGAATTCACTGCATCTTTGGATCCAGCCTGCTTTTATGTAATGAAATTGAAAGTTGCAGTTGATTTTGAGAAAGGTGATTAACTCCAATCAGTTAGATAAGCAAACCTATTAATTCACAAACTATGGTATGTCCCCAAGTGCCCCTATGAATCAAGACCTATAAGGATATAATATAAAAGTCTTTAAATATTACTTTGACATTTTCTGGTTTAGTTAGGATCTAGAAAATATACAATGATTAATGACTAACTAGTCAAGCACCCATAAAAATGTTTTAATCCCCCTGAGAATGATAAATCTTCTTTAAATGAATAGAGACTGACAATCAAGGATCACATATTCTCCAGACATTTTGATAAATGTTCTTCCTATTATTTCCAACAAACGTTGGTACATGAAACTGGATAATTCATTCCCAGTAATTTATCTTTGTTCTCATGGGTATCAGGTCCTCACTTTCTGTATTCTCTTCCTAAAGAAACACAGTGGATGTTAGATCAGCATCAGTAACAATAGATACAATGAAAATCAACTGGAAGATACTATCTAAGTTCAAATTAATAACATGGCAGCTGCTTGGTTAGATTAGAAAAAGAATGGTAACAAACCACATATTGTGTCTTCTCTAGTATGGAAATTCTGTACATCTCTGCTATGAATAATTTAATTTTGTTCTCACACAATGCTTCAGTAGCATACTGGATTGCTGTGAGTGTGGGAATGGGTCATGTTATATATGCTCTACATGCCAAGAACTAAAAAGCAAGTTCTGGGTGCATGGGTTTTATTTGGAATTTCTGCTGCATGGAACGTGGACAGGAAAGCTATTGGAGCAGAAAAAAATCTGTCCTTTTTTGTTTAGGTAGATTTTTCAGTTCATAGTTTTTGCATTTCCTCCCTTTCCCTCCCTTCCCCTCCCTTTCCCTCCCTTCCTTCCTTCCTTCCTTCCTTCTTCCTTCCTTCCTTCCTTCCCTCCTTCCCTCCTTACTTCCCTCCTTCCTTCCCTCCTTCCCTCCTTCCTTCCCTCCTTCCTTCCCTCCTTCCTTCCCTCCTTCCTTCCCTCCTTCCTTCCCTCCTTCCTTCCCTCCTTCCCTCCTTCCTTCCTTCCTTCCTTCCTTCCTTCCTTCCCTCCTTCCCTCCCTCTTGCTAAGTAATAAAAAAAATAATTATGGCTAGGGCTATACTTAGCTCAGAGAGTTTTAAATGTTTCTCATCTGCTGATATTTTGCAGTTTTTATAGAATAAATTTGGTCCAGTTTGGTCTCAATAAATAAGGAGGATTAAAATCCAAAACTGTACCTTTCTTTTTCATAATTTTGCCAGTGATTAGGAATCTGCACCAACCATCTCAGACTTCATTCTCCTGCCTGTCCTTTTCCAGTAGCAGACGTTTCTCCTTCACAAAATATGGTTTATTAGGAAGAAAGAAAAAAAAAAAGTGTACTGCCTCCTTGTAGAAAAAGGAAATCTAGGTGAGATATTTGAAGAAATCACTCCAATGCCAGGTATTGCAGGCATGGTTATAGAGAAACGGGACATTTCCATATAGACACGGATCTTGGAAGGCTGAGGACAGTGCATGCTTTTTTTGGGGAGGTCACTGTTTGTGAACTGTTTGATTCTCTGGAACAAAGAGCTCTAAAATGTTTGTTAAGGTGTGAATGGAGCTTTAAGGGCTTGCCAGGATGAGAGAAATCTGCAGAGCTTGCTGCCCTCAGAAAGGTGATTAGCGACTTCACTGGGGAGCTGGAGGAGAGATACCAGGGTTGATTAATGTAAAGAGAATCTGTTTGGGTTGGTAGGTCAAAAACCAAAGGATTTGAGGTGGAGAGGGTGGATCAGTCCTCTATGTAAATCAAATCAAAGGTCAGTTATTTTCCCAGGTTATGTGTCATTTGAGAGTGAAGAAGCTTGCAAAGTGCTTTGAACAGAGGGTACTGTGTACTGCACTCTACAGCTGGGAAAATGCCTTTATAATATTCAAACTGCAGAAACTAATGTTTATTCCCAGTTTTCATTGAGCTGTTTCAGCTAAATATACTGCAGGAGTCTAAGAAAGTCTATGATATGATATAAACAACTTTATTTTTACAGGGTTAATGGGATGATTTTATGTGAATTTTCCTTCTATGTATTAAATTTCTTTAGGGATTAACAGGTTTTTTTGCTTAGGTAGAACATTTATTCCCCAATGATGGACTGCTTTGATCATTAGAACAAGCTGCCACTACAGTGTTATCACGTTCTCTATCATTTATTCAAGGTTGTTGAAAGAAGACTAAACCTCTTATGAATATTAAGTATTCAGGCATGGGTTTTTTACTACCTTCAAACTTTCTATTAAGGAAAACTGGGGAAACAATGACCTTACTCCAGCTGGTCCTTCTGTGTGTAAAAGCAGATCTCATTGTTCTTTCAGCTCTGATACCAGAATCCAAGGAGGTTGAAATGGAATATGTGGGGGGGTCATTTGTAACATGAGGGGTCTTTTGCTGACTCCACAGGTGAATGTCAGCAAAGAGGAGGGTAAAGAAGAGGAGTATGCCTGGGCTGCTCTGAACCAACCCCATTAGGGCACATATTTGCTGAGGCAAAGGCCATAGCAGAACACAGCCACCTGGAAAGGCTGGTGCAGGGACAGACCCAGGATGATCCACAGCCTGCATTTGCTGGGGAGAATGGATATTGTGTTCAGTCCCAGTCAGAAGGGCACAGTTTATGCAAGCAAAAAAAGGTTCTTTCAAAGTATAATAGATCAATAATCTATTGTCAGCCAATGTACTATACACAATGAATGCTATGCAGAGAAATCCATCTGCAAACTACTCCTACATCATGTGCTTACATGTACTTACGTTTATAATATCCCATCTTCCTTTCACTGCACATCATGCAGTGATCTTTCCTCTGGCATCTGCCTTCTGCCTGAAAATTTCCAGCATAGTGAGAAACACATAAGATGAAGGAAAGAACTCCACTGCAAACCCTAAACAAGAAATGTTGTACAACTTAACTCATATGCCTTAAATTACAGTTTGTAGAGTAGCTACCCACTGAGCAATGGTTGGTTGGCATGTGGTGAGAGATGGGAATGGCTTGTTGAAGTGTGTGCTCACCTGCTGTGCCAGAACAGAGCGCGCTGCAGGGCCCAAAGGCATCAGTCCCCGGTGCGACAGTCCTCTGTGGGAAGTGCTGCCCAGTAGATTTCCCAGTCCAAACAGTTTTCAGACATGTTTATATCTGAATAGTGATGTAAAGCCATGGTGATAGCTGTGCAGATGCAGAACAGGCATGGTTTGGCCCATATCTGAACAATATTGTGCTATATCCAAAGCACATTAGAACCCTTTGAGACAGCATGTGTCTATTATTATACAAGTTACATTTCCATGCAATATCCTCTTCACTATGGATAGGACTTGGGAGAATACAACAAACGTTGGCTGCTGCAATTTCTCCTTACTATAGTTAATAATTAATTCTTGAAAAAAGGTGACACCAGATTTTTTTGGTCTCTATCAAAGTAGCTCTGGCACCATTTCATCTCTCCACAAAAATGTATAAAACCAGGATCTGGGAATGGAAATGTATGCTGTTTCATATTGATACTGCAATGCTGGGCTGGTTTGATGTAATTTGTTAATAGAAGTGCATAGATATTTTGTTTGTAACACATTTGTTCATTTGAAGGGTTGATTTTTAAAGCCTGGATTATTTTCCTGCTCTGATACACAGCACCTCTCGCATCAATGAGCTGAAGGTAAACTACTAGTGCTGTACACTTTGTCCTGGTTGCTCTTGGAGTGGTAGAAGTGCAACACTGCGACTGGGGAGGAGATCCTGGTCCAGTTGGGTGCACTAGCTTGTTGCAGCTGTGACCAAAACTGTGCTTCCTCCCACCCCTCTCCCAGACTTCACTAGAAACTGCGTTTGACACCT
This sequence comes from Zapornia atra, assembly GCA_013400835.1. NCBI lineage: Eukaryota > Metazoa > Chordata > Aves > Gruiformes > Rallidae > Zapornia > Zapornia atra. Next base: position 170,967 of record VZTU01021242.1, on the reverse strand, counting down.
GGAAGGTGGGGTTTGAGTTAGCAGCACTCTCTTCCTCATCTCCTTTTGACAGAAACAGTGCCATTGCTGCCACATGGCTTTACTTCATAGCTTGGGGGTTCAGAACAGACATCTCCAGCCACCCCTTCAGGAGTACAAGTTACTGGTGAACAATAAACAGACCACATCAGAGATTTTGGACTTAATTTTTAATGGTTTATCGCGACTTTTATTTCTAGCTCTGATTTGTTCCTACAAACATGCACCTCTAGATTTCGCCCCACATAACTGATATAATGTCCTTGCTTCAAGGCATGTCATTTGCTTGGTAACAGTCCCAATTACTCATGGGTTACTGACTTTGGACTTTTAAAATGCAGTAGCTACAGGAAGTACCATGACCCCAATTACCATAGATATGTTCATGGATCAAAGACTCTGCAGTCAGACATCTCCTCCTGACTAATCATTAACTAGGAGGAACATTGTAGAGCTGCCACTGATTTTTCTTGAGTTACTTTAATGGGATTACCATATAGCAAGTACCTTGCTCCTTTCATCCTTAGAAGACTTCCAGAATATTATTCAGATAAACCTGGCAGGACTTCTGGAAGGGACTTGTATTGACTTAGCAGAAATTGAGTTTGAAAATACTTTGGGGTGCAACATCTGTCCCATTTTCCCAATGTATATAATTTGTTCTGTTAGTACAAATGTAATGAATGATGAGCAGTTTTATCACACCTAATTCACTGGAAGTTTTAGAGACCTGACACAGCAGCTAAGTGTGGCCAAGGGAAGAATGACATATCAGTTCTTATTTTGACTATGGTCTTTGCAACAGCTTCCTACATACCCTTTGATATTGAGAGAGAGAGAGGAAGATAAAGGTGTTTTAAGGTGAGTGAAATGAAGAACATCTCCCAAGTCTGTGCATCCTTTCTGCTCCTCTGACAGAGGGCACAAGGCATAACCTCAATGGGAACTTGAACTCCTAGGACCTTTTACATGAGCTGTCCCTGTGAGTTCAAGGTGATTCAAGGTTACTTTAGGGTAGAAGCAGTTGAAGGGCTGCCTTCTTGTATGCACAGAGTAATGTACATGACAATCAAGGCAGCAGATCCTCAACTGTATTTCTCATGGGACAAATACTTTGTGGAGTGCTAGGTACTTCTGTAAATGAGGGGGCTTTCTGATGTGATCACCTAACATTTTTCACAGGAGCAGGTAGCCCTAGCTGCATTTGTAATCAGATCCCATTTTGCATCATGAGGAAATGCACTCCTTTACCCACGCAGTAAATTAACAAAACATACACACATCTACAGAGTCATTTATATAAGCACTATAAAATTGAGATTGTCAGGAAGCCTTGCATTAAAGCCTTCATTCCTGATTAGAAGATGGCATGCTGAGTACTTCAACCCACTTTACACTTCAAATCAAGCTATTATTAGGGCATCTGTCCGTTCACAGTTTCACTTAATGAGAGCTGGTTTTTAGAGATGCAACAATGATGCACCTGATGTAAAATTTCAGCAAAAAAGTGTGATTTTTTGTGTAGCATGTCCTTGCAAAACAAAAGGGTGAATCTTGCTTTTCCAAGACTTGATTAACTTAATTTAGTACATTGATGTGAAGCTGGATATTTCCATTTTCCTCTAAGTCCCACATGGAATTTGGCCCATGTTGCATACCGGTTGGGTTACTATAATGCTGCAATGCAAGTGGAATATTTGCTTATGTAGACCAGAGATCCAGCCTTTAGGATACTGGAAGCAGCTTATCTTATGATCTAAGGGGAAGGACAAGGAAATGTGGGGTCCCAGTGCTGGAAAGCCTGTAGGGTTATCTCATCTCCTTCTTTTTTAGTACTGGGAAAACAAATCCTGTGCTAAGGAGCTTTGCCAAAATGATCAGGGAAGCTGTGTTTCAGGAGGGTAAAGCAGACAGCAGTGCCTGGAGACAGGACTCCTCCTGAGAGATCTGTTGGGAAAAGGTGCCAGTGTGCACTGGAGATCGCTGCATGTGTCCATGTGGGAGCCGTCAGCCAGACTGTACTAAGCTTCCTCCACAGCGGCCTTGGGAATGTCCAGACCTTGATTAGATGTAGTGATCACTGATTTAAAGAGCTATTCAGTGAGCTTCAGAACCCTGCACTGGTGCACTGGAGATCACCCAGCATGAAAACCACTTTTTCCTAGTGCTTTCAGTACATTTTGTCTGCTCTCACCCCCACCAAACCAAAGCCCTGCAGTCATCTATGATGTTACTTTTGTCTACAAAGAATATCTGCTCTGTTTGTTGTTGGTGACATTCACTATCCATGTACTATGCTTGTTGGCTTGTTTCTGGTGCCTCAGCTTCTGGGGCGGTATGGGTTACATGACAGGTATCATATTGCTTAAGGAACAAGAAAGTGTTAAAGGAATAGTACATTTGTTTCTTCTGTTCCTTAATTTGAAGTGGGTTTGAATTTTGAAAAATGCAGTGTCCAAAAATGCATGAACTGAATCTACAGCCTACCATGACTAATGTTTTATAAATACTCAGATGGAGACAGACAGATTGAAAAATTGCTGAAGTCAAACCTACGACTATTAAGCAAGTTCTCTCACATGCTTTTAGATCTTTCTTGAACATGATACAGTTAAGGGGAAAACACACCATCTCTTCATTGCAGATATAAAAGAGAATGTTGTATAAATAAATGAGGAATCATTAAATATTTACTTTAAATATGTATCTACAGACATTCATGCAGATAACGCTCATAAAAAAATATGAGCAGAGAAATTTTTTACTGCAGCTTGTTCTTCAGCCATGACTTATTCAATTTTATGTCACTTGTATTTGCAGGGCGATTTGTTCTGAGTCTTCTGCAACGCCATTTGTTTTATATTTGAAATGTCAGTGGTAACTGAGGTGTCTCCTGTGAAATGTCAGCAAAACGAAATCCAGGGAGCCATCACGATGGTAAGCAAAGGCCTCCGATCCTGAAGCAAGCCTGGACCATGCTGATTTGTGCTGGCATGGTAAGTTTTGCTCTAGCACCTGCCATGTTTATATGATAGGTATTACCTGTACTAGGGTGGGGGTCTCTTCCTTATTGATAAGGGCAACTGTTCATCAGCACAGCTTCTTCCTTGTAATGTGACTTCAAGCACATGGTGTCTCTAGGAGAGCTAGTGTGAAGGACACGGACCTCTGGCTGCTTCTCTCTAGGTAAATCTGCATTTGTGTATTACAGACCTCAGTGGTCCAAAGATGCAAATAGTCACCATGCAAAATTACATTAACTTGCAAGGCAGTAGGACAGAGTCCTCCAGGCCAAACTGCAGGTCTTCAGTGTAACATGGAAGTGAATAATGAAATAGTAGAAAAGGTGATTGGAGGGAAGAGTACTGATTGGTCCCGCTAATCCTTGCCGAGGATGCTCAAAATCCCCACCAAAACACCCAGCAACACAGCCTTGATTTTTGGAGAATGGGAATATGCTGGAGACAGCTTCTCTAGGCCCTGCTCTCTGGGGACATGGGCTGACACTGTCAGCCACAGCCTGAAGGAAAAAAGCTCTTAGGAAGAAAAAAAAAATCACTCTGGAGTATTCAGAGTTGCAATAGAGTAACTGCTACCTAGCCTAGTGTGTACACCTCTGCTCTGCTGTTTCAAAAAGGACTGTAAGACCAGTAAGTATGTGAGGTTTATAGCACTTCAGATGTATTATCCAATGTTCTGACAATGTGATTTTCTTAGTGGTTACATTGCTGATTACCTCTATTTTAATAATAATGACTTATTCTGTTATGGGGATTCTCTATGCCTTAAGAAAGAAAGAGAAATGCAAATAGTCTGTGGTTTGCAAGCTATCTCAGCCTCACTCTAGTCCTCTGGAAGCATAAGGATTTGAATTTCCATGTATTAAAATCTGAGGGGAAAGTTCATATATGCTCTGAAAAACAACATTGTGGGACTCACATTGCTTCACACATCGCCAGCTTGTGTAATGTTTTCCACTCAGTGTGTAATAAATGATAATGGAACAGGGCACTAAGAGATAACATAGCTTGCCAAAAGTGTGCAGACATAACCAAATTAAGACACCGTGCAACCTTAAGTTTTCAGGCTACCTTGGCAACGCTAATGAACTTTTAATGGTTGAAAAGTCTAGAACAGTTTAAGCTCTTCTTTTTTTAAACAAACTTTGAGCAACCTTTACTCAAATTAAACACAGTCCCCTACTTCTTCTTATTTTTGCAATAGATTTTTTTTCCTGGGCTGGACTTCATAATGAATTATTTCCTCTGATTTAAGAGGAGAGAATACTTCCTCAAGTTGTTTTCAGTTTGACACTGAAAATGAACCCATAGAGTGGAAATCCAGGCTAAGCCAGTCTTCACATCAGTTTCTGTGAAAGAATCACCCTTATTTCCAATTATCCAAACCAGTGGCTGCTAAAGTATTGATGCTTCTAAGCTGCAGACATCAGAAATTAGTTACTGAGGGAAATTGCCTTGCTGTGCTTCCATTTTCAAATGTAATTCCACTGAAGGGACACTTGATTTTCTCATTAAGTCCTTTTTTTCAAAGGGCAAATCAACATGGAGAGCTTTCTTGAACATGCAGTTCTGTTGCATAGTTCAATTTTATGGGGCAAGAATTAAAGAGCTCAAAATATTGGGATTCTATGTGAGACCACTATTTGACCTCTATCTGAACAAGTCTTCTCCAAGGATCTTGTCTTAAGAAGACAAGCTGATGTACGTTGACAGGCACAGATCTTTTGGCTCCTGTAATGAGCTCAGGATCACTGTTGAGAAGGGCAGGACTTATAGATGAACTGCAGAGCTTCTGCTCAGCAGAGGTAGGCTGTTACTAGGGGGCTTCCAGGAGATTTCATGTAGGAAACCAGTGAAGGATCTGTAGGTAGAGCCCAATAAATGACTTTGTTTAACCTTATCCTTGTGCTTCTAGCTTCCTGAATTAGGCACCGAATGGTCCATAAAATATGTTTGGAAAAACTGAGTTACAAATCAACACACTTACTGGGGAGCTGCCATTTACTGGTAGAGACAATGAGCAGACAACTATGGACCCAGTGTTATCTGCCAGTGGCTCAGATGTCTATGTGTGGCTAAGAAAGAGCCCACAGCTTCCTCAGCATGTGTAGCTTCTTGAAGGAAATTGTCTGAAATCAGTCTCTTGTAGTTAAAATGCAGTGGATAGAGGAGAGCTCTTCTCATCCTGTACCATTATCTAGGAATGGAAAGTCACCTGGGCTCAGGTTAAACATCTCACCCTGCCTGCTGTAATGACAGCTGGGGTCTGTCAGTGAGAGTAGTACGTAATGGGACAGCTTGGGTGAGGTGCCCAAAGTGGGACTATTGCTCTGAGATAGTCCTCTAGGCCCTAAAGGATTCCTAGACAAGACTATGCTGGTCCTGTCAATCCTGTTCAGCAGCTCACATGCCTTGCCTTGGCTTTCAGAGAAGCTGTAGAACCTAGTTTGCGAAGACTGAACAGGAGAGAGGAATTGTGGGGTTAGTCAGCATCTCAGGGATGTCTTGGGGGACCTGTGTGCTTACATCTCTCTGTACATCTAGCCTTATGTCACTTACTTTGTTCAACAGCTGTTCTCATACGTAATAACTTCACCAACATAACGAGATGATCATGTCCCTGGTGCTGTATATATGCACTGCACTAACATAAATGAACGTAAAGTGCACCTGCACTTCCTCATTGCACTTGCCCAGGCAAAGAACATCCTCACACTTGCAAACCATTTGGAGCTGCACAGATGGCTGCTTTGCTTGCAGTTGCCATACCTATTTCCTGCATATGGAGGGTTTGTGTATGTGATTGGGATGTTGTTCTTTCAGAGGTGGCACATAAAGTAGCAATGACCTAAAATTCATGTTTTCTCAGAGAGACCTGCAACCCAAACACTGGGGATGAGATTCCATCTTATATGGATGGATTCCATCCATAGAGATTCACTGTATGAATGTCTAGCTGCTTATGCTTGTTCACCAAGGATCTGCTACTGTTTACTGTCACAAAATAGCAGGTAAAAGAGGTTTTCATAGAATCATAGAATCATAGAATGGCATGGGTTGGAAGGGACCCCAAGGATCATAGAGCTCCAACCCCCCTGCCACAGGCAGGGTCACCAACCTCAGGCCTGGATCTACACAAGGCTGCCCAGGGGCACATCCAACCTGGCCTTGAACACTTCCAGACATGGGGCATCTACTACTTCTCTGGGCAGCCTGTTCCAGCACCTCACCACTCTTTCTGTAAAAAACTTCCCCCTAATATCTAATCTAAACCTTCCTTCCTTTAGTTTTAAGCCATTGCCCCTTGTCCTGCCATTGTCTATCCTTTTAAAAAGTTGAATCCCCTCCTGCTTATAAGCTCCCTTCAGGGACTGGAAGGCTGCAATGAGGTCCCCCCGCAGCTTTCTTCTCCAGGCTGAACAAGCCCCCTCCCTTTGGTTGGCTAAAGCTCGTTTGGTTTAAAGCCCTTCCTCCATGCAACTAAAGACACCTGCATTAATATCGACTTTTAAAACCACTTTTTATTTTAATCTCAACAGAATAAACCCAATGCAGTTAAACATGCAAGGAGGATTAAACAAAGTAAGTGTTAAATTCTGGAAGCTTTTTTCATATATCTGGTAGGAAAAAGTGGTAAAATTTATTTCAAGGCATTTCAAAGCAAAGTCCTTTGAAAGCTTTTAAGAAATGGGATACAAAAGACTGATAAAAAGCTTCTACACAACCATAATCTGGGATTTCAAGTTAATTCCTTTCAGCAAATATCCCAAAGTCCTACAATAATAATGATCAGATTTCAAAACTAATACCATCCATTGAAACCAAAGGGAAAAATGTTGGGAGATATCACTCTAATGTTTCTTTTTTTTTGTTTGTTTTTGTTTTTGTTGTTTTTGTGTTAGCTGTGCTCGTGCATTGCAATTTACTGGCAAATGTAATGAAATAAATTCCCTTGCATTTCTACTGCCAGGCCATGCCTCTGACCACACAAACTATCCAGAAAGGATTCAGGGCTAGTGGGATTCAGTTGACCTCTTGGCATGTGACAAAAGGAGGGACAATATCAGATTCAGATAAAGGAGAAAACATTTTAATTGAATCCAGCTATAACCCCACTGTTCTTTCTGGGTCCAAAGCAGAAGGCCAATTGCAGCTAGTTTGCAGTTCCCTCTGGGAGCGTGCTCTATAGAGACTCACGATTCATTGCTTTAGTTGGCTTCTTCCACAGGAAAAGTTGTCTATTCATGTCACTGCTCTGAATGCTGCAGGAAACTGGAAGCAAAGCAATATTCTTTTACTTACATGTTTTCTGCTTGTGGCTGGCAGCCAAAGCTCTGCATTGTTCAAGCTGTTTCCTACAGGTACAGTCCAAGACTTGGGTCAGACCATTAGTGTTAAGTTAAAGTCTAGTTCTGAATCAAATCAGGTCTGTTTCAGGTCCATCCATCAACTGGCTATGATCTAGTGGTTAACGAGGAGCTGCAGGCAAAGTAAGATTGGAGAAAAATCACCTCCTTCAGACACCATGCCTCTTTTCCCCATTTCTGAGAACTTGATTTTGGTGATGACATTATGATGAAGTATAGGATTGGAACAATAAAGACTTTGTGGCAATCAAAATCAGGTGACATAACATCTAGCATCTCTGGCCAGGAAAACCCATACTAAACCTTTTCTCCTGGAGAGAAGGCGGCAGGTTGAGATTAGACTGCAACAATCACAGAAACTTTGAGATGATGAACAGGCCCTTTCTAACCTTTAGAAGATTGGCTTTTTACGCATTGCTGCAACAAGGCAAAGTATTATGCTAGTTATTTTAAGAGGCGAAGGTTAGCAGCTTTGATGGTGCAGATGGAGCAGAACCTGGGGCCTACACTGACAGCTTGTAAGTGGGTCATGCTGCTTTGATTGGAGATGTCAGAGCAGGAGTTTGTTCTTGTCACCCCACATCCCATCCCCACTGCAGTGTGGAGCAGGAGAGGGCACACCGGGTGCCCAGGGAGCTCACAGGACTTCTGAGCCATTTGGCTTAGCAGTGGTCTGCAGTCAGAGTGCATGCTTCCCTCCAGTCACTGTGGGAGCCTAGGGCAAGATTGCTTGCAGGGCCAGAATAATCTCTCCAGTTCTTTACACTCTATTTGGTCCTGGTGGAAAAGAAATCTGAGTTAGCAAGAAAAAAGTAATGTAAAAAAAAAAATCCATTTATACAAACCCACTATTTCTGAAGTTCCCATCCTTTTCTGAATCATGGATTGCACCACTTTTGGAGAAGAATATTGGCTAGATTTTCTTTAAGAACAGGGTTGAAGACCTTCGGGATCAAAAGCATTTGCACATTTCTAATTTTTTTCTTTCCACTCATGTTAGTATAGGAGAGCATTAAAACATTTTTGTTTAAAGGTAATTACAAAGAAATGCAAGTCACCTCAGGTTGGAATTTGAAAGCCTGGATTCAACTCAGGTGAACTATTAAAGATCCATTCATAATTCCTTAAAACATTTGTGTATGAGTGTGCTGGGTTTACTTTTTTTTCCATAGTCCTTCCAAGAATGTAAGTATCCTTTTTCTTTATACTGGTGGCCTGCTTACTGCTTGATATAGCTTCCCATTTAGAATCTTAAATTTAATGATTTTTTTTTCTCATGCTGACAAAGAGAATAAAAGACTCTACACTGTTTTCTTTAACATTTTTAAATCTCAAGTAAACCTGAAAACTGCAAGAAGCCACTTTATAAGAGTTCTATTAAATAAATGCTGCAGCAGGATTATGTCCTTCTCCCTAAAGAAAAGCAAAATAAAATGAAAAGAAAAAAAAAGACTCTTCAAATAACCATTGAATTTGGCCAGGTGGGATGAAACACTGACATCTCTAAGGCTATTTATATTAGTCAAAATGTTGAGCCCTAAGAACCTTAACATCTTAGTGTTTGGAGATCAAATATAGGTCCTTAATTTTACCTTTTGTCTAACCAGCAGCATTATAAGTTACCCAGCATGTTAACAGCTGCCTATTCAAGCAAGATGCATAGTAATGGTAAAAAACCTTTCATGCCACTGACTCCAGTTCCTCCTATTCCCAGGCAGCCGTGTACTGCGCATACATCTACTCACATCCAGTCAAAATGTATGCCCATGCTGTCTAACAGACATGTTCCTTGCCATGCAAATCCCAACCCACAAAAAACTGTGAATGACTTCCTTCTGATGTTCCTCCTTCATACCTGCAAGTATCCCCTTCCAGTAGATCCTTGGCTTTGTTATTGTTGTTGCAACAGTTGCTAACAGAAACACTAGGATGAAGGTTTATGACAACTTATAATTATACCATCTTGTTGGGTTTTTTTCACACAGATACAACTTTCCAAAACTTCCCATTATGAAGACATTTTCCCAGGCTTGGTTATATTCAAAGGCAAAATTATTTGGAAAGTTTGAGTAAAGTCTCATAAGTAGCTTTTAAATGAGGTGAGAATGAGGAGCATAGGAAACTTGGTAAGGTCACAGGACATGATCTTGCTCCCACAGACGTCAACAACTATGTCCCCATAGTCCTCCCAGAGGATCTAGAACCAGGGACAGGGACTGTTGCTCTGCATTCCGTGTATAGACAGAGTTGCCAATGGTTCTTGGTATAAGACTAGTGTAAAGTATAAATCCCAAACTCAACAAGGCCACATGAGCCTGTACAGACCACTAGTTTCTGGGGAAACCACTTAACTAACCATTAGTCCTGTGTTTCTCACTTGGTCCTCACACAGCAAGGCACTTCCAAGAAAAACCTGTCTGATTATCATGGGTGAGAGAAAGCAGAACATTCACCAAGCATTTATTTTGCATCTTTGTTTTTTCCTGATACAATTTAATTAAAAAAAAAATATTAAAAAATCCCCCAAACCACCAAAAGTCCAACCAACAAAAAAATCCCTGGTTCCCTGTGCAGAGATCAGTACTCTCTCAGTTTTGGTGCTTGAACTAGACTCTGTTAGTGATGAAGGAGATAAGCTTGGGTTTGTCTCTATCTGTGTTGTGTTGCAAAGTTAGCTTCCTGCTCTATGTAGGAACCCTCAGGTGTCAATACTGTGCAAACAGTCAAGGGTGGAAAGATTTTGCAAGTTTACCATGCCACTTGTGCTAATGCAGTAGTAACCTTCTCTATTTTTTCTGCACCAATCCCCTTCCTCCAGAAGTGGGAGTTCCTTCTGCCACACCATGTGTAGTATTTCACAATGGACTCATCCAGCAGAACCGGGGAAGATCATCACTGGACCTAGACTGCAAAGGTATCGGTGTATGTATGTGTAAGGTATCTAAGTGTCTGAGTCTTGTCTGTACAAGCAGGCAAGTATGCATGATAAAGATTTTGAATGCCTCACTCTTTTCAGATCTGTGAAAATCCTTATTTACAAAAATGAGACATGTTGCGTCCGAAGCTGACTATAAGTATCAGGACAATCAAGTTATCTTACAAACCAGAAGCATGGCTGGAGGGTGGATTAGGGACAACGTCAGACTTCTGGCTCTAAATTCCCTAAAAGTATCTAATTCAGGAGCCACTGACAAACGGGCAGGTCAGGGAGAGAGTGGCAGGACTGCATGAAAAGCTCTGCCTTTTGATCCACTTTGAAAAGATGCTGCAATCTGCAATGCAACTAGCAGTCTACTGCCCCAGAACGATGGTAACTGCTACATCACCCTCCAGCATTCTCAATACTTGGATCAAGATGTTGCAAAAGAAAACACTCTTGTCACAGCAACTTGAGTGTATGAGGCAGGGTGAGTGCAGGATGTCTTAGTCTTTAAATTATGTTTATTATCTGCTGCATCTGCTCCTTCTTTTTGTTTAATCATTATGAGGAAACCCTTCTTGCTTACAAAACTTGTATAGATTGTATTGTAAGCAAGGAGTGTGTGCATCATACTCCAGTATCTGTCTGCAAACATTTTGACTAACTGTGATAGAAAGAGGTGCTGACCAGCCTCCAAGAAGAATTCAGGGTGGAAGTTAAACAGCCGGAGTTAGGGTTTAGCAAACAACATCTCTTTTGTCTGGTAGATCCTACAGTTTGTTAATAATTTCTGGACATAGAACAGTAAAGTCTTGCAGCTGGGTGCCTTTGGCTTGCTAGAAGAGCCATCAACAGAGGGGATGGAGTTCATGGACTCCAGCCTGGAAATCATGTGCCCTGTGAGAGGGAGCAGAGACAAATACGTGTCTAGCTGCTACCAGAAGTTACATATGACAATCATTGAACATGACTTTCCTGAGTCTTCCTGAGTTCTTGCTCCCAATAAAAGACAAGATCAAGAAGAGAAATTATGATGTCTGCTTTTAGTCTTGTAAGGTGAGCAATTAAGCGATGATCCTTGGGAATGATAAGAAAAAAAGTTAGAGGGAGCTTTCTGTGCTGTCATGATTGAGGAATTTGTTCTGGTAGAAGAATCTCTGTAGGTTTAGCAGAAGCTGGTGGAGAACAGCTTCCAGGAGACACATCTGTACTCCCACCCTTCCTGCAGTGTGTTTCACTGTTTCACATCAGTTAATGGTTGTAAACACTTGTCAATCATTTAATACCATATGATTCCTCCTGACAGTCAGGATTTTTCCCCTGATAGATCAGCTCATTTCCTATGGCTGCAATTGTACATGACAGTATAACCTATATTTCTTCAGTTTTCACTCTGGCTAATAGTTTTCTCTGCTTTCAATCCTGAGGCCTCACTTGTAGCAAATGAATGCAATTAAACTGCTGCATTTGGTTGGCAGGTGAAAGGATCCTGGTGCATAGACTGCATTTGGGCTTGTAAAGGGATTAGCAGTCCTTCATAATAAAAGGAATTAATGAACCAAAACTCACCAGTATTCCTTCAGAATAATGCAGCACTTTCCATCTTGCTTTTCCCTTGCAGCTTCTTCCTTTAAGTGACTTAAAAAAGTGACAATGTGTTTTTATCCCTGCAAGTCGCTCAGAGGCAGTACGTTTCTGAAGGAGTTAATGAGGTTCTCAATCCATCCGTCAGTTTCCTCTCCCACCCCAACTTCTCAAGAATAAGATGGCTCAGATTAGTGTCATCTTTCATTCTCCTCCCTGGAAGCTGGGACAGGTCATCCCTCCTTTAAGCATGATGGCTGATGAAATATTTATTCAGTGAAATTATCTAAGCTGGAGTCTAGAGCATAGATGATGAGGACATAGAAAGCAGAATATGTTTGCATACATGTGTGTGTGTCTCTGTGTGTGCAGATTGCAAAAGGATGGGCAAATGCTTCCTTGGGTCACAGGGCTGCATTTAGCCAATCTCCAAGGGTTGGTGTGGACTTCCCTTATGCTAGTCACTGAGAGCTGATGATCCAGGCTGTGCTGGGATTTCTAACATTTGGTTGTGCTGGCCATAAGGATGACAAGTCCTCTCTGCCATTGTTTGATTGCCCTTAAGCTGGTGGAGGTTATGGGGCAGACTCGTTGTGACCCTGCAAAGGGCAGTTTGTGCTCCAGCAGGCAGCTAAGCACAACCACCAAACCGACAGACCCAGCATTCTCTTGGATGTGCTCAAAGCATGTGCCTTCTTCATGACTTTTTGCTGTCACCAACAGTCATTGAGAGCATATGAGTGACCTGGATAAGTTCTGATTTCACAAAACCTTATATATCTTCCTGGAGATAAATCTAGTTAATTCCAGTTTTGATCACAGGGTAGGAAAGTTGAACTTTCTTCTACTGGCTGCTCTCCACCATCATGTTAAACATTCCTGTAAACAAACTAGCCTTTTTCTTAACTCCCTGACATTTGAGAGGCTAAAATTTGACAAGTTTAGCTTGTCAATAAACACAATGTCTACAGGTGTTGACAATATTTAATCTGAAAGGGATTTAAAAGAAAAAATAAATCAAATCCTTGTTATCTTCAAGGGTGTGGTATCAAGGGTGTAAATGCCCTCCATCTTTGGAGCTGCACTGGTTTGGGAACTGTCCTGCTGAGTTGTTTTTTTGCTAGCATGCAATTAAATATCTTGAGGAAGGAGGTTTATGACCCCGCTTTTCTCTGCTACCTTGTACAGATAATAGTATCTTCCACCTTCATCTTACTCAGTGAACAATGTAGCACATGAGCCAGAAGCTGAACGCCCGCCTTTCAGTCGCAATTATGCATGTGGGAATTTCTGGGCTTTCTGTTTTCTCCTCTGTCCTTGGTTCCACATCATCTATCTTGAGAAGCAGAAAAAGATCTCCTAACACATCTAATTCTACCATGGCAATTTCTTCTCAGTGGTGGTTTAGATTTTTGTCCTGGCTTGCATTCAGGGAGACCAACCATATTGTGCTCTGGGGAACCAGACCATGGGCTTCTGAGAGCTGTCTCTCCTTCAGAAAGCACCATGGCAGTGTTTGCAACCTGCGTTTTTCCAGGCTTCAGGACATAAAGACACATCAGAACTCACCTTTTGAAACAAGCTCTAATTCACTTTATAAATAAGGTCTGACCTATGGCTTCTACATAGGGAACAAGGGAACTCTGTCAAGACACTCCTTCAAATGATCAATCATTTGAGGCACAATTGCCTTAAGGGCCAATCTCTTTTTCTTTGCTATCATTTTACACCACAGTGGCACCTTTTATTGCCTTAGCATGGCTTTCAGTTTGCACATGGAGAGGTGTAAGCATTCACGTCAAACATCCTAATATGACCCTATAGATCAGACCCACAACACATATCCCAGAGAAATCACCAGAGCTAAGTGCCTAAATAATTTGTGGGTTGAGGTCTATACACCTAAGTAAGACTTCAGTGGTTGTCAACTTCAGCCTCCACATTCTCATTTTCTTTTGTTAGGTCAAGTCAGCAGTTTCACAGAAACATTTAATGCCCTATTTCAGACCCAGTGAGCCAGGGTCATGTCAGCCCTCTTGTAATGATTTACCACTGAACAGTGACTGTGTTATTGTTCTGTAAGCCAAGGCCTTTCTTTTTTTTCTTCTTTTCTTTCTTTCTCCAGCACTCTGATGCAGCCCTGAAATCTGTACAAACTGTGTGTGCAAAGCATCAAAATGGGTTTAAGACACAAATTTTGCTTATGAGCAGGATAGCTCAAAAAAATTCAATCACCCCAGGCACCCCAATCACACTTCAGGCAAGGAGGTTCGGGTCTGCTTCAAACCCCAGTGGTTTCACTGGCTGTGAGATGCAGAAAACCACATTGTTGGTATTCCAGCCCACTGACACATCACAGGGCGTGTGCTTTCTGATGCTAGCCTTGCTGCAGCCTGGGGTCCCTGCTTCTCTCCCTCACTTCAAAAAGGGACTGCTGCTGGGCTGGTGATGTTTGTTAGCTCACCAAAATCACAGAGCTGATGCTTGGCTTCATGAGGCCTGCTGCTGAGAAGCTGCTTCTGCTAGTGGAGTGCCACAGGGTATGTTGAAAGCTTTCCATGTTAATGGCATAGTATGAGGCTAAGCAGCAGGGGAAGCTGCCTGAGAATCTTTCAAGACACCAGCACTTTTTCTTATTTATTCTTCACCTTCTTTTTTTTGTCAGATCATCAAGAATGTTTTCACTGGTCCTGAGAGCCTCAACTTTGCCTTCTTTTACAGGGAGAAGTTGATACCTCTTGCTTCCTTCATCACAGGAGGACACGTCATCCCCTTCAGGCACATTTTTACTATCTGTGTGAATTTTTTACTATCTGTGTGAAATTTTACATTTTTTTGTGTGTGTGCATGTTTATGGCCAATCTAAATGTCTCCACTGAGTAATGGAGAGTTATACCTGTGCAAAGGAGTTAGACCTTCTAAACCATCTCCACACTGGATTTTGGCTGGTTATGCATTGCCTTTAGCATTAGGTAGTAGTAGCTGCCTCCTGAGGAAACATGTATTTCTATCAATAATGTTGTGCTTGTAGAGTTTGCTGATTAATTAACTTCAGCTCTGGGCTTAGACTGAACTGTTCTGTTCAGCCAAGTAGGAGAAGCTGGTCATACTTCAGTCTGAATATAAACAGTTGGCTGCTGCCTTGCATGAAGTCGAGAAGGAAGTTGGTACAAAACAAGGAGAATGAAGGAAATCACAAGCTGTTCTTCCTTCCTGAGATGCAATGCCCCCTTGCACAGTTGTGTTTAACAGAAGTGTGATATGTAGGCATCTGGAGTTGTAGTAGAGTTGAAAGGCTGATGTATTTCTAGATACTCTAGGTTTACAGTTCTCCAACACCATCAGACTGAACTACCCTCCAAACTTCTGTCTTCAAATCTGAACCTGGTATCTTGATTTCTCTACTTTTTGGAGTCACTGAATTCAAACCCAAGATCCATAAACTGCCCAAGAACTTGCCAGTCAAGAGGAAGAAATACTCACATTGATATGATCTGGGGTCAGCAGCAATTTGGAGTGAAGATTATAGTTGAGGAGAGAATGAAGATACCAGGGATTTCATAAAAGGAAATGACATTTACAAGCAGTGGGTTGAACTCAGTGGTGAAGACCTTGCTTACATACAGCAAGTGGCAAGCAAAATTCTACATTTGATTCTGCTGACTTAGTCTAGTGATTAAATGGAAAAAAGCTGCAGTAACCAGAAGTCATGGTTCCTGGCAGCAAGTCTGTTCTTACAGGATAAGCTCTACAGCAAGTACCAGACCTCAAAAACAGCCCAGAGAAAAAGCCTCTTGGATCCAAGCAATTTAAAGTCAATGAATGTGATTTGGCTTACAGTTAGTTCCCTAGGAAGTAATGAAAGAGGTAATTAAAGACTGGACAACTACCTTAAGTAAAGCATTAGTCATTAGAGTAAAATCATTTCAGATAAACTGTTTCTAGGCCAAAGCCAGCTCCACATCTTTCTGTGCATTGCTATGGCTGCCCATTTCCAGATGGGGGAATAAGATGTCTTTCTGAAGGTCCCACCACAGCATGTTTGTCTCAGATGCCTGAGGAGAAGGAAGCTTCTCTCCAACTTTACTCCCTGATTGGAAGCTGCAGTCCTCCCAGCCTTGCTCGCCTAGCCTCCTATGCCATCTCCAAAGACCTGCCCTGAACTTTCATCTGATAGAACAGCAATGAAAAAACATCCTTCAGAGAAGAGACCTCTTCCCTGAATTAGGTGGGTTCCCCATGGGGTGTTGGGCAGACACGCTGAGAATAGAAATGGATCATCCAGGAAGAGCATTTGACAATGGAGTTTGGTTAGCATATTGCTTTTGGGAAAGCAAACAATACTACCATGCCGAGAAGAGTAAGTCCCAGCTACGTCATAGACAGTGCTCCAATGGTAACTGCAGAGTGGGCAGCAAACTGCTTCTCTGGAGTGGAACAACATTTGAACAAGGAACAACTGGGCAATTTTCAACTTCCTAAAACATTTACTCAGAAAAAAACCCAACAATTAAGAGTATAAAAAACTCCACTTTAAGTAAATTTACTAGTGTGAAGATAAATAATAGCATAACAGCATCTGTGCATGCATCAGTGCTCCCACCCACCCACTACTCTAGTATTATTAGTGACTGTGGGGAGTGTGTAACTACATCTCTGTAGCAGGTTTGAGCTCATCCTTGCTTACCTGGTATTTGTCCCTGAACAACATGCTTCTAGTTTGAGTTGAGGTGAATGGTACTGATACTGGCTCCATCCATAGCATTCAGCTTTGACCCTCATTGCTCATTTTACGCTGCAATGAAACCAGTGCCTGTTTTACCATCCTATATCATATTCTGACTACAACAGCAAGTTGGCATCACACCATGTTTCACTCTACCACCAAGCATAATTTTTGTCCTTATCCTGTGCTTTCTGGTTACTTGCAGGTGAAGCCCATGTAACCTCACAAGAAACACTACCTTAGAGCTTTGTTGGCAAATCAGTATGACTACCAACTGCATCAGTACAATCAGCTTTCATGTCAAATTTTTTCGTCGATCTTCCCTTCTCACTAACTGACAGTAGATCACACCCCTTTAACCTGCAAATACTGATCATTAATTAAGACTAAAATATCTGACCATGGAAACATCACACCTCAGACAGCCCAGTGAGTCACACGAAAGAAAATACTTGCTGCACTATGCTGCAGACCAAGAGAAGGATTAAACACGACTTCCTTGCTGAAGAGATGCCTTTAAAAGCTGTTTCGCTGTGGCATTGATTTTTGTGGTGGTTCAGCCCCAGGCGCAGCCCCAGGCACCTCTCTCTCCCTGATCCATCCCCCGGCTGGACGGGGCGGAGCAATGGGCACACAGAGGCACCCGCGGGGGGTCAGGGCAGTTCGCTGGGACAGCGCAGGCAGAGGGGAACCGCGACAACCGGGCTTGCGGCAGGATTCGCACGGTGATAGCGCAAGCACTGACCGAGGAACCAGACAATCCCGGAGCCGCCCAGCCCCTTTTATGGGGCCGTGACATCCCGTGGTGTGGAAACACCCTTAGCCAGCCCAGCTCACCTGTGCTGGCTCCTTGGGAGGATTAACTCTGTCCTAGCCGGCACCAGAACAATTCTGTACCCCAACCAATGCGAATGGGACTGCCGATGTGTACAAGGAGTACTGGGACAAGACAAGCTTTGCAGGGAGGAATTGCTATTACTCTCTGCTGTAGCATCTGTAGGATGTTATGGCCGTGGGTTCTTACGGCTCTGACCTTTGTGGTTGAGCTTGGTCCTTTCTTGGTCCCTTTCCTTGAGGCTGATTGCAAGAGTGCCTGTGTCTTGGGAAGGAGTGGCCTGTCACCCCCCACACTGTGTTTTTAATATCACTGAGGGGTATCAGGAGTAATCAGGAAACACATCAGGTTTTCAGAATTGAATCTGTGGGACTGTTTCACCTCTGCAAATCAGTGCTACCATGCAATGAAAACACAATTAATATCCTCCAGCAATTCCCCAGGTGCATCTTTCCCATCAAGATTGTAGGCAATAAAATTATTAACATTTCAAAACAATTAAACCATAATGAAAATTGGTAAACTTCCCCCATCCATTTGGGTTTACTCCTGACTGACTCCATCACTGGAGTTTTATTAAGAACATTTTTAAGTAGGACGAACATCAGCAAGGAATAATTCAGGATCTTGTTTTAAGGTGGAAAGAAGGACCAGATGACATCTTGAGATCCTTTCCAGACCAGTTTTTCTTCTAAAACATTCTGAAAATCTGTTTACTCAGATCAACAGTGATTTGCATTCATTTTGCATGGGTGGAAATTAATACACAAGCTTCTTGCAGGAGAGAAGGCAGTCTCCATTGCATTCAGATCAGGTCCGTTTTTAGCTTCTAGGGAATCAGGATATTGAAACACCTGAAAAATATCTGACTGATGTAATGCGTTCTGGTTTACAAATTTTTAATGAGAAAACCTCTTATTTGATATATTCTGGCTCTAAAAAACTAATTGATGAATAAGCTTAAAACATGACATGAAAATATTCTTCCTATAGCTCAATGTTATTTCCATTCTGCCTATTTAAATTCTTTCTTCTTTCACCTTTCTTATCATTTCAATTGCAGTTCATCTTGGATGACTAAGAAGGAAATACTATTGCAGAAGAGTAAATAATTTCCTTGGTGTAAAACATATTTTCTTCTCTTAAGCAAACACAAGCCTAGCAAAAAAAGCCAGAGAAGATCTTTGTTATTTTTTCCCATATTCTCTCTGACAAGATAAATTTTTGGGTTTACTTTCATTAGGACTTTATGTAAACAGAAAAAAAAATCAAATTGTATACAAATGCTTCATAATTGGTTAATCTCTTACAAACTGACCTTAAATACTCTTTAAAATGTCTCTATTTGTGAACAGTAAGAAAAATTAGTACACAGAACAGTACCAAATAGTAGTAATGACTCAGAACAAGCCAACTGACTTTAGTTTTTGTTTTAATCTGTGTAGCAATTTTCTTCTGGTTTTACGAGGTCTTGGTATATTGGTATTAATTTAGAAAAAAGTCATAATCCAGAAAACTTTAAGTGGTATGACCCCAAAGTTGCTCAAAATGCTCCTCTAGCATAAGAAGTTTTTTTAAAATTAATTAGAAAATATTCTTGTAAATGGAATCAGTGATATGAAGACAAACTGGCTAGATTTGTGGAGGGGAACAGGATAGCAGGAACAGGTTTCCCAAAAATCACTTTGGGAGATCCCAAGGGTTTTGGTGTCTGCGTGTGCATGTATGGAACTCTCCTGTTGAGTATGGAGGCTGGTGCAACTGTTTAGGGACACAGGGACACGTGACCTCAGGTCAGAAGATGCAAGATGTTAGCACAGATGGCTGAAACCATGGTTTGGAGTTGTGCTCCAATGATAAGTTCTGGACATGTAAAATTTCCTCTCATCTGCAGGTACAAGAGATTTTTCAGAACTTTATCAATTGCAGGCTGTAGTTGCCCTTCAGTGGTCAGTATCCACATGGATAAGGAGTTGTGTGTATTGCTGGGCAGCAGTCCAGGAGAATCAGGGACATGGGTAGATGAATCACAAAATAAGAAGAGTTTTGATTCTTCGGGAGACTTCTGATTTGCGCCTATTAATGTGAGCTGACATTCTCGTTCTCTCTCCCCTACATGGACCTCTTTACCTTGCATGAAGCATAGATAGATAAAATATTCTTCACTCATTTTTTGAAAGTCTAAAATCACCAAATAATGTAACACAAAGTGCATCAGGATCTGTTTGACATATTCTTAAGTGAATTGCAGTGGTACCTTTCACAACAGACTAGTTTATAGATCCACAGAGGAGACAATGGTCTACCTTCTTCTATGCAGCATACAGGGTTACAGCAGGTACTGGTACCAACAGGTACTTTGGGCTGTTGCCATGTTATATCTTAGGAGGAATCCAATTGCTGAATGTTTGAGATTATGAACTACCCTTTTGTTTTCTTCATGGCCACAGTACCGAACAATTGCCCTGAACAAAACCTGCCAAAGCTAAGGGGAGACATACCTTTTCTTTTCAGGCTTCCTCTGACCCTGCCCTTCCCTTACAAGGCTGTTTTGTAGGGTGATGGTATGTCTAAGTAAAACAAAAGGAGGAATGCTTTGCCTTTCTAGCTTGACACTCACTTCAGACAATCAAAGCAATCTTTTATTTATCTTGATGTTAAACTGGATTGCTATGGAAAAAGACATCAGTTGCCTTTAATATTTTGATTTAGGATCAGGTCCTTACCCAGCTTAGGAAACTCATCAAGTGAGACAAAATTTACTGGGGGCACACTGTATGAGGAAGTTCTTGCACTGGGAATGAGAGAGTTGCCTGGAATTTTATTAAAATGCAGATTCTGAGCTATCAGCATGCCTGATTAATTAACACTTGTTTATGTTCTGTTTCTTTCAGTCTTGTTTCAACACCCCAGAACTGCTTCTAATAAAATCCCTTTGCGAGTTCTTTTTCCTTCCACACACTTAACTCATGATTGCAAAAATCATTAGCACTTTTGATTATAATCTTTAATTAGCGGGAAAATATATGTGTTGAATTATTTAGTGTTCATTTTCATCATCATGTTTTGACAGCTTTTGCATTAATAAATCTTTAGTAGTCCACAAGACCCTGTGTAGCCTTGGACGGAGTTGTTTAAGGACTTCTGTTAAACACATTGCCTTCCAAGGACCTCAAAGCACGATATGCTACCCAGGATTTTTCTCTCCCAGGTGAGCTTCCTGATCACTAGCCCATCTCTTCTGCTCTCTTTATAGCTTAATTAATCTTTAAGAGCCTTCCTTCTCAGTGGAACAAGTTTGAAAGAAGAGGAGGAGATAACATCTCTTCACAGCCTGTAATGTTAGAGTGGTTGTGTGGCTTGAGGCCAAATTCATCCCTTTTCTGCTGCATGGCTTCTGAGTTGGTTCTGGAGCGGCTCAATTGGTTTTCCACAAGAAAAACTTTGAATATAGTTTATTCTTTATGATGTTCTCAAGGGAGCCTTTACCTGTGTCATAGAAGTGCCTCAGGGCCTCTATGCTTGATCTAGCATCCCTTGTGTCTTAAATCTACATTTTTAGAGAGCAAGTAAAAAGGCTCAATGTATTCTCAAAAGGGCCCCAATGCCAAAGCTTTGGGTGCTGTAAACTTCAGAAGTTAAGGGTGTTGTATGGATTGGTTGATCCAGATGTTGTAAAGCAAAGAGTGTGTCTTGCAGTGACTGTCAGATGTGAGGATATGTGGTTTTCTGTGCAAAACTTCATTAGATGTAGTGGGGTTCTCTGCCTGTGAAATTGATTGCCGAACTGTAATGTAAGAAAGCTTCTTTGACAGGACCCCTTCTTGTTACACAAGACACAATCCCTGTTTGTTCATCACCAAGGTTGCTATCCAAGTTGCTGAGGTTTGGGTTTTGTCTGATTAATGTTTTACTGTGATTTTCTATCCAATTTGATGAAATTACAGTATTTATAATTACAAGCATTGTGGGTAGGTCTTTCTGAGTTCATGTAATTTATCAGCTTTAATGAGTAAATAAGCACCTAACCACTGTGGCAAGAGATGTTCCCCAAATCTTCAAGTAATAATAAATAATACAGCCACAATGGAGCTCTTAGACTGGAGCAATTGCCCCATGTGCTGTTACACCCATACAATAAACCATTTAAAACTGTTTTAAATGCTTTCTGTCATCACTTGGGGTGGTAAAATAATTTTGCATGGGTCATTTGCTGCAGTACTTAATTTTATTTAGTGCTTCTGGAAGGAGTGATTGTTATGAGAAAAATAGCTATAACAGACCGTGTTACTACATGCTTAGTTTCCATCAGGAATTTCTCAATCCAAATCAAACTCAAATCAATACAGTGGAGGAGTGTTTGCAACGGAATGGTACAATTTGTTCAAATCAGGATGGTCCTGACTCGTCATCTGTAAACTAGTGAACAGCTGTACAAGTTATGTAAAAGTATATTACTACTAATGAACTCTGATTGTGAACTTGATCTGAACAAACCCCAGAACTTAGACAACCTGGGATCTTTCCATAGATTTTTTTTAAACAAAAATTTAGCAATGAAAAATGGGGACTTCCTCTTGAAAGTTTCCTTTTGACATTTTCTGTCTAATCCTAAAACAATTATTTCCCAAAGAAAAAACCTGTTTTTTTCACAAAGTAAGCTAAAATGAAATTCAGACACTAATTCTAAATAACAGTATGCAGTTACAATTCAACAACTTCCCTTAAAATATTTATTCAGATTGATGCTCTGACTGTCCCTACACTGAAATGTTGTCAACTGAATACAAAAGCATGAGCATTGATTAAAAAAACCCCAAACCTATGTAGTTAGAGATTCTCAGAGTATTATGGTCTTGTTCCAAACAGCATAGCTCTTTACTGTACAATATGAATAATACCTAATATTCCTAGAGCCATATCACTTTTTGAGGCATCCTTGAATACCACATGCTTCATTTCAAGGACTTATCTCCAGACTTGCATCCTGGCAAATTAATCTTTTCAATTGCTTTTTCTTGCTTGTCAACTTTTTGTGCTGGTCTTTTTACTAAATGAGTTGTTTATACATATCACCCTTCATTTAGCTTTAAGTAGATGTTTAAACTGTGATATTACTTCTTTTTTTTTTTTTTTAAAGGGCTTGCAATTCTGGCATCTCTGTAGGGGTAGGGAGGATTAAAATGGTATTTCTGACAGCAGAAATGATTAATGGAAGGCTCTTGAGAGTGCACTTGTGTGTTCACAGTGTGGGTATCATTATGTTTACTGAGATGACTGTTAACGAAGCATCAGAAATGCAGAAGCTGTGAGCACCCTCGCTGCCTTTGTTAAATTTCTAGTGTCTGTTGCCCTCTGTGAGCCCACAGGTACCAGCCAGGAGTCTGGGAAGTGAAGTAAACATCTGAGCAGAGCACAGATTTCACGAGCAATCGCAGCACTTTGTTTTGAAGCAAAAATAAATGAGCATAACAAAGAACTGTTCCCCAACCTGAACCTGCCTCCTGAGCAGCAGTTAACTACTTTGGCTGATGAGCAGATGAACAGTAGGAAAGCAGTTATCATGACATCAGCAGCATGGGAACCAGAGGACCTTCAGCTACAGAAGCTAAGAGAAAGCAAAGAGGTAAGAAGAGCTTTTGCCATGGCTGCTTGGGATGTGGGACTCTGGGCCTCAGATACTCCATGTGTAAGAGGTATGAGAGGGAGGATTAGTATTTCTGAGTATGCTTCTGAGTAGCATTTCTGCTACCGATCTAAGTTGACTCTGACTAGCTGTACACTAATTCAGAATGGTGTGTCATCACTACCCAGCTTGCAGGGAAGAAGTGTTCCTTAAAGCACTGCTTCCTTGTTTCCTTCCCTACTTTGCACATCAGAACTCCCCCCCTAAAAAGCCACAGTATTGTTGCTCGAGGTTCTTGGCTTCACCCCTTTGTCTGTGGTTCTGTCCCAAGGGAGCTTTTTGCTGCTCCAGCAGGGAAGGTGATCAGCCTCCCATGCTTGGGACAGCTGGAGTTGTGAGGGGGTCAGAGGGGAGGGGATGGAGATCGTGTCCTCAGAGACACCCCAGCCACTGTCAGCTGCCCCTTCCCTGTTCTGTGCACAGAAAGCCCCTTGCTATCCTGCTTTTGCTCGTGCCTTACCTCCTGGGGTCTGGAACATGCCTGGCATGTTCCTGTAGTTTCAAGAGGACTCTGCTGCTTGCACTATGATGCCCTTGGCCACTAAATGCTTGGAAGAGGAGCTGGTGAGTGGGATGGAAAGGAGTCAAGTTTAATGTCAAATCAATGGAAAGCAGGACAGGAAAATAGAGATTGGAGGAAGGAGAGAAGAAGGGATCTCTCAAGTCATGGAGTACACTACTGAGATGGGCAAAGTACAATTCAAGCAATTAAAAGGAAGTTAATAAAAGATTAATCTATTGATAATAAATTGCATAATCTATAACTTCTATAATTAGATTATTTGATCAATTAGAAATAACATCTATTTATTAAAATGTAATCAAATTTTAAGTCTGGTTGGTGAGTTTGCTGTCACTGATTTATTTTTTCCTGATAACAGCAAACTTTCCTAAATTTCAGCCTAAATTAATTTGTGGCCACACATACCCAGTTTGTTCTTACTCCCCTTTAGAAGGGAGCATATGCTTAGCTTGACTTGATATGATGTCTGTGTCAGCTGTGTTTTGTGGTCTCCAAACACAGAGGTGTAAGAGGTTACCATGCCCATCTGCCTGTCCCTGCCCACTCAGGGTGCTTGTGTCAGCAGTCAGAAGGAACCTAGCAGCTCAGCCCCAAGAAGGCTGGGCTGTCAACATGTTACCTTTAGTCAGAGAGTTCAGTGCTGCCTTTTATCCCTTCAACCTGTTTTTTCAATGACAATTTAACCATAAACTCCTCAATTTGTGCATTCTACTTGCATGCTATAATGGAAAGGGCCGGGGTGTGTGTGGGGGTGTTCCCTATGGTAGAGGCCAACTTCCATCCCTACAACCTCATTTTCCTAGTTGCTTGCAAGACATACAGAAGTTGCAGCCCTGTTCTGCCACTCCATAGAAGAAGCAGGAGATGGCTGCTGTGATTGTGGCCAATTCCTTGGTAGACATTCCCATCTATGAATGACTGCCCTAAACCACTTTGAGGCTTTTGACCTGAGATCCTGCCAGTAGGAAGATCTCATTTATTCAGTTGGCATGCGAGGTCTGAGCCTATCCACTAGCATTTGCAAGATACTTCATGGTGACAGTAATTATTATAATCAGTCCCTTCAGTAGCAGGCTTGAAGCCTACTCTTTCCATTGACACAGTTGATCTAACTGCAGGATAAGTCACATGTTAACAGCTGGACTAAAAAACCACCCACAGATGTTGCTTAATAGGAGCCTGAGTAAGTCCACCCACTGCTGGTACATTTAGTCCTCCTAGAGAAGGCAGGTGTATAATCTAGGAAATTTTCCAGTTCAGCCCTTAGAGACATGAATCATTAATGTTTAGTGCAAAGAAGCAACGTCCTTTTTACTCAAGGGGGGAGAAGAAAAAGACCACAAACACCAATAAAAAGGCTAGGACATCTGGGAGAGAGCTCACAAGCGTGAAGCAGCCAGTTTTTCTTTATACCAAAGCTAGCTACTGGTTTTCACTGTGAAAAATAACACAGCAGTCTTTCCCAACACACTGTGATTTTTTTTGTGTGTTATCTAGAGCATTCACGCTGTCTGCAAGACAGGGTCAGAAGCATCAGGCTGTGAATCAACCAAAACATTTAGGCATTTCTGCTGCTGGTGGCTCTGGGAAGTGTTTTGCTCTAGGTTTGCTCGAAGGAAACAGACTCATGGACTCTCTCAGGGTCTGTACAGCTCCAAAGAATGGTGGCATTTGTGGCCAGTCCCTGGCTGGTCCCTTTTGCCCCTGCCTGCCTTCCTAACATGCCTGGGCAGTGGGACAGCCCAAGCTTTGCCTGCTGTAAGGGTTGCAGAGCACAGCTCTCAGGGTAGGTGAAGATGGTTAGAAGTGGGAATCATCCTTACTAAGCAGCTCAAAATAGAACCAGGACCATTCAGAAAAGAAGAGGCTTCTAGGACTAAACCCAAAAAAGTCCTTCATGCATAGAGCCCTGTATATTCCCATAACCCTGACATAGTGCTGAAAATAACTAAGTAAATAATAACCTAAAAGAAAAAAAAAATCTACTTTTTCTTCCTCTTCTGCATTTTTCCTCATTGTCTTTCTGGACATTTTCCAAAATGAGAGCATTTTATAAAGGTAGAGTGGCTAAAACCTCAAGCAAGCTGCCAACCTGCCCTCTGCAGGCAATGGGGAAACAAGAAGAGTACCAGAACGGTCATCCCAAACCTTGTCTTTGAGTGGGGACTGTATCACCCAGATTGTATGACCTTGGTGAGCCATGGTTTTTGCCCTTGCATACTGGCATTTACTCCTCTGTATGCAGCAGCTTTGTGCTGCTGTAACATGGCTGGGTGTGTAGCTTCAGATCTTTACTTCTTCACTTCAGTTCTCTTGCTTGGTATTTTGTTCTTACTTCAAAAAACTTCATTTAAGGAAAGAAAAGGGCATTTCAGTTTTGATCACTGTGATTTACTGGAGGGATGACAGGCTGGGGAGCTGCTGTCTGGTCTCTACATGGTGTGTATAATGCGGTTAGTCACAGGGCAACATAAGTAGACATTTCTGAACTGTAAGCATTTCCATGAGTAGTGAACGTGCTGCAGCCTCATCTGGGGAAATGTCACTTTTTTCTGGTATTTACAAAACAGCTGGCAACAACTCTAGAAAGTTTTCTGCTTTTGCCCAGAGCTCTTAGTTAATGGAGCCACGAGTTTCACTTGGCATTAATCAAGAGCTGAGTTAGCCATACATTTTGATGTGATTGCTGACTTCTTAAGGATGTTAACTGTGTTCTAGTTTCTTATCTATTTTTGTTGGAGTGAATATCCTTGTCCTGGAAAAACTAAAAACAAAAATATCTTGTTACATTTTTAAAGCCAAAATCAAACCCCTCTTGGGAAAAACACTTGACGTTGGGGATGAGGAATTGGGTTGTTTTCAGTTCCCTCAGTTTGGCCAACTGTTTTGGAAGATTTGTTCAATGACTTGTGACTGCTCTTTGTTAAACAAATGGGAGAATATTAACTCCAGCCCTGAGCCATTTTGGGGCCTGGCATGGGATTGCTGGGAAATATCCAAGGAGAACCAATGGCAGCTAATTGAATGCAGAGTCACGTTGTACTATATTGGGGAAAAAATTCTCTGCAAACAGTTGGTAGATTTTTTTTTTGGTGTCATTTTTTTGTTTGTTTTGGGTTTTTAAAAATTACATCTACAGGTAAACTTTCTTTAAAAAAGACAGCATATGGGTGGGGAAAGAAGAAAAGTTCTCACTGGCCAAGTGTTCATGCAGCATGACTTCGACTTTGTGCTGTCATAAAAAGAAAATATGAACCTTTGGATAAGACTCATGATCAAGAAGAGCTATAAGCATCAGCCAGGGCAGACCCAAGTGGGCTCAACTGCTATTGATGCACTTACATCCTTCTGTGGGTATTGCAAATGAGGCAGATTTTATTTGATGCCTTTACGTCCTTAGATTGAAAGTGTGCTGTTCTAGAGAAGAGCAGATGAAGGGTGAAATACACAAAAGCTTTTATTTTAAAAAATCCCACCGGTACTGACAGATGGTGGTGTAAAAGAAGAAATTACCAATTTGCTACTCTGTTGTTGAAGGTCCACTCCAACAATCTGAATTTACAGGGAGTCAAGTTTCCTTTTCAAATATGCAAATTGCCCTTTAATCACAATATTAAACAGTAATAAACTGTTCCCCTTTAACTGGCTTTGGCATAGATAAAATCAAACATATTTTATCAGAAGTACCCTTCAGACAACAGTTTAGAATAATTTTGCATGAAATTCTGATGCTTTTTTGATTGGGAAACATTTTAGTCTGTAGTTTCAAAACACTGTCTTCTTAACAATTTGTCCTCAACACAACATATGAATTCTGTGTGCCATGTTTCATTAGCAAATTAACAAGGACATGAAAAATCTGCATCAACATATCACAAAAATGCAACAGCATTGAATACTTAATTACAGCTCGAGCAGTTCCAAAAGGCTCAGTAACCGAAATGGTTGAAGAGCCAGTTTCTAGCTCTAGCTGACTCTAAATCACACCTAATTTTCTTGAATCTGTTGCTATCAGTAGTGGGGAAATCAGAGGTAGATGAAATGAGCAATCCACTGCTGGTTGTGATGTACGGGAGGGTGTCTGATTCAGAGCAGACAGTAATGTTTTATCTGGCAGATGCAGTTTGTGAAGTCACGTGCCTTGAGGTGTAGCATGAGTGAGTGCGTGGTTGGTCTTCTCTTGACATTAGAAACAGACTTGCTTAAGCTGGCCAAGTCATTTGCAAAGCTGCTCAACAGGCTGTTCATACGTTTGCAAGGCAAGGTCTGATCATGACACAGCAGAGTGCACTTTCTCCACACAATTTCCTTGGGGGTGCCTGTTCCACAGCAGTTTCCTTTCAAGGACAGGACTGCTAGCATGGAACTTGTACATTGCATCTCCTATGTGCCTCAAAGCATGTGCTGGATGGGAGGGATTACTTCCACGCATGAGGAGGAAGATGCTGTGCAGGACCTGTTCCAGGTTGCAGATGATGGATTTTCCAGTGGGTGTTGTTCAACATGCTCATATGGACTGAGAAGATCAAATCCCACCACACTACAGACTCAAATGTGTGACTGAGTCTGTGGGTTAGTGAGTTACTGCCTTTAGCAGATCAGTGGTGGGAAACATCTACAGCAAATATGAAGTAAAATATATTGGTTGAAACTTCTTTCCTTGACACTGTGGTCTACTCCTTGTTTTATCCTTAGGAAGTGAAATGGTTAATTATTATGACTGAGGAACCTTAATGTTGGATCCCATGAAGGTATTGACAGGAATTTTCCAGGGGCCTGCTGTACCCCAGGAGTCACAATGGCTGCAGAGTCTCCTCCTGGGTCCCACTGGAAGGAGCTTGTTAAGGAAACTCAGAGGAAAGCAGGAGTCTTTGCTTTCACCATAAATAACCTCACAGCAAAGGAGGCATTGTCACTCCTGAATATTTAGAAGAGAATGAGACCTTCACTAGAATTTCCTCAAGAGCTTTTTTTTAAGGGAGAAGAGGGAGGGTAAGTCTCATTCTTGCATCGTAACACTGCAAATGGGAGGGGTGTGCTCATATAGGAGAAACTTGCCTCTTTTGGGAAAGGGGATGTCTAGAAGGGGCCTACTTGGAGTTGGAATGTGAGGGAGGAGGTTTCAAGTCTTTGTGCTTGGGTGGAGTAAGCTAAATAGCAGTACTTGAGTGTGTGCATTCCCATGCTGACAAAATCGGGCAGATGTTGGAGGGGGCGACAAGCTGTGCCCTGTGTGCATAGGACATTTCTGTCTTGGCTTAGGTGGATTTTGGATGTATGGAGACTCAGCTAGAGGGAGTGGTCCCACCTGCCCCAGGCCCAGCAGCAGTGAGAACAGTAACTTGCGTTTTCTGGGACACACTGCCTCTCCCCTGCTCTGCTGCAGGAACTGATTCAGCTCTGTTCTCTCACTCCATCGAGTGACAGCCCTTCTGGAGTCTGAGGGGGGTGAGTAGGGGCTGCCAAAGGAGCCTCTATTCTCTAGTCCTTTGTCTTTTTGCTCTTCAAGCATTTTTTTTTTTGCAGCATTCCCTCCATTGCCTCAGAAGCTTTCAAGTCTTGAAAACAATTCTGTCATTTTTCTAACTTTAAGAAGCTGGGTCTTGATTGCCTTATTTTATGGCTTCCTTGTGGATCCTAAATGTTCTTCCTGTAAAAACTAGTGAGGTTAGTTTTTGAGCCTGTAAAGAAATGTTATAAAGTATTTTTATATAAGCCAGATTAATGGTTTTAGAAGACTATGCATTTGTCATAAGGCAACATTTCGGCAGCAAACTGAGCTTCAGTGAGCAGTTGTTTTCAATCTTGTCACGCATCTTCGAAGAGCTAACCTGAATTTTCTCCTGAATGTGGAGTTTTACAAAATCATGACTCAATCCTGTAGTAAAAAACACCCCCCTACATTTTAGAAGTATGTATTCTGATAGAGAGAGAAAAGGATTTTAAAAATTCCTGCTCCATACTTCTTTTGTCTGTCCTCCTAAACTGCAGTTTTGCTTGGTGGAGCTAAACTAATCACAGAGAGAGATTTATGCATTACAAATGAAGACCCTGAAATTTAAAGTCAAACAGAAACTGTAAAAGCTAGAAGAGAAATCTTTATATGGTATTTCTGGGGGTGTGTGTCGCATACTGGAGTTTCTTTTTTATTGAAATAAATCAAATTTGAATGTCAGCACTTGATAACAATTACAACAGGATTCAAACACAGCTTTTTAATCCTGTGTAAGCTACAAGCAGAGAAACTGTTCCAGTTCTAAAAAAGCAATAACAAAACCCTGTAAATTCTTTTATCAGTCATTCTGTTTCAGAGTAGAAGGCTAATAAACCACCCAAAGTGGTTGGTTGAAGCTTGTCCCTTGGGAGCTCCTGAGGACAGCAATCTGCTGGCTCACACTTAAGTGCGGGTGGAGCAGGAATTTTCCCTTTAATGACACTAGTTCTGTGGGAGCTCAGCTGGACCTTGAATGACAGACTTTCTTAAAAATTACTCTGAGGTAATGTGGCCAATTCAGACAACTCAAGGTTGTTCCCTTTGACATACTCTCTGTTCTTTTGTTTATCTCTAGAATGAAGCCTAACACTAGCCCATTATGGTTCTTTTCTCAGTGGATCATCTCATTTGCAACTTAAGGGAGGAAAAAACGTGAGTGCAGAAAGATCAAGTTTGGAGTGGGAAACAGTGGTGTTCTTATGGGGGACAATTGAAAAAATAATGCATGGGGCTATTGTTCTTCAGGAAAAGAGCATAAAACAGACCAGGAGATCTGTCAGAGAAAATTTCTATTTCAGCAGCCAGCTCTGGGACTGTGCTAGTGATCACGTACACCAGAAAGGTGATGTATTTCATGCTGAGTTTCCAGGTGTTTGCTTTTATAATGCAACATCCTGAAAGATGAGCAGGCTAGAACAGTGTTCACATTCAGGTGTGTTGTGTCCCCCCTTTCCTGTTCAGCACGTTTTGCCTGCTTAGATTCAAGCATCTCTAAAGGATTGGTGCCCTTTGCTCTGGGGATTCCTGGCACCCAGTACAGGGAGGAGGTCCCTGGCACTGCTGAGCTGGAAGCTGCAGGGCTGTACTGAGCTGGAGTTGGGGCCTTTCTAGAGAAGGAGATTTCTCTGGCTGCTAGGAGCCTCTTGGTTCACCTGAAGGACTGCAGAAACACATTAATATTATCACTTCGAGGCAGAACATGGTTAGCTGTGAAGGAGATGACACCTTAGTGGTGACCCTGGACTCTGAAAGTCATGGCAGAGCCCAGGACTGAGGCAGGGAAGTTGTGGCAGCCTCCCTGGGGTTACGTTTGGGGACCTGAGAGGGAATCTGAAGTTTTCTATTTCAGCTGCCAGGACAGGCTTTGGAAAGAGCTGCTTTGCTTTTCCCACACACAAAGTTCCTAGCAAGACAGAGTATGTCAGGAGGTTGTTCCTAGAGAACACAAGGATTAGAGAATCCTTCTCCTCCCACTCTCCCTGAGGCTCCCAGCAGCAAGAGCTAGAGGGTTTCTGTGCTCCCTGCGTTGCTGTCAGTACTTGCCTGCTTCCCTTCCCCTCTACCATGAGGTTGAGGCTCATCACATCATCATTCCACATGTGATCTTCTGGACATCAGGAGAACAGGAACAGCCAGAGCAGCAGGACCAGTCTTTTGCCCCCGAAGCATCCAGAACTAGACTTCAAGAAGAATATACGTTACAGGGTACCTTGCCATGGGGAAATTTTGTTCTTTGTTTCCTTTCAGCTAACTTAGATTTTTTTAATCCTAAAATACACAGTTTTATGTATCTTTTAAAATCCCTTTAAAAGAGATTGGGCATTTGCAGACATGTTTTAGGTGTTAACGTAACTGCATTTTGCTCAACAGATGTGTATTTCTTTGTAGGCTGTGGCTTTGCTACAGGGACTTAGAAAGCTACGAGGTCACATAGCGACTGTATATTAACTAAGGCTTTTGAGGGTTGCTGAGATTAAAGCCTCAACAGCGTTCAGTGTGCTGGTCAATGTGCTGATCTCCATGTGTCCTGCCTTGTTTTGTACTACCTGTCAATTGAGAAACCAGGCTTTTGCAATAATTATAACTGTTATTCAGGGAATTGGTTAGAAATTAAAGGTCATCTAGAAAACCAAACTCAAAAGAATCCAGCCTCAAAAAGAGAAGGCAGTGATGAAAACATGTAGCACTAGGAAGTTGAGAAAAAAACAAAGCAAAACCTTCATACTCTCCACAGAAACTTGATACAGGGGTTACAATGTATTTGGTGACTGGAGCTTACTGCCTGTTTTCAGCGCTGAAAACAAATGCAAATCACTCTGGGAGCAAGTAACCGTCAAAGGCTCCATTCCTTTCATTCTCTTTCTTGTCATTTCTCTTTCAAACCCCAGTGCTTGCTTTGTAGATTTTATTATTAGCAGCTATGACCAAGACTGGGGAGAGTGTTGCAGGAGAAGAACGATAGATATTTTGTTCTTTAGGTAAAGCAATGTCTCTTTCTTGGCATCGAGCATCTTGGAGTGACTTTATTGTGGTGTAGCTGGGTATGGGAGTGAAATGGAACTGGTAATCTTTAAAAATCACCATGGACAACTCATTTAGCTTCCAGGGTGCTCTATATTCATCTTTGGGGCTGTCCGGCATACTACAAAGTTCTGTGGCCAGTTTACGGAAACCAGTCAATACAGATGTTTGCCCTATCTACTGTGGATTGTTGGCATTCAATTAAGAGAAGAGGAAAACAAGACATTTCCTTCTGACACCAAATACACAGGAGACACAGCACAGGAGGAACCACCTCTCTTGTGAGTGTTATTTTACGAGGGATTTACCAGGCTTGGTAACTCTCAACCATAAGAATCCTAAAATAAAATTTACCTCTGAGTTGGACCAAACTTTTTCCTGGTTGAAGACAGGCACTGAAGAAGCATGGAGCAGCTGCCCCATTGCTCTGGGGTGTGTTTGTCAGGGATCAGCAGAGATAATAAGAGCAGATGCTCTTTTCTCTGCATTGAGCTGTGCCGAAGGGAGAAAAACCCAACAACCAAACAAAAAAACCCTCTATGTCAAACCAGAACTGCTATATACTGGTTATATGGCTTGAGAGCAGCGCGGCTGTGTCTGGCGATGCAGCCATGGGTCTTTTCTGGAGAGCTCAGAGGAAGAAGAGAGGTGATGTCAGTCTCCTCTTGTGCTGGGATCAGCGTGCAAGTGTCTGAAGTTTCTAACCACAAGTTCAGAAATGTTCCTCTGCCACTATTTTTGGGAATCACATAATCCTCCTCTACTAGAGAGCAGTAAAGCAAGGGTAATATTGAGATGGTTAGAATGGCACATATTCTTTCATTATATATGCCAGGTGGAATAAGTCTCTGATAAGTCCCTGTAAATTATTAACTCTTTTCCTAGCCAGAAAAGCAATGTAGTGTTTTCTTTACAACTTTCTGACAGATATTAAACCATGATAAAATGAAAATGGCTTCACACTATAAGTCACTGGGACTTCTCTCCTGAGAATGGAATGGAGCAACATGGGTTTACTGTTGAGTGTTATCACTGTTGCTGTCTTGGAAGAGAGAAGTCCTTGTAGATTTAAGAGAATGGTTTTTGTGTGGCAATCTTTGGAGAGCTGCACTGCCTGTATTTAAAGTCTCTAGAGGTCCAAATCCGTTAAGACTGGATGGAGGATAGTCCATGACCATCAGATAGTCCATTACTATCAGATGAGTATCAGTGTGATCCAATATCGCAGCAAAGTCAGCAGTAAGAAGAGGAAGGAGTGTAATGGCAACGGTCATTGAAGGGCTAGATCCAGAGCCCGTCAGACATAACGAGCTTTGACCAGTTTCTATCCAGACTTCCTTTCTCAGGATTACAATTGCAGATGAAAATAACATGCAAGTGTTTGTGTTTCTCTCTTCCCCACAGTACTTCCCTCTGCCCAAAAATCAAGCTTACAGGCTAGAGTTTCATGAGATTTTGGCCACCATGTTCCATCCTAAACAACATAGGTTTGCACAAGTGATTTCAAATACAGCTTCCAGCCACAAGAAAAGGTTTTTGGATAGCTCCAGCCCTAGTTTTGTGTGTGTGGCTCACTAAGGTCTATGTCCTGCGGGAACTGCAGGAATGAACAGACTGCAAACCAGCTTTGGATGTCTAATATAGAGCTGATATCTGACAATATGACTGGTAGAGAAAGGAGGTCAAATGTGGCATTCATTACCTCATTCACAGCCTGATAAATCAGTCTCTGTCTTTACCCTCAAGAATTTGGCTTTTGCCACCCACAGCCCCCATGACTCCATCATCATCATAATGAATAATTCAATAAATATATTGAAACTCCAGATATTATTGCCTATTTAAAACTTCCTACTTTATGGCTTGTGGGGTTCTCAGGACCTGCTGAATGTCAGTTCTGTGTGTTTTTTATAGGTTTTATAAAGGGCACAGGGAAGAAAGCAGGTGGTGTTTGTTGGTATAGCAAACAAACAATTCATTGAAACTGGCATAATTGACAGACTGGAAAAATATAATTACAATAGTGGGTAAGAAAGGAGAAGAGATCAGCAAGTCCTTGAGGGTTAGAAGCAGCAGAAAGGCAGTGAAAGAAGATGAGCCATTTTTATCATTCAAGGGTGGAGAGATTGAGGGACACTGAGGAAGGAATACATGGCTGGAACATCTATTGTTTGCACAGATTTTAGCAAAAGCAAAGAAATGTCAGGAAGTCCTGGAGGTGAACAGGGACAGGAGGGCAGGGTTTGCATTTTAGCTGGAGCGAATAACTAGTCAAAATGAGATACCAGTCTGTGGCTGAGGGGAAATGGCAACAGTTAGGGAGAGGTGAGAGAGACAAGAAGGAAAGGAGTTCTGAAGCAAAGAAGCATTAAAGTTCACCTTGCCCTCACCTAAAGCAGTTTTGCTCTTCTCTACTCTGCAAAACAAATTGTGAAAATAGAATGTCTGCCTCAGACCCATAGCACGGCCAGAGGACAGTGACACTGCATGCCCTTGGTTGCCCTCACGGCGCGGGACAAGAGACGTTGCAATGAGAGAGGACCCTTCACACAGCATTGTGCAACACCTCCACCTTAGTGTGGCTTGGGACTTCTGATCTAGTCCTGTGAAATGCTCACGCTCCACGTGCTCACTTCCTCAGAGCATGGAGTTAGGCAAAAGGAATCAAGTTTCTGTTTACTTTCCCGTTAAAGACGGTTTCTAAACAGTTTCCCATGTCTGGAATACTTGACATTTCAAGGGCATCACAATGTGCTGTTCCAATTTCTACAACCATATTTGTTTTCCCAGTTTCCAGTAAACACTGATGAAACCAAATGGCCCAGGTGGGTTTCTCAGTGTTAATTGTACCAAGGCATATTTATAAATTTCATTTTCTAAATCCTATCATGTATGCATTCATCAAATGTGGTGAATTCAAGTGTGGTGAACGTGCCACTTCTTCCCACTATCCAATGTGATATTGTAATATAAAAATGTTTTTAAACATAATTTTTACTTTGTTATTTTATTTTCTTAAGTAATTTGAAAAAAACCCCACCCAAAAAACCCAAGATAAATTAAAAAGCAAGTATTTTAAGTTGAAGAAAAATAATCCGGAACTGCTTTTATCCTAGCAAGATATAAGCAGGTATTTGCTTTTTATGGTGGGGAAATTGGATGAAGTTATAAAAAAGGAATAGAATTGTACAGAGGTGTGAATTGGGTGTATAAGAAAGAATTGAAACAGCTTTTTTTGTGAGGGAAATAAAGTCTCACAGAGGAGTCAATGAACACACACATAACAGTGGCCCAAATCAATACAGTGTATTTCAGTTAACAAAACTTTTTGATGAGTCACGTATCCAAAGGCTTTTACAGTAACTGAGCTGTTGTGGAATGAATGTGGATGTTGTCTCTTGAATGAACTGTCAAAGGAAAAGACACCAAGTGAAGGAATAAACAGACTGCTTTCTCATGGAGAGGCCACCAGGGGACTCTTGCCGCATCTGTGCCAGTCAACGTGTTTCTAAATGGTCTGGAAAAGAAGCTGAAATTTAATGCTAATGAAGAGAGCTAATACTTATGGAAAAAGTACTCTTAGCACTATGATGGAGGGGCTGACTCAAAATGAAATTTAACAGGCCCAGTGAAAGGACAGTCTATCTACAGCTATCAAACACAACCAGAAAAATGCATCTTCCAAACCAGAATGCCTCCAAGTCTCCACTGGAAACTGAAATATATATATATAGCAAGGTATAGCAAGGAAAGATGTCCCTATGGCTGTCCTTTCTGCTCCCTCCCTAGCTTTCTGCTAGCCATCATGCTTACAGGATGCTGACTGGAGTGACTCTTGTTCTGATGAGATACAGGTGCTGCTACAGTCCTCATCATCTCACCCACTTTCCTCCTCCACACAACTCCCCCCTCTGGAAGTTAAAACAAAACCAGTGGAGTTAAAGCAGATTGCATCAGTGAAAAAGAGGGTAAAACACTTCTTTGTCCTCTTTAGTTTCTGGGACATGCAGATGCTGTGCCAGGCAGCCTTAGTTAGACAACATCTAAAGTGTAATCGTATTAATAGAATCACTTTCTTAGGCATGTGAAAATGGAGATGATGTATCATTTACAAGTGAATGAAGACTCAACACTGGTAACTGCTGGACTGCATAATATGGACACAAAATGCTTCCATAATAATGAGTCCAGGAAATTATTGCACAGCTGTAACACAAGTGTGGAGGAGATTAGTAGAGATTTTCAATAGATTTTTAGGTTCTCCCTTTTTAAAAATACCTTTCATCCTCAATGCAGCCTGATTACATACAGTAGCTGGCATGAAGGCAAGAAGCAACTACAGCAAAGTCTTGTGGAGAAAATGCTAGCATATTTGGATCTGCTGACAATGTACCTCCAAGATGCAAAGAACTTCCAGTATCCAAATCACAGGAAGAAGGACAGGATCATGATTTTGCAACCTTAACCAGGGGAGGAAGTCTTTTGAAGAAAATGATTCCTCTCCACCCTGAGCATGTATTACAATCTGTTTCCCGTTCTGTCCAAGAGCCTCCTGGATTTATCAGTTAGAGTTTGAATATAAGTAGACAGAAGGACTGTGGAGGCATTTGTCCAGCAGTTATGGCTGCTGCTGTGTTTCTTTTCCCATCCAGCAGAGAGTCTGACAGAGGACAGTGAATATCTCAGGACACTATTACCAGATGACTGGGACAAGGAGATCGGTAACAGGTATGGTGGCCAGATCTGCCCTTATCTAGAAAATTTAATTCCTTACTTACCAAAAAAGGCAAGAAAGTTAATCCTCAAGACAGATAGTCCTTTCTCTCTCCTCCACAAATTAATAGAATTCTGGTCAAGCCTGAAGCAGTAGGTTCTTCCAGCTCTGGGATTGATTCTTAGCTTGATTGATTCCAAAAGCAGGAGACATGACAACAGGAGGCATATAGGCTTCTACTTTACTTTCATAGGGAAAAGTGGGTCTTACTGGAAAGAGGCCCCAGTTTCAATATGCATTATGACCAGTTCCTTTAAGGTATTAACACAACACATCTTTGGTGGTAAAATCTAGACCAGCTTGGTCATGTCCTCAGTTATCTTAATTAGAACCAAATAGAGGATTTACC
This sequence comes from Zapornia atra, assembly GCA_013400835.1. Classification (NCBI taxonomy): domain Eukaryota; kingdom Metazoa; phylum Chordata; class Aves; order Gruiformes; family Rallidae; genus Zapornia; species Zapornia atra. The sequence continues at coordinate 133,650 of VZTU01021242.1, read as the reverse complement.
CTGGCTATGCAGATTTACTCTGGTGGAAAAATCAGCCCCATGTTTTTCGCTTGGCTTTGTACTTATAACATGTTAGATTTATTGGCTCATTTGCTACAGTAAATGAGAGTCTCTGGACTGAGCCACAGTCGATAGCAGGGTGGTAAATGGACTGGCTGAATGGGACAGGAATAAAGGGAGAACATTTGTTCTGAAAGACAGAACCCAGTCCTCATTCCTGTCCTAGTTCATCATTATTGCTTTCCACATCCAGTGAAGATGATCTGCTTTGGGACTTGAAACGAGCAAGCACTTTTTTTATTTTTTATTTTTTTTTGAGTGGAAAGTGTTGTAATGAAAAGGATTTGACAAGCCATAGAACGTACTGCAGAGCTTTGTGGAAGTGAAATATCTTCACTGTCACTAGAATGAAAAGGGATTTTCAGTGCTAATTTCTATGCTAAGAATTGAAGGATCGGGTATGCAATGGCTTGTACACATGCTTTTAGAGGGCATGACAAGTGTTTGATTTTGCAGTTACCTGCTGGCCTTGTATTGAGATCTCGAGACATGAGCTGGGAATCACGAGTATTTGAGGAACTTGTGCCAGAGAGCGTAGGTTCTTGGAGTTAAGGATTTAAAAAAACAATCATACTTATGATCTTAGATAAATACAGGCAGATGACACATGATGACTGCGGTGAATGTGATGATCATGTGTAACAAGAAAAATATTGTTCTTTTATTTAATTTCTGAGACAGAATTTAAATTTTTCTTGGAAGATCACTAAAAATTGGACATTTCAGTAAGAAGGAAATCTGCCTAACTTACCAAAATTCAGAGAGTACATTTCACAGAAGACTTCAGAACATCTGGAGATAGGCAGCTGAAAATGAATGCAGGTTGAGTGACAGAATGTGTTCCCTATTTTATTACTTTATCATTGATAAAATAGGGCCTTAAGCTTATGGTAACTAGCAACAGTTATTATTATCAATAATAGAGTGAATTTGTAGCAGACTCCTCCTAGTTTGCAGTATGATGACTTGAGCTCACAGAGAAGTCTCATGGACTGGGTGCAAACTTGAAGTTGCAAGAGAAGAGGGTATGGAGAAATACCTTCCACCGCTGACTGCCCAGACTTCCACTCCCTGCTTTGACTGCTGGACCACAAAGCTCCTGTTCGCGTGACAGCTTTCCCTGAGGCAGCAGCTTTCATTGCACAGACTTATGTCCTGAGTGTGTTATAATGAATTAATATCACTCTGCTGCATGTGGGCACTGCCATTGACCTGTTCCATTCACATATCACCTAGGGAGAATAATTTTCTGTAGTCCTAGACCCAAACAAAACCAGTATCTGACATGAGTACCCTTTTAAGTATAAAGCAACTGGTACCATAAAGTGATTTATACGGTGTCCTGGCATTTACAGTTGTTAAGATGAACTGCTTTGGGGTATACTCTTTATCAAAACTGGCTTTACATGTCTGTTTATAGCCATAAAGAGAAATGTATGAGAACACAGCCTCCTCAGTTCTCCCCAAAAGGCACAGAAGGACAGCTTGTTCAGTACAACACTTGATGTTAGCAGTGGGATTTGTTTCTGGATTATCAGCTTGTAATTAAGGGAGTTATTAATGCTGAGAAGGAATTTTGAGCTCAATCCGTAATCCATTATCAACTGTAATGGACAAAAGTGCACTCAACAGAAGAGAGAATACAAGCTGTTAATGTGCCAATTACTCTGCTGGTATGAAAAGGTGAGACAGAAGTCTGTGGAACAACACCGATTTGCGGGAGCTGGAGACCTGGTGTCGCACTGACTGGGGCAATTAGACTTCTTGGGACAGCAATCCATTTTTTGAGCTTTCTTCTGTTGTGAATCCTCTCTTCTCTTTCTAGAGGTGGCTAGTGGAAAGCATCCTTGGTCAGCATGTGGGATTCACAGCATTTCCTGTGTTCTCTGGAACAGCAGGGTGATTGTTCATTGCCCTGAGTACACGCGAGGCAGTTATGCGAGAAGCTGCCCACTTCAGTGCTTTTTGGAGAAGCTAAATTTTGCATCTTTAGAAACTGAAATATCCTTAAAATATAATTTCCTTCGAGCTTGAAACAATGTTCAGAGAATCAGTCTCCTGTCGACTCCAGAGCTTTGCATCAGAGCCAGTGATAGCATTTTTTGTGTCGATGTGGATGTTCAGTGCACTCTTCAGTGAACTATCCAGCTGTGGCTCAGCTTCCTGTGACCAGGGATCAGGCTAAGTGATCCAGGTAGCTCTCTGAGGTCTGTGAGACAAGCTAATTGCACTAATCACTACTACTATTTTTGCTATCTCCTTGTTTACAGGCTTTGGACAACAGCTGGTACCAGCTAATTGCTGCTGGGCACATGACGGAGCCCGAGAAGTCTCAGGGCAGAGTGGATGGAAGGCAGCAGAAGTCAGTGGCTGTTGATAAAGAGGCAACTATCAGCAAAGCATGGGGAAAAAAAACTGGGGGAAGCCGAGCACCCATCACTTCCCTGACACCAAGGAAGCCTAATCAATTGATGAGAAGGATCACTAGTTTGCTAATTGCAATTACTTGAATAAATGCCAAGCAAGATGACTTTCCTGACAATTGGGAGACTACACCACGGAGCCCATCCATCTCAGAGGCAGTTAATTAGCTTTATTGCCTGTACCCTTGCATTCAAGGAGGGCATGAGATAGCAAGACTTGTCCTGTCTTTATTTCATCATGATTTTGGCAGTGATTCACTTATCATTATCTACCTGTTGTTGCATAATCACCTGTTGGGAATGAACATTAAATATTCCTTCGTGGTGTGGGAATCAAATACCTTGTTTTCTTCCATTGTAGTCTCAAGAACTAAACTGACTTTCCTCACCTTTTCCCCACAGATCATGTGTGGAAGGAAAACACTATTGGCTAATGCTGGTGTTCAATCAAAATGTGTGCATGAGTTTGTCTTGAGGATTTTACAGGGGAGGCAGTGCCATGGACATGATTTATCATCTTTCAATAGAAGAATTGCTCAGTTTATTCAAAATATTCCTAAGAAAAATGTTTTAGATGACCAGGAAATTGAGTAAATTGCTTTTCCTGTGATTTTTCTATTCCCTCCCTCCTTCTCCTCCTTCATACTTTGCAGTACTTCTCTTGCCTTGTACACTAACAAAGCCTTTGTACTTCCTCAAACCTCAGAACAACTAAATTGCACTACAATTCTGGGTATTCAAAGCTAGTTAAAATTTTTGAAATTACAAATTGTGCAAAGAAAACAGTAATTCTCTTTCAGCCATGCATTCTACTCCTTTTTAGTAGCTGGGGGTATGACAAGGAAAGAAAAAAGTCTAAATACTGAAATGTCCATTGCAAACACGGCTGGATGATTAGTAATGATTTTTAAAGAAAAGAGTTGTTAACTCATTTCTAAAAAGCCATGTATCAAATACAACTTTCATCTTGCTGTAATCTGCACTCAACCCAACAATTCTCATTGTTTTTCCTTTGGGGGAATGAAACAGTGGATATAACCTTACAGAAAACATAAGAATATACTACTCCTGTAAAGTATCAAGGTACCAGCCTGACCATACGAACCCAGAAGAAGGAGCAAAGCCCAAGAGGCAGAAGCCCAAGCCTGTCTCGTGGCTTATTTCAGGCATTCCTGTTAACACAGTTTCTTGTTAACAGGGTTCTTGTTTAATACTCACACATGTCTCCTGGAGAAGTTATGGAGTCCCATCTTTGAAGATATTCAAAGTCTGACTGGACAATGTTCTGGGCAATGTGCTGATCCTGATCCTGCTCTGAGCAGGTACCTGCCAGTCTCGGCCGTTCGGTGAGCCCATTGTGGAGCAGAGGCAGCATTTCCCAAGGAGGAGCATCACAGATGTAAGGATAGTCAGACCTTGCTGCCATGAAACATACCCCATGCTCTCTCAGATGCTGTCCTCAGGAACATAATGGCCTGAGCACAGAGAGCTGCACAACTTCCCTGAGCAAGGAGAAAGTGGCATTTATGCGGAAGAGCAGGGAGCTGGGTCTACATTTCTGGGAGACCAGACCATCAGGGTTCTCTCCTTCTGGCTGGCCCTGGCTACTTTGCATGGACCGTCGTCATCCTCTCAGACTGGAGCATAATAATTTACAGACTGTGCTGGCTGCCAAGCCTCCACTGCCCTGAAAGGCTGTTTGTCCCCAGCAGTACTGAAGAGAAATCACTCTACTACAAGTACATTAAGCACATGAACAGCTCTGACAAGAGGCAGAGTAATAATTTGGTAAGCTCACTTATGCTTTATTGAATTCATTTATTGGCTGTCCAACAGCTCCATCAGGCGCTTTTGCAGACACAGAGACGTGACCTCGAGCCTGGAGACAAGTCAGAAGGTCCTCCCCACTGCTTTACAATAGCAGTAAACTGAAAATCTCCTCAAGCAAGCAGAGGTGTCCTGCCACAGTGACATGAACTATGTGCAGCACAGACTAGGCATTAGCATGATTTCAGCAGCAACAGCTTAGTGAGGCCATGCCAAGCTTTGGCAGGTTAACGTGCTCTGAACATGTCTGAAGTGCTTAACGGTTTGATGCGGAGTCCTGGTTTTGGCTGAGATAGAGTTAATTTTCTTTCTAGTCAGTGCTATAATGCTGTGGTTTGGATTTATTATGAGAATAATATTGAAAACACACTGATGTTTTTAGTTCTTTCTATGTAGTTGCAGTGTGTATACTAAGTCAAGGACTTTTCAGCTTCTCTTGCTCAACCAGGTGCACAAGAAGGTGGAAAAACTTCTCAGGTCAGGACAGCCGTCCCAGCCTGGCCGAAGGGATATTCCCTGCCGTATAGAAATGGGGAAGCGAGCTCGGAGGCGGGATCGCTGCTTGGAAAGAGTCAGGGCATGGGATTCTGGGTTGAGCAATATGGTGAGCAATTGCATTTGTACATCATGCTGTTACTGTTCTTGTTATTATTATTATATTATCTTCCTTTGTTATCCTATTAAACTGTCTTTATCTCAACCCATGAGGTTTTTTTTTTCCATTCTCCTTCCCATCTCCTTGAGGGGAGGAATGAGCAAGTGGCTACCTGGTGCTCAGCTACTGGCTGGGGTTAAACCATAACATCTGCCAATGGCAGGAAATACAATTTTAATCAAATTTGAGCATTGTCCTTTCTCCAGGTGTAAAAGCTTCATGAATGCAACAACATGTAATCTCTCACATTCTTTTTTTTTTTTTTTATGCAGGTTGAATGCAAATTATGGCATTCAACAACAAACTGAAACAGATTGCAAATTCACCAGTGAAATACTGAAGAGGAGGACATTTTGGTCTAATGAGTCTGCAAAGTGGGAGAAATGGGTTATCAGAATTCTAGTTTTCTACAGGGGAGCTTGAGAGAAGCTTCACGCTTGGCCACATGTGTACAAAGCAATTACAGTAAATAAGCCATAATTGAGAGAAACGTTAATCTATTTTTTTTGAGAGATAAGGGAGAGGTTGGGTGGTTTCTACTGGCTTAGCACTGCATTGCAACCTACAAGCTAAAATGCATTGTACAGAATATATGGAATGGGAATAGCTGATGAATATCACAAAACAGAGATGCTGAGAGCTTTGCTGCACTGTTGGATAATGTTTGAGTATTTGTTAGTGACAGATGGTAGGCCTTCTCATCCATATCTGTGTGCCCTGGATGGAGGATTGCTTGATGACACGCACTTACTGTCACTGTCAACTGCGTAATTTTGTAGCCTTCTTACAGCTCTGAGGGTCATGTGTTTAATCATTTGTGCAGAGATTTTATGAGGCAGGTGCTTAAGAGTGTGGTAGGAGGGAAGATAAAACAAATAAATTACAATCAATCCCAGTTACTCTTAATCCCAGCAATGGCACAGTCTGTGATCACTTAGTAGTTCCCAAATGGCCTGGATTTTGTATTCTACATTAGACACATGTGGTGTTAACAGGTAATATGCAGAGCCCAAAAAAATGAACACACCAACATGACCCCATGTATAGCCTAATTCCCTCCACAGTGGGTGCCAGTGTAAAGATGCAATGTGTGTTGAATATCAGAAAATTAATTTTCAGCTGTAATATCCTTCAGACCAGCTTGCATTTTTCTGTGGCCCAGACCAAAAGTTGCATGAGGCCAGGGAAGACTGAAGGTTTATCTTTGCCATGGCAGAGCACCAGAGATGTGCATCCCACTGAGAGTGCTCTGGCTGCAGGGCCTGCACCCACATTGGTCTCAGCCTGTTTCCTGAAACCTCCTCTGAACATTTCTTCAGCTACATTTTAAAGGAAAGAATTCCAAAAAAAAGGAAGCTAAACAAACAAAAAGGAGGGTTTCTCTCTTGGGAAAAATTCAGGGCTTTCAGGCTAACAGCCTAGACTAAGGTGCATGGAGGTATGTTAATGAGCTTCACCCTCAACACTTTCTTTTGCCTGTGTACAGACAGGTGATAACGGGCTCCTCGGTGTCCTGACTCCTTGAGATCCCTTTCTGTGGCATGACTACAGCAATACATATCTGGGCTCTAGGTTCTACTCCTCCTTTGGGCCATGGAAGCAAAACTCATGTCCTTCCTATTGCATGGCATGTGGACCCTGTCCCTGTGCAGGTGGTGTATTTCAATCATTTTCTTCTGAAGGCAAATCAATACAATGGGAGATCTGCTCCACTGCATATGCTTTTGTTGCTTCACGCACGAAGATGCCCATTACTGTCCTCTCTGCAGAAACCTGAGATAAGCCAATTCCAGCTTTTAGCAGCTGAAGCTAGAGCCTTAGTTTACAGCTATCAAACATCATTTTCTTTCAGACCTATGATTTTTGCCTCCCTGTCTCTCATTGCATCTTCCTCTGCTCCCAAAGGAATTTGATCTTATTTGTTGAAATATCTTCTTTCTGGATTGCCTCCAAACATCAACTGTAAGCCTGATTAATTATCAAGGAGATCATCGCAATTCATAATAAGTCGTGTGCTAATTACATGTACCCTATGAGTATTTTCCTCTCATTTATCTTGTGAGTGCTCATTTTGCAGATTAATAATGAACACGACAACTGCAAGTGAAACTAGTACTATGGACTGTCAAATAAAGGCATGGGGGGATTGGGCTCTTAATTAAAACTGCCGTTTGCTTGGCATTACAAATGCTACTACCCATCTTGCTTCCAGGAAAGGCTATTTATTAAAAATGTATTATTCCCAGGAGACAGATAAAAGATGCTAAGGCACTCTGGTAACACCAAAAGAATCACTTAGTATTGAAAACTATTTCACACCCACACTGAATTAAAGAGTTAATGAAAAATATTGGCCTGTTAGACCTGAAGAGCAATACTCCCTTTCTTATGCAGGCAAGTACAAATACGCTTTTCTCCTTTGAGCTGTAATCAAAAAAACTCAAGCCTATGGCTTTCTTTCCCTCTAGATTCTCTTGCTAAAACTGTCAGTAGGCCTCACAAATAATTTTTGTAGTCAAGAATTAAAACAAGGTTGGCTGTGAGTAGTAATCAGTCAGAAGAAACTGTTCTGGTCACTGCTAGCTTCATGGACTGTGAGAATCCACAGTTTGGAAGTGAAAAAAGGGTTACTTATATTTCTAAAAAAGCACCTCATTCCTTCTCACAATCTAAAATCCAGTACTTGTGGTTTTAGGGCAAGAAAAGATGTGAGTAGAAGTGCATGCTGTGACATCTCTGGATTTTAAGTTACAAGCCAGCACTACAGCAGCCAATACTTCAGAGAAAATAAGTCCTTTCTTTTGGGCATAATAATTCGGTAGAGATGTTTATAGTTTGTTTTGGGGTGGAGTTCTTTTGGTTGGAAGTAGGTGTATCGGGGCAATTAGCTTTGGGAGTGATAACTTTTATGTCAGAAACATAGTCCCATTTCTCAATTCTACTCAAAACCTTACCACCTGCTTCATTCCTTGTAGTAGCTTAGCTAAGTTTCTGATTAATGTGTAAGCTTCCATAAGATGTCTTTTGTCCCTCTAACAAGACCCATATTAAATTACTACAGAGCTGTGTTCTGCTCACACCCTCCCCCTTCCCTGAAAACTAACTAATCTTAGGGCTAAAATTCAAAAAGTCATTCTTAACAAAAAGCATTTCTCTTGCTTACACCCCTGGCATTTGAGAAACAAAAGGATGAAGATGACCTCTTGTGGAATGGCTCTAAAAGGACTTTTTAAAAAGCTCTTTTCATACCCCAAAAGATCTAATTACAACCAAGGTAATTTCTTAGTTCATGACTCCGACTCAGGTCGTAGAGGCCATCTTCTGTTAGTCGGTGTGACCTCACATGATTTACATCACAACAGCATAAAACTATAATTGCAAATAGTTTAAAAGTCAAAGACCTTGCCTCTCAATAACACCAGTTTTGCCAGCCAAAGTGACTTTCTTTTGGCTAGTCAAAGTATATTACTGTAATAACAAATCGATTGCTTGCAAGGTAGTATTACCTTACTACATGAATACCAAAACACATGTATCTTCTACTATAAAAGGTAAGTTATTCATATATCTTACCACCCTAGATGCAAATATCCTGGTTCATTAAGCCACTACCTATCTAAACATAGATTCTTCTTTAACTAATACAACTCCAATTGCTAAATTGCCTTTCCTTTCCATAGAATACCACATTTTCATTCATGTTACCATCTGTTGATTTATCAGAGCAGCAGAACCAAACCAGTCATTACTACTTACATCTCCCAGTACTGAAAAACTTAGCTACAAGTGGCTGACTGTCTTCCAGACCTGCCCTTGCGACAGTGCCTCTCTTTACTCTGCCAAGCAGAACTGCAGCTGGCTGACACTGTTGTTAAACGCCTTTCTTTGCCTGTTGGTGTCAATCTGAATGCAGAGTAGGTGGTGAGCTGACACCCGTACTTAAACCAGAACAATTCTTCTTATACAGTACATTTGTTTTTATGACCTCGATGGCATAGTTATAGAATTCAGTTTTTCTGAGGGAGAGGCTGGTTTGTGTTTGCCCATGCAAGAGCTGTGCTTTGGCCTTTAAAAAGACAGTATAGTCCCTATGCTTGGCTATTTTTAAACCACAAAGGTTACACTGGTCATCTAAAAATAAGTTTCTAATGTTCACATGTAGTATACATAGAACCATCATTTGACCAAATATGGTAGCATAAAGGGTCCTTATCAGGTCTTTGGCTTCTTCTACAGTGACAATAATGATTTTTCAACTACACAGCAAAACCATAAACAGATCCTGTACTTCCTGTTTGCAAAACACCATGAGCAGGAATTAAAGATTTTGTGCAAAGAATCTGGACTGAGGATACACTCAGACTTCTACCAGCAGCGATCATACAATAATGGTTTTTGCTTCCCTGAAAGGATCTGGTTAATTGTAACCCCTGTACAGCAAGGGAGCCCAATATTTTCAAAGGAAAATACTATTGGAATGTAAACAAAAAGTTCAGATCCTCAGAAACATCCATGAAAGATGTCTCTTTTAAATAAGCATAATCAAGACATCTTGTTATCAAGCTCTGAAATTAGTTTTTTTTTCTCTAGACAGGCCCAAATTCTAGTCCATCTGATTCGCAGCAGTTTTATGTTTCTTTTTCCTCATTGATCCTAGCTCAGAGGAGAGACCCAGAAGACCTTAACTGCTCAGAACAAAGCAAGCCCCATACAGAGCAGACACTGATTTTGGCTTTCTCAAAAACACCAGCATGCCAAGCTGGCTAGGAGAAAATGCCATGGGTCAGCTAATATTCAGACAGCTGGACTATGTAGGCTTTGGCAAAATGCTTTCATTTTCATTAACCGGGCATTTCTTTGACAAAAAACCAGAATAGAAAATGTTTTCAAGGGACAAATCCTTATGAAACCTGTATCTGTCACAGTTTAAAACACCACCATGAGCAGAAGAACTTACTCATTTGTGTTTCACAAGTGGCCACCTTGGTGGACTTAATTTTTATTGAGGCGTGAACAGGTGTTTGAAGCCCCTATTTCTCACCTTCTGTTCTTCTCACAAATTTAGGAGGAACTTTGTATCACCAAGACAACTGTGTTTCTTCAAGCCAGTCAACACTGACTGCATTGTTCCAGAGCACTGGGGAAAGACAGTCCGATTGGCACACACAAAGCACATCATTATATCAAAAAACTTCCAGTTACAAAGCCTGTAACACTGGCATTTACCAATACAGGATGTTCTGAGATTTTCCTTATACAGATGTATATCTAAATTAACATGCTGCAACCCCATGCTACTATTCCACAGTTAGAAGCATCAGGTTAAGTGTGTTGCATATAGCATAATTAAAATACAATTAGGAGGAATTTTGGTCATTTAAGGTTTTAAGGATTAAAGACTTCAATGCAACTATTTGGTTTTTCAATGTAGTCAGGGCCTACTTATTTGATGAACTGAACTGAAATATCTAAGTCCTTGTTTTGAAAACCTCTCAAGAAATATTTCTGTTTGACAGACTGTGGATGGCAATAGGATATTTTTAGTGTAATGTTTGAGTGCATTGCAAGTCTGCTTGCATTCCTCCAGAAGAAAATGAGTCATTACCCACAGAATAGGTACCCAAGAAATGTAACTTGCTTTTCTGCTCATGCAATACTATAAAGCAAAACAGAGTTTTCTGAGATGTATTCTTTACTAACGTTCATTCTTTGTTGGACTAAGTATTTTAATATTTTTGTCACTCCTGTACCTAGTGGACATTGTTCAGACCCATTACAGACATTAATATGACATTAATACTTTCATTACAGACATTAAAACAGTCCACCTTTATAATAAACATTAAGCACAGATTTCAGGGAAACTTCTGCACCCCATAAAACTTTGAAGTCCTGATTGTGTTTCACAGGTTTTACACACCTTATAAAGCTTTTCTTTAGCTCCTCCTTCACCATTTTCCTGTCTCCTCTATTTAAGCTAGCACCTCCTGTACTGTTTAGGTCACTAACGTCTCTCTTTTATTTCAGTGTTTGCCCAGCACCTACAATAACGGAGTCCAACCATCACAACTGTGTAGGACCGTAATATAAACAATAAACACATCTTTCTTGTTTCTTCCTACAACCCGTGGATGGGGCTGATATTTCCTTAAATATTCAGTGTCTCACTTGAAAAGGGTTAAGGGTATCACCATCTGGCTCTCAGGGAAAGGGTCCCGCCTGTGTGACACTGGAAGGCACAGCTTCCCACAAAACAGAAGACAAGAAGTTCCCTGTTTTCAGCTCAGTGTGTGATTTTTTCAACATTTCAGGACTTTTTACAGCAGCAGTTTCCATAAGTGAAGATGGACTCACACAATTATAAGAATGGGTTTTGAACTTCAGGGTAGGATGGGTGACCTAGTATTACAAGGCAGCTCCTAAGAGGAAACTTCTATGGTGGGAACTTCGTGATGTTTACTGAAGTTTAAATACATATTTTTCTAATTTCATGGCAGAAATAGCTGTCATGCACAACATCCTCTGTTGATAAAACAAAGCCTTGTTGTATTTTCACACAGTTCAAAACTAAGTGATTTAGTTTTCCTGCAATTCAAAACAATGATGGTCCCTATTGTTCTTGCTTATGTTATCACATGAACCCTGTTGTGATTATATAGGTTATCTTTTATGTTCACTAAAAAAAAAGTAGCACACACACAAAAAGTTGTATGCAGACTGTATTAGTCAGCTGAGGTAAAGGGGCAAAAAGAGTGATCAGAAAATCACCCGTTAGGGAAACTAGGAAAAATTTGCTTTATTCAAACAAACTACTCATATAGTAACCCTGGATCATAAAGCCCATGAGGAACATAGAATTCATGGAAAGCGTGGGAGAAAGGTCCACTCAGAGGCTGCTGACAGTGATCTGTTATGGTGATTGATAATCCTTGCAGACATAGAAATTTTCAAGTCCGGAGGAGCCCTTCTGTCACCTCACCTGTTTTCTCTAGGGATGTCCTCCAGTGTTTCCTGTAACTCGTGTTTGAAAAGTTTTCCAAGAAGATACTTTATATGTAAGGACATAAAGAAGTGGACCATCTTGTATGTGGCCTTTATTGGTCACCTGAAACATAGGAGCTTGTATTTTAGAAGTTTGCAAGTGGCCCAAAAGTGGAGTTTATACAGAATAATATATTTTGTAAGATTTATGGCATTCACTACTTTCTATTCTAAATCTTGAGATCTTTTCAGAGAAGGGGTGAGAAAGGAAAGGAGCTTTGTGGTGATGAAGCCTAGAACATGGTTTTGCATTATTTTTTTCTCATTACTGACTGTGAATACCTCCAAAACATGGAAAAAAAGCTAGTGAATTTTGTAAAATGGTGAAAGGAAAGCTGAGATATGGGAAGGCCTTCCCTGCTTGGACAGCAATGCCATTTTCTTCAGGCAAAAGAGATAATAAAAATCTAGGGCCAATGAATTGACCTTCATTTTGCTACAGTGATGTGCTCGTCACAGCCATTAATCTGACAATGTTCTCATTCCTGCTTCTGATTGAAGGTTTTAGTTGGAACAGTGATATAGTTTTGACAGTTAAAAATACAGACCATCTCAAACACAGGAAGAAAAGCTTCTACATTTCATTAAACAGCTTTTGGAGGCACAAGTGTTGCAAAGAGACTGCAAATGCTGATAGAAGCATTTGCACTAAGTTTCTAGGCTCCATTTTAAATTCAACTCCTAGCCTACCATTACTTGGCATCATCTTTGAGCAGCAGGAATCTGAGAGAAGGAAAAGAATGCGAATGAGCCCATTAGCCCAGATCTCACAGATCTTATGCTTTTGGGACTTCAGAAATTGACAGCATATGTTGGTAAAAAGCGTGAGAGATCAGCCAGGACAATAAGTTACTGTTAGGAAACAGCTTGCTTATCTGGCTTTATTTTGCTGCAACTGGGTTGACCTTATGAATGTATGTGGCTACATGTATACATAAAAATCTTTTCAATGCCACATGCAATTCCAATCAGACATCAGTGCCATCCTACACCCCTTGAATGGCATGCAGTGCTCCTGAGCAATGGGACAGCTATTTCCCCTTTCAGAGACACAGCAGCACAAAATGCATTCTAGACTCATCTTATTTAGTTGGTGGAACCATTCAGGTAGCTTGACAGCTGGAAGTTGGTTGACAGGCACACATCAGCTTCTAGCATCTTGAACACAACCTTATATTGTTCATCAGAGTAAGCTATTACATAAGGGAAGTCAGTCCATAAATCAGTATGGATTGGCTGTGGACGTTGTTCAATCAGTGCTGCCAGCACTCATTACATACCATCCATGCAAGGTTCACAGCTCATCACCAGAAAATGAAGCAACACCTCAGAGAGGTCACAGCACAGGACACAGTGGATTGTGTTCTGAGTGACATCACTGACTGACTGCCTTGTAGAGGTAAAAAGAAGCAGACTCCTACCTTGTAATACATGTATGCCATGCACAGATGACCCAATGTCCTCAGCTGTGAGCTCCATAACAAAGTCTTTGCACCAAACTCTTAGAGAGCTAAGAACTGGAGGGGCTTGGAATAGCTGTTCCATTGCTGCCCCATTGCTCCAAGAGGTTGCAGAGGTTGGCTGTGCAGTTTGGTCTCAGGGAGCCTAGTGATCTCAGCTACAGCAGTACTTGCTGCTTTATTTTACCCTGCCAACAGAGATTTAAGTTAGCCAGCATTTCACATGCCACCACAGCTCTGCTGCCAGCTTTAGACCCATGCAATACAAGCATTTGGCTTTTGCATTTGGCTTCATAGCCATGACTTGGCCACCTCTATTTCATATTTGTCCTAGTTCCCCTACACAGCAGCCATGGGATTTCTGTTATATTTCCAGAGGGAAACTCCAGTATAACCAAAATACAACTCACAAGTTCCTGTGAATTTCTTATGGTACTTAGTATATCATCAATCAACATAAGCCAGTGATATAAATGAAGATCTTATACAACAAAATAAGTTCAAACATGTTTCTAAAAGGTTACCTTTTTTCCTGATGCTTTTTGGGGAGGGATTTGGGTTTTTTTTTAAATAGAATTTAAAGAGTCAACAGGCTGTCTATAACCATTAAAGGCATCCAATACAAACTTCCTGAGAGCTATCAATAAACACATAACATTTGTATTTGCAACGTATGATTTATAGGTATTATTTATGTTAATGTTATGTATTTGAAGAGTAACTGTAAGGGTGATGGAGCAGTGGAACAGGCTGCTTAGAGGGGTTGTGGAGTCTCCTTCTCTGGAGACATTCAAAACCCACCTGGATGCATTCCTGTCTAATTAGATGGATTAGATGGTCTTTCGAAGTCCCTTCCAACTCCTAATGTTCTGTGATCACTCGTACAGTTTGTATTGAACATGTGAGATATTAAATGCTAAAAAAGCAAGCAGTTGCCAGGCAGAGGATCAATTGTATGCTTGCTCTTAATACCCTGTGAATCAGAGTGCATACATTAATGTTCAGGATTTGAAACTCTCTTAATACCCTGGCACAATTACTTGGATTGGTGGCAGGGGAGTGTATGTCTGTGCATGTGCATGTTTAAAAAATTTCCTACTCACTTCCTTTTCTCAAACACATCAGGGAATACATTCTTCTCATTCTATGTCTGTCAATTGGAAAATATATACCATTATCTCTCATCATATTACATGTTCTTTTTACCAAATTACAGCTCTGGAATATCAATTATGGCTAAACAAAAAAGTCTAATGATAATTAAAGGTATTTCAAATTTGTAAACCTGTTAAAAAAAACTTTTAAATTTTTTTTCCCCATGATATCCTCTCAAAAGCTATTTTGCCAAATATTTTTAATATAATGGAAAAATAGAAAACGAACAAATGAACAATATGCAGTTAGACTGGTATCAGAAGAAATGATCAGCCAACAAAGGAATAAAAAATAAGGGAAGGATACTAAAAAAAAACAAACTGGAGCAAAGGAGCTCTGAATTTCGATATATATTTTGGGGAAAGCACAATCTGCCTAGGAAGTAAGGGTATGTGTGTTTGTGGATACTGAGTATCAGATCTGAGTCCCAACACAAAGGAGGAAGGAAGATGATATGGAAATAACATCAGAGTGGTGGGATAAAAGACATCAGAATTAAAGATGGATATGAAATGCAACAGGTTTAAGAAGATCATTCAGCGTCTACAGATGTTTGAAAAGGTGTTTTACAGACAAATGAAAGGACAGGCGATTGGTATCCAGAAACAGAGATACCCCCACAAGTGTCAGAGATGGATAAATGGACCTAAAGTGGCAGACTAATAGAAAGCACAGGAATATACTCAAGAGATGTAACAGAGAAGGAAGTAAAACCTACAGATAGAAAGGAATTTGTTTTGACACCAGAAGAAATTAGACCTGTGGGATCATGAACTCCTTGTCAGGGAAGAAGCAGAAAGTACATCCCCAGTGTCAGAGAACAGATGAAGTGGGAACAAAGACAAAACAACGTAGAAACCTGTAATTGTTCTTCATACTGTGACGAATGACTGCTGTACTTGCTATGATCGACCAAGGTTGTGTATTATAAACTGTGGTCCTAAGGTGGTGGTCCTGGGTATTTTCCTGACCCAAGGAGAAGGCATAAAAAGACTGTGAAGATTAGAATGGGGCTCTAGACTTTGTATTCTGAAGTTTTAATCTGTTTGACCAGTGGCAGAGATTAATGGAAAAAGGATTGCTGGTAGATGGAGCCCACTGGAGTCCAAGAGAATGTGGAAGATAGATTGCTTCCACCCTGTTCCTCCAGAGGACAAGATTTTCAGGACTGACTTTAAAACCTACAGAAAAGAAAGTGAAGACTGTAATGGCAGAAGAATATCACTATACAGAAAAATATATATAAAAGAAATGAAGGGTTAACATGGAAGAAAGCAGTTATCTGGAGAATACTTTTTAATGAAAGACAATCTGTTGGAGGAATTGAATGAGTTAATATAAATCAATTTAAGATTCTTATTTCAAAGACACTGGACAGCAAAATAGAAAGAACTATCTGATTAATCTTGGAAGTGAAAATAGCTACATATGGTAGTCAGAACAAGTATGGAAAAAACAATTGTGACTTGAACAGGGTTACTAAAGGACACTCACTGTTTAAAGAGGATAGAAACAAACATGAAGTGATCCAAGAGTCTGATGTAGGAAATATTCTATATTTTCCTACAGGAAAAAGTGCAGGTTGGAAGACTTCCAGAGGTTGCTAGCCCAATCTTCTGCTCAAAGTAGAGCAAACTTCAAAGTCAGATCAGCTGGTTCAGGCTTTTTTTCAATTGAATTCTAAAAATTTTCAAGGATGAAGAATTCACCACCTGCCCTGAAGTCACAAATGTGGACTTCTAGAGACACTCAAGGTCAGATTTGTTTACAACTTGAAAGCTCTGATATTTTTTGACAGATAAATATTACAAGGAAACATCTCATTTTAACTGACAAACCTTTTCACTGGAAACTCGGAACAAATATTACTAGTAATATAAAAGGCTACATCAATTTCTTCATCAAACAGCAAATCAGGAGTGACAGCATTTTAGATTTGATTTCAACTAAGTTATTATACATAACTATGAGGAGGTGATGTTGGTTAAAATAATCTAGGTTAATGTCATCAAAGGTTGAAGATTAAACAGAAAGAAACCCCAAGAAACTGCATCAGTAGATGCATTGTAGTGGAAAGCCTTGCTGGTTTGCAAGTGGATGCTGCTGGACTCGGTGTACAGGGCTATCTCTGGAGAGCCAGTGAAACAGGGACCGGTATGAGACCTGGCATTCCAAGTTACATAGAAGTAGAAAGCCAGGCTTCTTTTTCTGCAGTGTTTTTGATGCCTGCAAATAGCTTTCTTTGTGTGCATGTGTACACCATGTATATTCAGTATTATTTTGTTAGCTAGCACTGCTGACAGGCTATAAAGCAATTTATTAATCTGCAAGGAGAATATCTGGTAAATTATATTTGATAGATGGTGGCATCTCCCTACAGTTGTTACAAAGTAACTCTGAAGATGACAATTTTTATCTTGTGAATGGATGATATGACTTGTTGGTCACATGAAATAATCAAAGAGAAGTTCTCATTTGCCAGAGTGATGAAGCTGGTCCCTTGTAATTTATGTGTCAGATGGATTGTGAGATTGGGGGTAAAACTGAAAGATGACTAGGCATGCAGCAGAAAAGCAAGAACAGCAGATGTTTTCACACTTGAGAAAGAATTTGTATATGTATTGTTTATTATCTGGAATTATTAACCAATGGTTCATTAAATGAACCGTCTTCTGCACTCAACATGAAAAACATCAGCACTTGAAGAACATCAGCCTTTTTCTAAAAGAAAAAAATGTTTAAAATTAACAAACTGAGGACCCTTGAAGTGGATTAAGAGATTAGAAGGAGGAACATGAGACAGCATGACAACTCAAAGGCTACAAGACTGCTTGACAGGTGATATTCAGAAGGGGATGAACCTCTCTGAAATGGAGGACAGAGCAGGCATATCTTTTTCTTCCCTTGGGATACAGGAACATAGCAGAGATCACCTATGAAACCTGATGGTTGGGAATCTCCCAACCAAAAGAGTAGGTATCAACTATGGGCACAAGGAGCAGCTGAAACCCCCCCACCAAAATGGCTGAGAAAAGTAACAGATGGCTAGGGGTGCAGTGAAAAGAAACTTTAGGATTTAGCATGGAGAAAACATTTCATAAAATATGGAGCTTAAAAGTTACCTGAAAATAGGTTTGGCTCAGAGGAAAATCAGCCTCTTTTTGTTTGATTATTCTGCTGTGATCACAAAAGCAGGAACCTTTGCTTTCTTTGACAAGACAGATGACTGCATTGATATTCATTTCAAGATTAATTTCTTCTCCTGACCCAAATTTGACTACTGCTTTGGCTGTAAAGGGATAACAGCATTTTTTTGTGTATATTCCTGCTATAAAGGCTATAAAACATCTGTGGATCTGGGCAGAAAAAATGTGATATATCTTTTATTGTTAAGATTTTCTGATATGACTTAGCACTATAGAACAGTGTGCCTTAAATGTCTTTATTTTATTAAAAGTATTTTTCTGATTGGAGAATACGGAATTCTTTAAGGCAGAATAAAGAATTGAGGAGCAGAACCAAAAGGCATTTTAAGGAGACAAGCTGAGAGCTAGAAAAGGGATTAAAAGAAAATTTCCCTTCATTTAAATGGTTTATTTTCACTCAGGCCAGCTCACACACAGCAGGGAGGATTAAAAGAGAAGCTCTTTGTACAAAGGCAGTGAGCTACAGAAGGACCCTCAGTTCCATCGTATTGACAAGATTTCTTTTTAGGCTTGATAAGAAAACTGCAATGTAAAGTTCAGTAGAACTTGGGATGCAATACAGGAAACAAATGTGGCAAAACATGTCAGCAGCAACAGACATCTGCTGATGCTCTGCTTAAGTTTGGAGCACTTTTAGACCTTGCCTCAACTTCATGAGCATTTAAGAGGCTGTCAAAACCAGAGCAAAATCCAGTCTGTGCATAGACTTATTTGAAACCTTATGTTCAGAACACACATGGTCTAAGAAAGCCATTAAGACACAGCCTGAAGGGATTTCCTCTCTGTGGCATGGAAGACACGTCCATTTTCATTAATGTTCATTAAAAAGATTTTGTATTAATGGCTTTCTGTTCACACCTAATTTCCTTTTTAGTATCATAAGTTATCTATGATTTTGAGTACTACACTTGCCTCATCTGGTTTCTAATACTCTGTCCTTCGCAAGCACTTTATGTAAAGAATGGAAGCAGTAAGTCAAAATAAAAATCCCTTAAGGTTTTCCTAACCTCATAATAAACTAGGTTGCAAGGTTTCCTTGCAAGAGAAGAGAGTGCAAATGCTTCCATGGCTTTAATAGTAATGATTTTATGATTTTATACTTATGGCTGACATCAAAAACCTGTGAGAGTCAGTAGATTCCAAACAGCTTCTTGGCACTAAACAAAGGACACTGAGAAAAACTCCTACTTTGTAGCAAATATGGCATGAAAAAGTACATACCTTGTCCTGATTCAATTTTTGACTTCTTACATTATCTCATTTAAGTCCCTCCACTGATGTGTTTTCCCTTGGCTCTTTACAAGCTTGTCTCTCCCTACCCAAACTCAATTAGAGAAATTGTAAAACTTAAAAACTCTTTGTGCTTAATTTTTTTCTCACTGGAGAAGAACAGAAGATGCATTTACTGCTGTCTTTTTAGCCTATGGGTCTTCATGAAAAAGGAGACTCCTGCTAAAGAATTTCTTCACTGTAAAATGAAGAATCTACACTACATTCAGGACAGTGTGACTCTGGTCTCCTGCTGGATCACCTGGACAGTGTCATAATAATAGACAACATATCCACAAACTCTTACTTCTCACCAGCAGATCAGGGTCCACATCAGACACCTGGGAAACCTGCAGAAGATGAAGTTTGCAAAGGCACCAGCAAGGAGTACTGATGTAACTTGAATGTTTGCATGGTTTCATGCTCACGGCTTCAAGGCCATGAAACAGCAACTAAAAAATGTTTGTCTTGTGAGGCTGTTACAGTTTTCAGAGAGTAGAAAAAGAATTAGAAAAAGCATAGCTTTTTCCTCTTCAAAAATCATCTTTTTCTGCATTGTGCTGATTTTATAGCTGGTTTTGTAGTCTGCTGCTCTGCCTATTAGCACTCCATTTTGGGGCTTTGTATAAAACTGACATAGCACTTCTAAGCACATCACTTGGATGACAACACAGAGCCAGCTGCTTGCACTTCTGGATTGCCTTGGAGACTGGAGAGTATAAGCTATAGTCCTCACTGAGCAGGGAATCTCTTCGTGAAGACATGCATTAGGACAATCCTGCTGAGAGCTAGCTGTTTGGTCAGAGGAGAGCACAGGTCCTGCCCCTGGCTGGGCTCTTCAAGAGCCAAATCTAACAAAATGGCTTTGCAAGATCTTTGAGAGGGCACAGAATGAGCGTACAGATTTTTGGAGACTGTCCTATGCTGATTGCAAATGCCAGTAGTGGTGCAATCATCTCTCTTTGCGTGAGTGAAACCTGACTGTAACAACCTCTTCATACATAGCTAACTTTTTCCTTTCTCAAGTGAGTGTTCAGCATTTTCTCATGCAACCCGAGGATAGTCATTACAGACCAGAGAAAAATCCAGGTAGTGAAAGCAAGAATCCAGTTCAGATGGACCATTATCCAAATAATAAACCACAGATGTTACTACTTTGGGATTTTAGCCTAAATGCAGATCTAAGATGATACATTGCCAGTTCCTTTGTAGGTTGATAAAGCAAAATTTGACAGACAGGCAGAGGTTTTAAAGATGTTAAATTTCTACCTATTTTGTTGAGAACAGTGGGCCAGATACAGAAAAAAAGCCCAAATAAAACTGTTCCTCACAGGGGGATTGCAGATCAATAATATTAGATGTCAGCATGTCCAAAGAGAGGAAGTGGCTATAAATGCAACAACCTAGAGTTTGCATCTTACCAGACATAGAAGGATTTTCATTTGGAAAAAACCACACACAAAACAATACCCCCACAAAAAAACCTTAAGAGGAACCAAGGTTTAGCAATTCTGCTACTCAGAATTGTTTGTTTGGTTAAATCTGAGCTATCCCACCATTTTTCTGGGATGATAATCCAGACATAAATGCATCTGGCAACACTTGGAGCATCCTTTACATTTTCCCTCTCTCGACAGCTCTGATGCACTCTGTTCTCACAGCAGAACACACACCACCGATGCTGTATTCTTTTCATTTTCTGTAATAAATCTGACACACCCACAGGAGAAGTGGGGAAGTCTTTAGACATGTCTTTAAAAGAATGTCTCAGCATGCACTCCTGAGGATACACAGTGTTCTTGTCTCTTTAAATGAATCAGCTATTTAGCAGCTAAATTGGGAAAGCAGCCAAAGAGTTCCCAAGAGACCTGCTGGCAGAAACGCATCATAGTCCTGTAATATAGAAATATGAACTCTATGGCATTAGAGAACCTTTATTGTAATACTTTCCAAGATGATTTCAGGTAACAAAATGTAACAGCAAGCACAGAACCATACAGGAGTCAAGGGCACAGCCAAGATCACTGCCAAGATCACCCAAACTGCCCTCTTTCCTTCCTGCTTGCCTGGAGGTGTTCTCAGTGCTGTATCAGCCAAGAATGAGACAACAGGTCACTGTCGAGCAGCATTTTCATTTGAGTTAAATATCTATACCAGTCATGACAGCATTCCCAGCAGTGCAAACCTGTGGGAACACATGGGATAGGCAATTGGAAGCCCTAAACATGAAGATGGCCCTAAACAGGTCCCCCTTTACTGCTGTTCAGACACACAGAAAGACACCAGCTAAACATCTGAGGTGACATACAAGGTTGGAAAAAACCAGTGTTGAACACTCCTTTGTTTAAACAAACTCACCATACGTCTGTGGCATGAGTAAAGTACCTTGCTGTGTACAGGAAGGTTTTTCTGGCCAAAACTCAATGCAGGTGAGGACCAAAGATCTCTCTGGTCACGAGACAGGATTTCTGTAAAACTGAACCCTGGAAAATAACCTTTGTGATTTTTGCCCTGTGGATAGTATCAAATCTGTGGAAAAACTGAAACGCCTGAACCCTGGTCACAGCCCAGGACCAGCTTTCCTAGTTTTTATGTCTGTTTGATGAAAACAACCTCACGCACAGCTTCTGGGAGTTTATTCTTACAAGAACAGGTTGGGAAGGTGTCACTAACTGTGAAAATAAGTGGCTGCCACAACCAGGGTCAAAATAGCTGCTTTGAGGTTTCACAAAAGTAGTGTTTTCTGTTGAGATTCAGCAGGAGGGTAACAACCAGTGCTCTGACTCTTGTATGTAAAAGTCAAAAATCCACCTGACAGTCAAAAACATAACAACTGTACTATGAGTTTCTGCAATTGCCAGATATTATGAATCTTGTGCAGCCTCGGGGAATATCAGGTTACTTGACAACATGTGATTTGATATTCCAAAGAGAAGAATAACCTGACAAAATGATTTGCTAAAGAAACATTACTAGAAGCATCCAACTATTCCCATTTCTCTCTCACGTGATGCCTCTGTGGTACCCAAGGGTATGAACTGGAAGTACAAGTATGCCACCAGATAGAAAGATCATTTTTATAGCACGCAGCCCATTGCACATATAATATTTAATTCCTGTGTCACTCCAGGAATCCACATCTGTTTATCACCTAAGTAATAAACCAAACGCTGTGCAGGAGATCAGTTGCACATGCAAGCATTTAAGTCTGTAAGTATTTCCCACTGAAAAGCATAATTTAGGAGAAAAAGAGACTTTTAATTTATTCAAACAAAAATTATTCTCTGACAATATGATGATAGGGGGCAGGCTTGGTGAAGCTATTAACCTTGTGGCCCATAGATAAATCTACTTTTCCTCTTGATTTTTAGAAATATTTCGGGCTATACATGCACAAGGTGGTTTCAGCATACTCTTCAGGAGGCAGAGTGGCAAGGGCAGTGACTGCATGCTGAAGGGGGTTATCTGCTCAGCACTGGGGCAGCCATCAGCGATGCGTTACTGTAGAGTCATGGCCAAGTATAACAAACCTGCCAGAGAGAAGGAAGATTCTCCTTCTGCTACAAGCCATATGGTAAGTGGGTTCACACAAATAAACAAATAAAAACAGTTTCTCTCCCACTCTGGCTCCCCACACACCAAAAATTTTCTGAAACAGCAGGGATCAGGCTTCCTAAAAATACAAAAGCTGGGTTTGTTTTTTGTAGCTTATGAGGAAAAGAGCTCTAATTTAACTTGTAAAGCACAATCAGAGCTTGAAACATTCCTTGTTTTTGCTAAAAACTTGCTCTCCAGTGCTTTATCCCAATGGCAGGTTAAAATAAGTCTTAGAAAGGCTATGGGTCCCAAATACTGCATATCATTAGCATCACAGATGGAGTGTCTGAAGATGAAGTTGCAGACAAGATCTAACAACAGATGGGAAGAACTACAACTTTCCTTCCTGCTACAGGTTGAGAACAAGATGTCTCTGACCTGAGACAGGATGACCTGCTTGCAACAGGACCTGTGAGGCAGCTGTAATTATGAGATATAACTCCATAATTTCAATGAGTTTTGAGCTCCCCCAGGTCCTTCTGAGATAATGTTTTTAGTCAAGCAGCTGGACATTTAAATATCCAGTCTTTTAATCTATGGACATTAAGTACTGACTACAGCTTTACTAGGAATGTGGAGCCAGATCCCATGAATGTATGGTACAGGGAGCTAACATATGGGCTAATTACTTTATTTAAGAACAGAGGCAGAGATCTACCCCTAAATAAGTGCTGTTTGTGGTGTGTATTTAAATTTCATCTGGGAACAACATACAAACAGAGTATTTCATGTGACTGTAAAGCCTTACTCAATTTTGGACTGCTTATGCCTGACCTACACTGGTTTTGACTAAATCTACCAGTACAATTCAGTGGTACAGAATGCATACTTCAAGAATCAGGACAATCCCTTTTTAGTACAGTCTCATAACACAAAATCTGGATTTTTGTATCCCTTTCAGGGGTAACATAAAACAAGAAAAATGCTTTGTGGGTCTGTGACTTAGTTTGAGGTTAAGGATGGTTTTAATCTGAAAAGCATTCACAATTAGTTATTTGCAGATAAAAAAGAAAAAAATATAATAAAAATACAATACCCTCTTTTAGCCAGAAGCAAATTATATCAGTGAGCTCAGTCCTGTAAATGAATATTAGTCCCCATCATTTTCTACAAGATATCAGAGGTTATGATGCTTTTGGCATATGCAGAAAACATTGAAGCTCACTGCCAGTGGAACAATTACCCCATGATTCTGGCATTTTGGTTTTAGCTATTTTAAATATCTAAATTATATTAAAAGCAATTCTGTTTCACAAGATTTCTTTTCATTGCTATGCCCTCTTAAAAGAAAATCTTGACACAAAGTGCCACCCAGGACTTAGCTCTGTCTTGCAAATTGGTGGTAAGGGCTAAAGCTATGTGTGTCAAGATACTGTACCTAGTATCCTTAATTACTATCTGTAGGTTATCAGACTGAGATCTTGCTCTGGCCACTTCATCCAATATTTCCTCGAAAATAGGATACTTTTTTTTTTTTTGAGAATTACATTGGCCTGTACAATGTTCTAGTTCTGGACTTGGCTTTGCTAAATGCTTGAGAGAGACTGAGTCCACAGGCCCCAAATACTGATCCACTTACAGGCAATCTGCAAACCATAAATTTATAATTCAAAACAGAAAGTGGTTTCTCAGGGTTTTGTTTTTTTTTTCTGGTCCTTTTTTGGCATTTGCAAGGAGTGCAAACAAACTAGTAATGTTTCCACATTGCTGTGGAAAACCCTGAACCTCCATCTGGTTTAGAGCATACTAGGTTCTTTTCTTCAGGGTGAGGGACATCAGACCATGGGTTCCCTGTGACAGGGAGACACCTGCAGTCAATTTTCTTTTATGCTTCTTCTCATAAGAGATAGCCATGGGCTGCCTTCACATAGTTGCACTCTAAATTTACCCATTGACTCCTTAAATTCTTCCTGTTTCTGGGTCTCCTCCTCTACTGGAAATCACAGGTTGTTTTCAGGTTGTCAAAAACCTTAGTTTCTCCTTTACTTCTGCTTTTCATTCTTCCAAAGGGAAACACACGCTTTGTTGTACAGATATGTTCCTGTAGATTTTCTTTCCCTTTTACAGATTACCACATACTAATACGCATTTACAATTACTATGAATGAATTTGTCCATAAGAGCAGAAAGCTTGTTACCCAACACAATCCCTGTATCAGCTTTCCCTTTGATATTGGAAATTGGCTACAGAAGAAGAAAACAAAATCTAAAAATGAAACTCCTTGGTGTATCCAGCCAACCCTTTCCCCCTTAGCTTTCCATGACCTTGGACTGCAGCATTAGCTTTCTCATATAAAACAAAGCTTTGCAGCAGAAGTCTGGGAAAAGAAGTTAACTAATATCATGATACCACACGCCTAAAGAGTATCCATGTGTTTATGAACAAGTACTTCAAGTACTGAAAACACAATGCTCACGTCACGCATTCACAAGTCTTCCACTTTTATTTGTGAAAAGTATCTCCACAGACTTTCCCATAACTAAATGTTCATAGCTGTATCACCTCCAGCTGTGATGTCATCAGATGTCCCAAGCAGAGCAAGGTCAGGCTTAGCTGGTTCACATATGTAGAGCTTCCAACAAAGGCCATGGTGTGAGAGGGCTGCGATACCAGTAATATTAGATACTAAAGTGTCAGATGACAGCAACCCTTGTTTAACCTTTACCCACAGAAAAAGGGAAAATAGGTCCTTTGACAATGAGAGTAGCAGAGAGTAAACTTCTAGCTGGTCACGTCAGTTTTTCTGCAAATCACAGACACAAATAAACATGCAAGAGTGGTCCGCGTTGGCAACAAGAGCACTTTGCCTTATGCACATGGTGATGGGAGAAGTAGCTTGGATTAGCAAAGAGCAACTGTAAATGGAGTGTGTAATTTAAGATGCATTTTGACACAAGCTTTCAATGACACTTTAGAGCTCCATTGGGGAGTCAATGCAAGATGCACAGTGATTGCTACTGAATGCTTCTGTGAGTGCAGGAATGTCACCAGTCGTTCATGTATTATACTTTCACCATTATGGAAATTGCAGAATTTCTCATGGAGAGGAATTATTTGGGCCACAAGAAGTCAATTCCGGGTGTTATGCTTGAGGTCCTACCTTATAGACATTTTCATGAGGATTGACTTTGTTTACCTGGCTGGTGTCCTAATGTGTTTATTGAAAACCACATCAATACCACCTCCTCACCCCTCCAATGGTTCCCTTTCAGTCTCTAGAGTTAAAAAAATAGCTACCTTAGATTTAGATTGTTGCCAAAGAAGGTGGTTTCAGGTAAAAGTTCCCTCTTATTTGGCTCTAGGAAGGATTGGATGAGTTTAATACATTTTGAAAAGCTGCTAGTGACCCAAAAGGTGAAACTGCACCATCTCAGTTGACAGTGAGACAACCGAGGCTCTGCTCATTGAGTGTGAAACCAGACTGGTTTCCCCTTCTTAGCCACGATAAGCAGCCTTTTGGTAGCATGTACACTCTCTCACAATCCTACTATAGTAGCTTGTATACTTCCTTACTATCCTGGTAAGAGGTCCTTTGCTTTGTCAGCAGAGGGGTTTCATACATAATGTCTCATCTACATTTCTTTCATGTTCAGTCACTACGCTCAATTCTACATCTCCTCTTTTATCCGCATGAACAGCCATTTAATGTTCTGTTTCCTGCTTCAGTTTCCAATCCTCAGAAAAACCCCACACAACTCAAGTTCACAGGATTTTATCTTTAGACCTGATGCAAGCAGATTATGTCTTGCGCACACACACATCATGTCTGCTTCCCAGAGTCCTACAAGATCAAAGGGACAAGGAACCCAGGAATTTGAGGACAATATCATTCGTATGTACCTCAGCAGGTTACATTTTTTAGATTACTGAAGCTAAGATTTAGGATCCACACCACTCTGATCTAGTCAAGCAGCCTGGGAATCCACATTTGCTGCATAACCCACAGCTCCCACTGTAGCTCATTCTGAGTGCTCTCGCGCCACTTAGAAGAATGCACTTTTTAGGCTGGTTTCAGCTAAGTGTAAATATTGAAGTGCTGGACAGAATCTGATGGAGGCTGCAATACATACATTTCCATGCATCACATCTCCCTAGGAGCTAAAATGTTGTTGAAGAAGTCAAAGACTTTAGTAAGTCTGGAGTATTCAGAGGGATCTGATTTGCTATCCTCCATTTGGGAGGACAACGACAAACAGCAAGGAAACCTCAGGCAACTTAATTATTTACTTGCCTCTGCTGAATTCAAGGACTAAGCCTTAGGCGTTCAACCTTGAAAACCATTAGCTAAAATCTTTGAACACTGGGAACCTGACAAAACAGTAACCATGCCAAGCACAGCAGGCAAGGACAAGTGTGAAAGTTTTGTAGAAAGAAGTATAATGGAAAGAGACAAAGAGAAACTGAAGGGAAGCATTTATTTTGTTACGGTAGGATGTGAACTGCGAAGTTTCAGGACTGACTTCTTTAGGGACTGGTTGCTACCCTGACTGAGAGGCAAGGATGGTAACCTTGTTAGCAACATTAGTTTTATCTGCTGCAACATGTGAAACAACTTCAAGAGAAATGAGTGAAATAACCCACAGTAAGATTAAAATAAAAATCCAGAATATTGTCTCAGAGTCTGGATTTCTCTCTCAAAAGGCCAGAAGATGTGATAAAACTAGCAGTGCTTTTTGCAGGTACATGAAGACATAAGGATAAGAACAGATACTATACAGACAAAAGAATTCTTTGCACACTCTCAGGAGTTTAAATGCAAATAGATTAAATGGCTCAGAGAGTCACCAAAGTGTTGTGTGGCCTGCAGCTAGCCTTAGCAATGCATAACAGTGGCACCTAGGGGGAGGGAGGGGAAAAAAA
>VZTU01021242.1:58972-106088 GCA_013400835.1 Zapornia atra | reverse complement strand
AAAAAAAAAAAAAAAGAGGAAGCCATTCATATATTTCAATTCAGAAGAACTTGTAGCAAACAGCCTCCATCCAAGGATGTTAATTTTTCAGTAGCCTTAGATTGTCTCCCAGGCGTTGATCAGGACGTCAGAAAGATTAAATGCTAACTCCAAGAAAAAACTGCTCTCAATTGCACATTATTAAATTATACACATGCAACCACTTACAAAAACTAACCACCTTCCTGTTCACACTGTGTCTTCCAAAAGCAACAGGAAATAAATCAATTCCCTTATCTTTACAATAGATGCCTCCTGTATGCTCTGTGATACACTATGTCTGCACACAACCTGATTCCATGTACAGGACTGTACTTAAACCATCAGGGCCAATGGCCTGAGCCTGTCTCTGCTCTGTGACCACACAGATTTCTTGCTCACCATATTTCACTTCTCAGAACACTGACTAATATGTAGGTTTTATTAATCTGTACACATGACACTGACCAGAGATTATTAAAAAGTTATTAGCTTGCGGTTTTTGGTTTGGTGGGGTTTTTTTAATCTCAAGACAAAGCAAATCATAAACAAGGGAGGCTTAGCACACGTTCAATCTGCAGGACACAGTGCTCTCAGTTTCGTGTGTCCCTGGAAAAATAAGTGTCCTCCTGGCTCCGTCGCTTTTTATGCTCACAGTAAAATAATCAGCCCACTTCTTGGTGAATAACAGTCTTTTATCAAAGAGAACTTCATGTGGTGCCTTGGATATATTGAGAACATTACCAGTGTTGTAGCAGCAGCAGCAATCACAACAGTTCTAGGTCTTGGGTGGGAAGGTACAAAGGCAGGGGAAGAGAAAACTACTTATTAGAGAAACAGTTGCATCTGACTGTGAAAGTTTTTGTACCGAAAAACCCTCCAGGTGAATGCAAAGGATGTGGAACTCAAACAGGGTGGGTGCATAGTACTATGGTCTCATTCCTGGGGTCTGGCCAGGAAAGAACATTGATGTAACTCAGTATAAAATTAATCCCACTGGTGTGAAGGCAGCTCTGCAACACAGTAAGTAACCCATGTTTTGGAGGTCAAAAAGCCCAGCCCAGAACAGCCTTTTTCATGGCCTGTACAGGCTGGAGGTGAGATATGGGGCCCTTTAGCAGCTAGGTGCTACCTGCCTGCCCTCACAGCTCTCTCAAGATTTGAGAGGATTCACTGCTTTTTAGGGGTACATTAGAAATAAATCTCTCTGTGACCTGCTTGTCACTGCCAGAGTGACACCACAAGAGTCATTCACAGATAGATCACCTCTAGCACAACAAAAAAATCACGTGGCTACTGCAGAAGTTGCGATGGTAGATGACAGCAGATGTCCTGATGACTCCAACCAGCTAAAGATATAAGAGTTTGATGTACCCTTACGTGCTTGAGCAGCTGTCAGTACCTCTCTACGGCAGACGGAGAGAACTAAATCAAAGCAGGACTCAAGCCAAATCCTTAGGAAGGTATCTGTATGCAAGAGCAGGACGCGCTGCTCCCATACACCTAAACTACACCGACAGTTTTGCTGTATGGAGGCTGGGCAGCTCAGATAGAGTTACAATCATGAGATTTGCAGCCAGAGGAACTAACTAGGTTTGTGGCTACTGTCATTAGAGGCATCTGACAACTCCTTTGAACTTTCTGGCTGAAGACACACAGGAGCTTTGAGAGAGACACAGTTACCAAAGAAATATCAAATGCAAGTACATGCTAGCTACCTCTTTTAGATGTAAGAAAAAAAAACCCAACCATATTAATTCATTGTTAATAATAAACCAGCCAGGAGTCAGACCTGATACACATTACCTTTGCCAGGTATCCAGAATTCTGTTTGCTCTTGAATGGCAGCAAGAAATCCCAAGACAGTATCAATTGCATCACTTCTGCTTTTGAAACTTCTTTCCCTTTTTTGCCCTTGAGCTTCTTGCTCCCAAAAAGAGAAAGGCTTGACACAAAAAGAATACACTTTCTAAAAGACAGTTATTATTATTTCAGAAACTAGTCTTGCCTACATGTAAATCATTGAAAAAAGACAGAGAAATAATACCCCCTGCCACATTCCTATTCTCAGCCACTTCTTCAGCACCCCCATTGCCTTACTCTTTATATAAATCAGCTGTTCCTTTATTAGATTCAGCTGCAAAGATTCACAGGTGTCCTCCCTCATCTTCCCTCTGCATCTGTCAACACCCTCCATTTAAGATCTTTGGCTGCAAGTTTAGTGTGTTTCCTATTACTGTTTGCAAATGTAGTTTAAGGAAATATTATTGCAAGGTTCTTCTAAAACCCCACACTACTTCTTTAAGTAAAGAAATCTGTTAGCAAAATTTTCAAAGGGGGATCCTGTGCTGCCTCTTCAGTGAAAATCAGAGACTTTTGAACATCCGACTGAAAATGATGTAGTTGGAGTTCAGCTGTGAATTTCAGCGTGCGGGCTATTGTCTCCTCTAGGAGAAAGTATCTAGTAATAAGAGTCTTAGATAAGTGTATAATTGAATTTCTGTTATAATTAAAAAATAGATAATTTCCTGTAGTTTAAGAATTAAACGGTGGTGCTTTTTTTTTTGCTGTGATTTCAGTACTGACAAAGGCAATATTGTCATTTGCATAACAATGAATAGGATGATTTTGCATCTATTGAACACTGCTTTAAAATCCTAAAATGTGGAGTAGGCCCATGGAAACATGTGTTTAGGGAAATAAATTGCTCTTTCAGAAGTAGACATTTGATGTGCTGTTGGCTCTGGAGCACATGCAGGAGCTTGAGCTATGTATGAGCTGAGCTTTATTCTCTGTTAAAGTGACATTTTCCAAATTGCACTGCTCATGGGTGGTAATTCCTGAGTTCCCTAAGAGTTTGGATATTGATTATTTTTTATCATCTGTTGGTGAAGAGGTAGCTAAAAGGACTGTGCAACCACGGGTTATGGCTCCAAAATGATTGTCTCAAATACTAGTGCAAAAAGGTGGTAAACTGAGTCATGGAAAGTGCAAAGTGACAGCTGAGAAAGAGACTGAACCCATCTTCTTTTGACACCCCATCACATCTTTTACTCAGGTGGAGTTTTAAGACAAGTTCCAAGACACAGCAATGCTGCCTAAAGTCTGGAAGGTCAAGTTGAGAAACAAGCGGGGTCCTGAGTGGGGAACTTTGTAGCTGATGATCTATGCTGAATGATGGAGGCTTGCCATTAAGCTATAAACAGCATCTCTGTTAATAACCTAAAAGAGGAAGACCCGGGAAATGAGTCAGTGGAAGTTGACTCTCCTTTACGTAGATTCTGCCTTCTTATTATAGAGTTCTCCCTCCCCCTACTCTGTCAAAGGGATCCACACACGTCTGCTATTATGGGTT
Organism: Zapornia atra; assembly: GCA_013400835.1. Lineage (NCBI taxonomy): Eukaryota > Metazoa > Chordata > Aves > Gruiformes > Rallidae > Zapornia > Zapornia atra. Next base: position 102,715 of record VZTU01021242.1, on the reverse strand, counting down.
ACATTAGGCAGCTGGGACTGATTTTGTGGTTTTATCTTTCTTTTTTTTTTTTTTTCTCAATAGTGCTGAAGAATTTGCTTAGAGGAAAAGAAGAGGGGTAATTGCATTAGCATTGAAAACAAATCTCTATTAGAAAGCAGTGTTCTTTAGGTCTAACCAATTTGATAAAATTTACTTAAACCACAAGATCAGAGTACAAAGTTGCAAAGTTTAATCTCCTTTCACCCCCCCTATGTTTTTCTGTGTGTTTTTACATGAACATACATATATGTGTATGATTTTATATATATGTACACACACACAGAAGCACACTCAGCAATGTGTGTGTGTATGCACAATGACACATTTAATTTTGATGCTTTGGCAAAACTGTCAGAAAAAAATTCCTCCTTGTCTGAAATGGTGCAAAGAAGCAGCATTGACAACTATGCTTTCTGAAGAAACACCAATTTATTAGAGGTGAGAATAGATTTTTTAATTGCAATGGTATCAGCCAACACTGCTAAGGCAATTTTAACCTAGAGAGAACCCAGTAAACATGACTTTGGTAAATTGTCCTGCTCTCTCTGAGATGCTCCAGCATGTACCAGATGAGGAAAGCATGTTTTCCCCTCAAACCCTCTTTCCTGTGAAAGTAAAATCGTTTCACAAGGAGAACTCCTAGTGCAGGCCCAGGAAACAGTTTGGGAATGCTGCACAGTACACATGTTATCCTGGATCCCTGACCTGGAGATGTGGCAGAAGAGGGACCACTATTTTCTTAGGCTTCTCTGTGCACAGTTGAGGACCTGCTAAAACTGTAATATTCCTAATGAGAGTATGGACAATGTCCATGTCTCACTCTGCAGAACATCAAAGGAAGGAGGAGTTTAGTAACCAGCAGAGGAGACTCACTGTTCTGTCAGTACTATGATGTATAAAAGAGATCGTAAGAGCTGAGTTAGAGAAGAGGCTTTGTCTGGATACTTGGGAACTTATTTTCCCATTCTTTGAAGTGTTTTGTACAGTCAAACCTTAGAAGCCAAGAAACTGGGGGGCAGGGAAGGCTCAATGTGAGGTCTAAAATATATATGCTGAAGATCACCAGAAGTCTTCTGGGATTTCTAGTATCTGCTTGTACAGTGGGATAAGAAAATTGTAGTGAAAGGAAGATGTATCTCTTGAAAATATATTTTTCTGCTGAGGATTTCATAAAATTATTCTCTTTTTGCTCTGCCCTCAATGCTCCTGTTGGCTCATATTCCAGATAGATAGAGTGCAAACCCTGCCAGCCTTGAAGGATGTCAACTCTTGTATCTGGGGTTTTTAAGAGAAGCAATCACATGGAACTTCCCATCCAGGCTTGGTTTCTGCAGTCTGGGCTCTTTCTGAGCTTTTAAATTTACCTTCCTTGTACTCAATAAATAATAGTTATTTTCATTTTTCTTCAGATTAGCTCTTGGAAATAATTAATGTTTTTTTTCCACTGAAAATTTATATACTGGGAGCTTTCAGAGTACATTTCCACTGCAAAATTGTTCAAAAAGGACACTAACACTTACTGTGATAAGAAATGGTAGGGAAGACTATTCATACTATCTAACATCAGATTCTAAATGAGGTACCTAAGTTAAGATTTTAGTAGTAGCAGTAATAGGCTTCCATTGAGTTAATGGAGCAAGCTGGGATCTTGCAGAGAACTGTTTACAAGAACTGGATGTGTGTGTGTGTCTAACGGAGGGAACTTCAGGTTTCCTGAATCCTACATTCCAAACCCATGCTCCCCTCGACCCCACTGCCCCACTCCCCGCCCGGTGCTACAGAAGTGGAGATAAGTAAGCAATATTATCTCTTTGGTAGCAGAGAGGAGTTGATGCTCTACCCTGAGGTTGACAACAGACTATGTCTTCTTCCCAGAAGATGATAACCCATGGGGACTTACACATATGTTATGTGTAAGGATGCTATAGATTTTTGATTCTGAATTTCATAAGTGTTTTTCATTCACCTTCATATTTCAACAGGACAGCTGACACCAGACAAACGTAAGCTTCTGCAGTTTTTATTGCATGAGAGTGATGAGCTGTGCCCCTGACTGATGGCTGCACAGCAGTTTATAGCACAGCATGTGTTCCCTAACTTCAGACTCAAACACCCACTCTGAGTTTCAAGGAAGATGTATTCCCTTGCTGTCATCTCTGTGGTACCACGTGTGCTATGGTTGCCTGGTCATAGCAACATGGAAGTCTGTAATTTACCTGGAGAAAGATGTGATACCTAAAGTGATTTCATCCTCAAGAAACTTAGTTTGGCAGGCAGCTATTAAGGTGAAAACAACTCATAACTTTAGAGCAATCTAACAGATTGAGAACGTAGGACCTAAAAAGTCTCTTTGCTGCTTCATAGCTGAGTAATGGGAAGGAGGAACACTTTCCCGATAAAATATAAATGAAGTTCTCCACCTTCAAACCCAGACGAAATCTCTCCTGAGTGTCAAAAGGATGAATTGCCTCACTGCTCAGCCTTGGTGCAGCACTGGATATCCTGGATCTAAGCCAGGCCAGAATGTATACTGAAAATCTCCTCAGAAAGACCAATCTGAGTTATTTCCCTTCTGGCATCAAGAAACTCTGAATGGCCACACTGGCTGGTTTCCAGCACACATAGTGCCTGTAAATCCCTTTGAAGTTGCAGATAGATGCTGGTACTTCTCCCATAAGATGGAGACAAAATTAAAGTTGCCATGGGTTTATTAGAGACTCTATTTTATGTGACATACAATGACCTACTTTGCTTTTATTCCAAAATAAAGATTTCCTTCCACCTGTTAACCCTCATGTGATAATTTTTTAGATCATTTTTAGGCAGACTCTCCTCCTACCAAAGGCTGATGTATTCAACCTTATTAGAAAGAACATTGCACGAAGCACAGGAAAATACAATGGTTGCATGGGAGTGAAGAGCAGCAGCTGTGTCAGCACGGTGCTCACTGTAATTACACTCCCAGGTTACTTTATTGTGTACTGCTGGGGCGTGCGGGTGAGTTACTGTTTCAGCGGCGCTGCATGAATCACTGCTGGCATACTCGTTTCACTCAGAGGAACTATGAGTAGCACTGTGATAGTGTTAATTTGTCTGTGTTAATGTAGAATACTGATGGTTTGGTGTTTCCAATACCTCGTGTGAGGGCTACAAGTTGCTTCATGTCACTATGAGAGCAACAACTACCAAAACAGAGAGAACCCAGCGAGTCTGCTGTCAGACTGACAGTGTATCTTTGGACTCTTTTGCCTGGTTTTGTAATTGATTTTTTTTTTAGTGGTCTGCAGAGTTAAAGTGGCTGAAATACAGCCCAGGAGAATGGCCAGTGGTCTGGAAGAGAGGAGTGCTGGGTTTTTTTATTTCAGTCTGCCACTGGTTTGCACTGCTGCTTGGAGCAGTCTTGCCAACAGACCAGACAAGCATATCCTGACTTATGTAGAGATATATAGATAGGGGTATCGGCATGTGATTTGTTATCCCATTGGCAAGCATAATGTTAACTCCTGGCACTTTCTTCACAGTGTATGAGCTTCATTAGAAACACACAGGCTATAGATGTGCTGGGAGGGACTTTCCTTGGGTGACATGCCAGTGGTGCTATGGGATGCAGTGGCCATGCGTGGAGGCTTCTGCTGAGAAGTCACTTTGGCTTCACCTTGCCTGGCTTCCAGCACCAGTGCGTAGGGTTTGGCTGAGGGATGCAGCACACGGCTGCAGGGAAACATGTGCTTCTGGTGCTGTCCCACAGATGTGAGAGGCACGGGCAAGTGTTAAGTGGGAGCGAGCAGCATGAGTCAGTCAAAGCAGAGCATTTATCAGAGCTCAGGAAAATAGCAAAAAAGCTTTGGATAGTAACATATGTAAATATAGATTCTCATGCACGTCTTAAAAATGCATGTTTCTCATATTCTTATGACTAGACAGCAAATTGTTTGAGCAAGTGTTACTCTGAATATTTTTTCCTCTGTGGGGGGAAAAATGAGACACAGGAAGATTAACTGATCTTGGGATCAGAAAGCAGGTTTAAGGCACAGCTCAGGAGCTGATCCTGCACTGGATTGCCTCAGTCATTGTGAGACACGCAGTAACTTGGACGACATCATGTTTCATGATTAAAACCCTTCTAATTGCCAACACTTCCTATAAAGGCAAATGTCATACCAAAATGTCAATATTTTAAGAAATAAAAATTGCTGAATAGGTTGCTATGATGACCAACTTTTTATGAGGCTTATTTCCCTAATTAGAAGTTCCGGGGGCTTTACCAGAGCGGTCTTAAAGTGTTTATGTGGGACATTAAATAAAACAGAGGCTTATGCTAACAGTTAATGTCTCCCATTATTAGTCGTACCAAGTAGCAAAGTCTGTCCGTTGTATTTTGGCATCCCTGGATTTGGTCCTGATTGTGGGTGTGTCCTTGTGAGTGCAAAAGATGAATAGAGTATTTTCTTTTAGCTGAAGAAAGTAGCATGGCACACAGCTATCATAGCAGCAAAGCAGGGGGACTGTCTGGAGGAGGTAAATGCACTTGTCTTCTATAAAAGGGGAAGAGTCTAATGAGAAATCTGTGATGTGTTTAGAAGCACTTATGAGCCCAGCACAGATTTATTAATAGTAGCTGAAATGCAAACCAGAAATGTTGCACAAAACCTCCCCAAAACAGAAAAAATAATTGAAGAAAAAACCCCAAACAACAAAACCAAAAAATCCATACAAACCTTTTTGGTCCACATCAAGTTCTTTGAAGGAACTTTGCCAGAATTGTTTCCCTGCAAGTATGCTTCTCTGCATTGTTAGTTTGTCTTCCAACAGCAGTAGACAAAAATGCAATGACTCTCACATCTGTGAGGCCATTATTATTTCATGTGTGGGGGTGACATTGCCACTTGATGATGCATGGTAATGATGCATAATGGCTAGTGATGCAAGTGGGCTGGCTTGTTGCTCTGTCACTGGGAGTCTCTGCAGCTGTGACTGTTGGGTGGGGAGAAGAAGAGATGCAGCTTTTATTTGAAATTTGAGTGTGATGTAGCAGTGGAATGATTTTTAAGTGCAAGCAGAAGCATAGAGGTATCGTCTACTTGCGGGGCTCTGAATAAGCTTTGAGGGTATGAGAAGAACCATATGGGAGAGGTCTAGAAGAACTAGCTGATGATAACTGAAACCTCTAAAGTGATCCAAATAAACTGTGTAGGATTCTGCATCTCTCTTGGTGCTTCACAACAGAATCTCTTCAGAATGGATCTCTTTATAGTGTCTCAGTGCTGCTTATCAATTCAAATGAGGGAAACAGTATATTCACTAATAAACATATTCATCTTTTCTTTATTGGGAAGATTATAGAGGCCAAAAACCTCCTCATTTGCACTTTTCTGCTGGGCTCCTAAATTTCCCTCCAGTTTTTCACCATATATTTTTGCCAGGCTAAGTAAGCTGAGCTGCTGTAGTGTCCTCCAAAATGAGTCCTACACCTGCTACAATTAGTTCCATCTTCCTTTAACCTGTCTAAAGGAACCTGCATGATGTCCCGCATGTGATCCCACACAAGCCTTTTGCAGCAGTGCCTGTATTTACCTACCACTATTGCAAAGTCAGATGACACTGATATCTTAAAGAAGTATGTACTGGTCAATATATATAGCTATCATATAAGCTGTATTATAATCACAGACCAATTTGCCTTGTTCCCTGCCACCCCCAGCTCTGCTGGCGGCTGCTGAGTAGGGGTTATTTTCTCCTTCATGAGGTCTCCAAGGTCCTAGTGGGTGATGATGCCTTTCAGAGTCATTCGCTCCTTTTTTCCTCCCTGTGTCCAGTTTTCAATGGAGAAAATCTGGCCCAGTTCTGCCCATCATACCATTACAGGTACTGGGCAAACAGCTTTCATTTTGGGCACTCTTTTATAGTGCTGCATGCCAGCGCTCAGTTATCCCAGATCATTTGGATGCCAATGATTTAATGGGAACACCGTTACAGCTGTGTGCAGGTCCCTGGGTCCGTTCTGCCACAGAGGGAGATATCTTATGCCTCCCGCATGAACTACTTCCATCCCTTAAGTCCCTCAGACAAAAGGGGCAATTTTAATTTCCAAACTCTCCTTTGCATTGCTTTTCAGCAGTTCTGTTTAAAGGTTACAGCATCTGTTTTCTCTGTGGCTCCTGAATGAATTGCCTTTATGAACATAATCTCAACCCAAACAAGATTTATTAAAAAGACAAAGAAAAGGAAATTGAAAAAAAAGAAAGAAAAACTTTATTTAACATTTGACATAAATTTATTTACATTCCTCATGAGTTAAAGTGTTCAGCTCTGTGATAAAAGGGAAAAGAAATATGAATAGTTCACTTTCCATTAAAATGAATCTTCTGTCTATTCAAATTCCTTGTTATCACGAACTTTCTGTCTAGAGAGATGTGAGTATCCTCCTTGTTTCTCAGCAGTTTTCTCCAGGTAAACACAGAGTAGAAGCTGAATTTATCACTTTCCCTGACAGATGGCTCATTGAGGCTGTTATCTTAACCATGATTAACAGCTGCTTTTCAAATGCTCAATTACCTGTTTCAGAGATTGCCTTGCACAAGTTGTAACATCTCAGCAGAACAAAAGTTATCCAGGCATCAGCTTATCAAATTTTTTTACAACACATCCCCTTTTGAGCCAAGTTTTCCTGAACTAAAATATGAACTATGGGAAGATCCCTGGACTCAGCTTAACATCTTCCCAGTTTGAGTCTTGTAGTAGGTTTTTGATCGTGTTTACAGGAAACAGGTCAGAGTTGGAAACCCTGGGTTTGACTGCCTCAAACTTTCTGATATTTGAAATCTGAAATCAACCTGTGATCTGAAGTATCTCTGCTGCCATGAAATAGCATGGCATAAAAACACAATTACTCTTTGTTTTAGCAGACTTCACCTGTTCTCAGAACTCCTAAAATGCAATAAATAAAAAGGAATGACTGTAAACATCCACACAACCACGATATGTGAGTGGCATGATGACCTCAGCTGCATGGGAAGCAAACAACTGAATGTACTCTTCACCTGCTGCCTTCTAAATCAGGTGTGAAGACAGTGGACTGCTAAAATGAAGATACTTCAGTTAATGATTTTGCCCTGTCCTAGCCTGCCACCAACTAATAATGCAATTAGGAGAGGCTGTCTGACTAATAAGCAGTGTGTCATTGTGGGCTGTAGGAAGGTTTTTCTTGCCACCTCTCAGAAAACGGAGGGAGTTTTTCTGTGGAGCTGAGCCGTACAAAACTGTCCCTCATCAAGGCCAGACAGGAGGCAAAGGCTGTGTCCTTAGCCCTGCCCTGAGAGATGCTGTCAGGCTAATGGTGATGTTCTCTTCGGCAGACTCTTTCAGAGGGCTCAGCCTTATTGACACTGAGTGTGTGACCAGACCTTGCACATGGGTTGATGGTGAACCGCATGCCAGATGCTCCTTAATGCCCATGAGGGAATGTTGCAGCCCTGCTCCCAGATTGCTGGACTCCATGCATGGGCAGAGACAGCAGCATTTTGGTCCCTGTGCCTCTTACTGACAGTTCAGGTTCCTCTTGAACTGGTCCTGGCCAGATGATTTCAGGTATTATAACATTAAATGGCAATTCCTCCCAGCCATCATTAACCATCTCACACTTAGTGGTCTCCAAGGTACTTGTTTCCTCTTCCTTCAATGAGGCATCTTTGTGGAAGATTATTCTGTACCCTTACGTGAGCATATGATGCATCTCCTGCAGACAAGTCTCTCTCTTTGCCTTAGTCAACTAACCTAGACTGGATATGGACTTTCTTGGCTACTAAGGCCAAGAGAGGGAAGAGCCACCATGGGTATTCCAAGGTCTAAATCCCTCTGTGGGATTACCAGTCTTGGATTAGCATCCCCATTTGTAAAATATTAATAATGATTTCAAATGTCTTCAGAGCTTTGGGTTGGGATAACTGTGTGTGAAAGCCTGCTCACATGGGTGGTAATTTCAGATAAGTTGGGCTGAAGACCTGGGTCTTAGCTGTCGTCTTTTTTTTTTTTTTTTGATAAAAACAGAGCTTCAAATGAAAGACAACAGCATTTAGTCTTGTCTGCTCTTTGCTCCCCATCTTTCTCCCCCGGTGTAACCACTGAGATTTTTTCATCCTCTGCAGTGATCCCAGGGCAAGCAGAAACATGGTTGAAATGGAAGCCCTTATCTGTGCAGGACTGAAGTATCAATCTGTCAGGGCAATCCTGCTGATCCAGAGCAAACCAATTGCTCTTCTAAATAGCTTTGAACTGGGGAGGGTTTAACGGTGAAAACAAAGCATTCCAACCATGCTTCTCCCTGTTTTCATAAAGGATGAGGGGTTCAGGCTTTTGTGTGGATCTTTTCACACAGTTTCATTACTTTTACCAAAGCAAGAGCTGGCAGCTATTTTTATGGTGAAAGCTGTGCAGCTTGCACAGTAGTTTAGTTTTTCAAAGCAGTCTAGGGGATTTCAGACACATATCTTCCATTTGCTTTAATACACCCTCACTTTAATGAAAGATATGTGTCTGAATCCCCCAGGCTGCTCCGGATGTCTCAACTATAGAGTCTGATTTAAAACCCACTGAGATCAGGTCTCTCTGCTGACGTCAATGGGTTTTGGACAGTCCCAATGTGAAGGAGGTTTCTTTATTGGATGTGCCTGTGTACAGCAGAATCTAAGCCAGTTCACGCTGACCCAGTCTTCATTTCAGGCAGACTTTACTCATCCTCATTAATGGCCATGGCCATAGAGGAGTGAGTGGCATTTTTCAGACTGCTAGTGATGAACAATTAAACAGCCACTATTACAGTGAAGTCTTAGTGCAATCACTACTAGAAATGGATCAGGGAAGAGGGTAAGGTTGTCTGAGACACATTCCTTGTGATTACATGGGGCAAAGAGGATGCCTAGAAACAGGGGAAAGATTTTGAGACTGTATCTTAGAATGTATCTGTATCTTAGAATCTGTATCTGGTAAAGACCAGAAACGTGTTTTACACTCTTTTCACACACAGCTACTTTCTTCATCTAGTTCTGAAATATCCAAGATCAGCTTCAGCTAGAAAGAGAGGAGTAGGGAACATATACATTCCCAGTGGTACAGAAAACCTTTCAGGGACCTGTTTGCTTTCTGTTTCCATCAGTTAAGGTTAAGCTGCCTGTCAGGAAAGATTCCCGCACAGATCAGACCAGCAGGGACTATTTTCACTTGGAAATAGGAAGAAAGAAAAAGACAAAAGGCCCTGGGAAACATAGAGTGTTTGTTTTTCTTCGTATGTGCAATGTGGTCCTCTCTCTCAGGTCATTGAAAGTTTTCCCTGCTGTTTCTAGGGTCATAAGAGAGTGTTTTTATTTCTTCTGCAGGCAGGAGGATGTAGCTTTCATGTCCATGAGCAACCAAACTGAAGGTCTTATATTCTTTGTAAGCTGCTGGGGTACATTTGGTGTGTTTGGACTATGGAGAACATAAGTTTTGAATCCTGCAGGTCTGGAGAGAGCTGGAAAGAGCCAGCAAAGATGCTTCTCATGTTCCAGGGAATGAGGCAGGAGCTCAACCACTCTGTGGCTATGATTGTGTTCAACTGAGACAGCATTTTGTGACTGTTCAATGGTTGATTGATACGTTGGAGAGTAATAAATTTTAGACTAGGTTGCCACAGCACTGGACCTATACTTATCTCCAGAAGGTAGTTTAGGTTATTCTGAATTTTTTGGCAGCCCTTTGAGCAAACCAGGAGTAGGAAAGTTAACAGCTGTGTACTGTAAGAAGCAAACAATACTTCCAAAGTTATCTTTTGGATTTAAATTTGCCTTTTTTCCAGATGAATTTTCCCATTATGACCATCAGCCACACTCATCTAGTAGAAATAACTGCAACAGAGAACAGGACATTATTATCAGGAAGTATCTTCAGGCTGAAGTCAGGGTCTTGTGAATTTAAACTATGCAAATATATGTTTTCAGACCTATTCTCAACTCTGGAAACATGTTCTATCATCAGGAAATTCCAGGAAGCACTTGACAGGTCTGAGTGTGCAGCGCAGAACAAAGAATCCATATTTCTGTGAAAAGATGACAACTTTTTGAACAGTTCTTGTGTTTCCAAGCTTTCCAGAGGGACTTGCATGAAGAAACTGTACCTACTTGGGCATTCAATGTTATGTTCTTTAGCCTGTTTTACTAAGAGGAATATGAGTCATTTAAATATAACAAAGTAAATTAATGAATCTGGCTGAAACTGGAGACAGATCTAAAAAAAAAAAAAAAAGAAAAGTCTGTTCAAAGAAGGAGTTCATTTCTCAGCAACACAGTGTTACTCCCCTGATGGTGCACAGCAATATGTGGTCACAGAATATAAAAGAGTCTTCCATGAAGCTGGAAAAAAAAAAAGGATGCCCAACTTGGTACTGCTTGCTTCTGTCTAATTGTAATTCTAATGATTCACAGGCAGATATTTTGGAATTGTGTATGTGTCTGTCCATGTACTTGTACGTACACACTTATAGCTATACTTACACACACCTCCCCCACACTCGTATTTAGGACTATGAATCCCACTTGTGATTGCAGAGAAACCCTCGTATTTTATGTAAAGAAGTGGTAAGCTGTCAGAGAATGATGTCATAGATTGTTATGACAGGTTAGACAGAAAATTGACATGTTATAGAGAAGCAGCAGATCCATCTGACATGATGGAAAACAGAAGATTGTAGTTACACGTACAATTTGGAAGGAAGTATATAGCCATGCAAAATCCCACAGTAAGTCTTCTGGCTATGCTGCAGTACTACTCTGTATACCTATAGGATTGTTATATACAAGTCTCTTGTACAGTCTGGATTAGCTGTCACAAGGTTAAAACTATTTCTGCTCTGTCCACTTTAACAGAGCTATCCAAATTCATGCCAGCTGATAACGTGTTGTACTAGATGTATAAAATTAGCATCAGTGTATATCTTATTTCTGAGGTATTTAGGTTGTTATTTTGTAATTCAAGCTCTCTTTAAAATCTCAGGGGAGGCGTTAGATACTTCTGAACTGCCTTCAGTGCAACGACAATATTTAATCTGTGTGTCTGGACAACATAATTTGGATTGTAGCTTTGATGCTATAGCATCAACAATCTTGATTCTTTCTGAAGACGCTGATTTGGATGGCTCAGAGAATTGAGCTTAATCCATACCTATTTTGTCCCTAGACCAAGAAACCTGCTGTTAGTAATCACAGGTGTTTGTTACACTTTTTCTGTAGGTAGGTTTGATGTTTGGGACATTCTCCACACCCCTATGTACACAGCTGCCCCAGAACAGAGATGTAACTTTGGTGTGTCAGGAGATAGTGCTGCTGATTTTCCTTACATGTTTGTCCCTCAGAATTATTTTTTTTTCCCCATTTCATTTCTGTGGCTGTTTGGTCTAAACTGACACACAGAAAAGCAATAACATGGATATCAACTGTAGGGGAAAGAAAACACCCACTCATCAATGCTCCCTCATATTACTCTTGTCAGATTTAATTTCAGACTATCCGATTTTTATCCCATCTCAAATATCTCATTTCATCTGAAGTTTGTATGGTATTAGAAGAAAGATAAGCCAGAATCTAACATTTATAGAAAAAGTCTTGTAGCCTTTCTTTCTCATCCTTGTTTTTGTTTGTGTTAATTCCTTTCCTGTTTTCGGAGAAGCAGAGCCATTTCTCTAACAGTATTGCAGCGAACAACTTCTTGAGGACTGAGTCATGTGCCAGCATCTGTGCCAAGTCCCTGATAGGACAGGGAGCTTTTGAACCATCCCATTGCTAATCAAACAATCTGGCGACATCCTGCCAACCCTGTCCTTGTCATCTGCTGCTCACTCTGCACGCACATTCAATTAGCTCGGCATCAGATTCTCCCTGCTGTGCACAAAGTTTCTTTTTCTTTGCTAACAGCCAAAGGAAGCAGGGATGGACTGATTTAAAAATCTTGGCTCATCTTATCTGGCTCATGACAAATATATTCTCAAATTAGTCTTGCAAGTCACTTTTTCCTAACTAGAAATGACTTTCTACAATAGCCTGTGACATTTTTATTCTGCTTTATATCTTTCTAGCCCGCTGGTCTGGTTTTCTGTCCCAGGCTTTTTTTCCCAGCCTCTGTTTTAGGGTTTGATTCTGAAAAGGGGAAGAGTTTACCTTTATGAAAGCAGTTAAGTAGGCAAGCATGTCCCACTGCTTTTTGACAACAGTTACCCGTGTTTTCAAAGTTAAGCTTACGGTCAGGCACTGGGTTGCAGGAGGGAAATATCTGTCCCAAAATACAAACAGTACTAATGGACATATGTCATGGAGTTAGTCTTCTTTCCTCAACATGGAGTAATAGTATCTCTTCCTTTGGGTACAATGGTTCAAGAGATTTTGCTGCCCCTCTATCTCCTTAATCTGCAGTTGTTGTTCCCTACTCGCTTCTCTTCTCACCACAAAAAACAGAGCAGGAAGAAGATTACGAAAGCAAAATTCCCCTTGGACAACTCACATCAAGGATGAAGAACTAGTGCTCATAAAGTGGGGCTGGAATCATTCCCACGTGCAGGGAAAGGTCAGGGAGTGCGAATGCCTGTGGAGAGCTTGTCCATAGGGCTTGATAATTTTCAGTGACATAAGACTTCCCAAGAGTATGCAGCAAAAGGAAAAGTGCCTTGAAAACAAGCAGCTCATTCTCTTTTGGGCTCAGACCACCCTGTTAAATTTTGAGAGCACAAACAGAGCTAAAAAAGTCTTTTGATTACATTACTATTAGAAGCAGGCCACATGGGTACTTAGTCTCATGGGGCTGAGCATCTAAATATTCATATATTTGTGGATAACAGGCATCAAATCAAGTTTCAGTGTGTACCACTTCTTTGCACCGGATCAAACCAGAGTGATGTGCATGTGACACTAGACCTGTGAAATTCAACAGAGCAGAGATTCTGCTAACATTTATTAGGGGTAGAAGTTCCTTCATGATCATCCCTGTGCTGTAGTAGTTGTTATCACCACTACAGTGAAGTGCAAGGTCATGGCAGATTAGGGTGAAGTCCTCTAGAGGCAAACACCAATTTGTAACCGAGTATCCTATCTGTAGTGTGCTTTCCTCTCAGTGGGCTCTGTTTGGACACTTGCTTCTTATTGGTTATCTACAACCTGGGCATTTTCTCTTGGAAAGGTAAGCTAGATACTATGTATACCTATCATAATGAAAATGGAAAGGGAAAAACCTTCAGAGGACAATCACCTTTCAGAGGTTTCTCTTTCTGTGAACAATAGAGGTAGTCGAGAACAAAGCTTGGCTAGATATCCAACCTGTAGACAGCTGGAATAGAGAGTCATCTAACTACTAGGTGTTGAAGCAAAGTGTATGCCCCATTCCAACTGCAGATGGCTCAGGGTGTCACGGCAGATGCCATACCTAGTAGTGCACTGTTTGCTCAGTGTTTTGGTCAGTGCTCTGTTGTTTTTCTTTTCTCTCAGGGTACTGCATTAAAAGGTGAACTAGTTAGTTCTGTTTGATCTGAGGCTATGACAGGAGAAGGACTGAAATGCATAGAAGTCAAGCTAAAATTTCCTTCTGTGGATTTTAAAATAATGGGGTAAGAGTATTTACAGGGAGATCCAATGACTAGCGGGCAATGTGTCCACAGTTACGGGAAAGAACAACAAAGACCTCAGATTTTCTGTTGAAGTTGTCAAGTACAGCTCTCCTCTACCTTGGATTGAAGCTCTATCTTGCAAGAGGATATTGGTTAACTTTTTCTTGATACCTACATCCTCATATATGGGAATAAAACCCCCCAAACCTTACAATTATATGGAAGGGAAAACCCTCAAAATTCTTGAAAAGATTGAGCTGTCACAGAGAAGCCTTGAGCTTGGTCAGCTGGGTTTCCAGCTGCTATACTAGGAAATGTGTGAAAGCCACTGAAGATGAAGGAAAGGCTTAAGCCTGCCATAGGATCTAGTCACCCCTACCTTGATAAACAGAGATCTGGCACTGACACCAATTCCATGTTAGGATTCCTTGTGCAGCGAGTCACTCTAATTTTCAACCTTAATTCCCTTTTTACAGTTGTTCTGTACCTTCTCTTTTAATTGGATGATTTCACATTCCAAAGTTGTGTTGTGGGTTCACAGGTTGTGTGCAGGAGTCAGTAACTTCCAGCCCAGGAGCCAGACAGCATCCTTTTGAAGAAGGACAGGGTTTCAAGCAGATTCCTTGGAAATCAGTGGTGTTCACTGGCCACAAGAGGAAAAAAGAGGACATCTGACTACAGCTGGAAGTGCAGATACATAAAACTGCTGCAAGGTTGTTTAATGGTATGATCTTCCATACCTGGGAAATGCTAAAGCTCAGTTATGAGCAATTTTACAGCCTTCAAGGTTGCTATACTCAAAGTAGCATTTAAACTTCAGCTCAATCAACTGCCTTGTACCTGGGATCTTTTGCAGACAAAACAAGAAAGAACTGATATGGCTTAGCTCCAATATGGATCCGCATAGACTTCTTTAGAGCATATTAGCTGGAAGCTTTCCCATGAACTAAACAAGTGGTCTTTAATTTGCATGAAAATAATTAAGGGTTTGGCTTCATAATTAATTTTTGTGTAGACATTGCACTTATTATCTCTGCAGGTACACTGTACAATCTCTTGACAAGATAGTTGATTTCTGATGATTACAGTAAGCTCCTTTTAGTTATATAATACAGCAATTCCTCCCCAAATCTGTGATTATATTCTCCTATACTGGGACTGTTTTACCTAGTTTTTTATTAGTCCTGAAAGCAGAAGTTGCAAATACCTTTTCCTCTACAATGGCATACAAAGGATGACTCTTATGATAAAGTTGATTCCACTCTGGTTCTCTTCAGGACAAAATAAAAATTTGAAACTAAAGTGTAGAAGGAGTGGATTTGGAATGCTAGTGAGAGCTTGTCCCTTGTAGCTGTGTGTTTTACACTTACATGCCAGTCACTGCCGTGCAGCCACTTCTGGGACAGGGAGTGAGACCCACTCAGCACCCTGCTGAACCATAGCAGGTGGGATAGAAAGTTAGATCAGCGATGGGCAACCATGAGGTGCTGCAGTGCTTTTTATAGCAGCATGGAGAACTTTAAACCTTGTTGAGCCTGTACGTCTTTCAGTCAGTGAACATTTAAGCTGCGTGATATTTGACATCGCTTTCTGTAAACATGTAAAGGATCAGCCAGATGCTTTTGAGGCTGAAGTGTATAATTCTGGGGGTTTTAGACCAGATGTTTAGCCCTATGAGCCATTGCCTACTGCTAGAGGGACTGCAGAGGTTTATTTTTTTACACTTCCAGCAACTACACAAATACAGACAAGAAACTTTCTGCTTTTTGCACTTGCCATGAAAAAGAAAGTGAGAATCAGGAAAATGCTCATGCCTGAGTATATAAAGAAACCCACAATGAACTTCAAAATGCACTTTTACCATCTTGAACATCTCAGGGTAGCTCTCTTCTGCAAATCCCATTTCTTTATATGGATAATTCTCTCTCTGGTTTTCATTCCTACTCTACATATTTTTATAGTAGATGGTCTCTGGATGTAGGATCTCAACTGTATATAGCAAATACTGTATAAAACCATGTAGATTAAACAGCGCTGATTTACTTTGAAAGCATCTCAGGTTTTGCTGAGCAGCTGAACCAAAAATCTGGCCAGAAGGGTGCAGACATAGCTATCATGTGGACCATAAAGAATGACAGTCAGTAAACACATTGCTACATCATTCAACTGGGACAAAGTTTGATTCAAAGTCTTATGAAGAAGGGAAAAAAAGGTTGCAACTAATATTCAGCAGAGAGAAAAAAACTTTCCTGAAGAGATTTTATCAGAAAAGACCTTAATTCAAACTTTTCCAATAGAAAGTTAGGGGTATTTTCCTTGGGGAAAACATAAAGAGTTTTATATATATATATAAAAGAAAGTGAAACTTTTCCTTCTCTCTCTAATTGTAGAAAAAATCCCTGACAGGTAAAAAGCTGAAAAATAGTCAGAAATTGATGGACATGATGCTTTCTTTTGAAAGTAATATCATCACTTTTAAGTAACACCAAAGGAGGGAGTGTTACTTTAAAAGTGAAAAGTAGCACTTAACTGTGAAGATGCTACTCTCAGCTATTTTGTGTTACAGATTTTATAATGTTTTTTTTTAAGTGGAAAAAATAGTGGGAAAACTGAGCTCCTGAAAATGTGACTATTAAAATAGTAGTGTTTTGAGAAAGAAAAAAAACACCTTTTCCCATGAAAACTCATTCTAGCAGGTGATTACTACACCTCTGGCAAGAGCATGGTGCTATTAAAATGGTATTTTGGATGTCTCAGAAGGAGATATAGTTCACTTTGCTGCATTAATATCATTACTGCTGATCATTTTTCTTCCAGAAAAAAATGTACAAAAAGTAGAATTAACCTCTCAGTTTTTTTCATGGCTCAGCATTATAGAGGCATAAATACAAAATTGGCCAAAGATCCAATCCAAAGCCCATTAAAAATCAATGAAAAGCTTTGCAATGGGCTTCCAGCGTGGGTTACCTCCCCATTGACTATAAATGAAATTAATCTGTCAGCCAGCAATAATACAGTGATATAATTAACTTGTTTAGAATACAATCACTTTAACTTTCATTAAAAGTGATGAGTTTCTTTCAATTACCTTGCCAAGACGCATTCTGTTGTTGTTTGTTTGTTTGCTGTTGAAAATCTAAATAAATCCTTTTTTGGTTAATTTCCCCCTGGACTGGTGATTGTTGCAGTAATGGAGTCTGACTTCCAGGGTCATGCTTGCAAATGTAGTGACAAATAGGGACATCTGTAAAATGGGGAAATAACAGCCATTTTCTTAGTGGAGCCAAGAGCATGCACATCTCACCCAAAAGTTAATGAGAACTCGATGCAATATTGATTCTGCCTCAACAGCTATACGGATGGTGAGCTCATATTACAATAAGAGATTGCACAGGTTTTCCAAACAGAGATAGGCAGGTGAAGGGAAAATGCGATCCCAGAGTCTTGGGACATCATGGCTGTGGGTGTCTTTGTTCTGAAAAACTTCCTGATAGGCTGTTGTTGTGTGCCATGGGATTCAACCGGTCTTTGACAACTCAATAGTTCTCATTGACTTTTCAGTGCCATGGTTGAATTGTGCCTTCTCTTGGGGCAAGAACTAAAAGTGAGCAGCGATTGTCTCCTCTGCTGCAGTTCTTCCTTTCTTACTATGCTCTCAGGCCGCTTCTACTGTCTACTTATGACTTCTTCCCAGTTGGAATTTCATATCTGACCAGGGTGATGAAGATGTTTGCATTTCTCCTAAGTACGTGATGCTTCTTGCCTGTGCATCTTAGCGGAAGTTACAGAGAAGAGCTGCACCAAACCACAGCAGGGGGGAAAAGAAAGAGCATTAAATAAAGAGGAGACTGTACCAAACTATGAGGAACTTGGCAGGTTTGATTCCCACAGGTTCTCATGAGCAGCTTCAGCTGCGATCCACTGAACAGCTGCCAAAGACAGTAGTTGCATGGGCTGTTTCAGCCCGGGCTGCAGAAGAGGAGAGACCAAAAGGAATGTGAATTTTCCCTGCATTCACTCCCTGCCACATTTGTGTGCACATTAAGATTTACATTCCTCTTCTCTTTCCTTTGCTTTTCAATCTCTTTCCTGAAAATATGAAATTTCACAGTTTCACAATAGTCCAGGATAAAATATAGTCAGCAGAGACCCTTGAGCTGGACTGGTTTTGACCTAATGAACTAACCACAGATATTTCTTTATTCTTTGAAAAATCCAAGGCAGCAGATGCTTGAAAATATGAAGGTCACAGTGCAGAGTCTCAGAAAAGTCTTAGTACAGCCTCAGACTGTATTGTAAAACTAACAGCTGGAGACAGGTTCTAATGCATCTCTAAGCATTAAAAGAGGGCTAAATAAACAATAGTCTAGTAATGGACACAGTGAAGGGGGAGGAATTTTTAATTTGGCGAACCTATTCTGTTCACATTACTTAACAGCTATTTTAATATTAAAATGTAGCTTAATGTTTGATAGGTTAAAAATGCCATTTAGAAGGCAAAGAAACAAACCAGAAGAATTCCAGTTTGATCAAGTGATCATATTCCTGATGGTTATTCTTTCCTGCTCCTTCTTCACCCCTAAAATACCACACTAGATACACTCACCCAAATACCTTCAGTTGCTATGGAAATCCATTTTTAGGTGAAATTTCTCTTCATCTGAGAGGTCTTGTGAAGGTCCGCAAAACCTGGTATTGACTGTATGGCTTCTGCTTCCTTCTTCTACACAGCAAGCTCTCTGTATCATGGATAAGTCCTCCAGTGGGTAGCCAGTGCCTTACCATCCCTTTGGAGGTACAAGTCAGTCTCCTTTGCTTAGCCAGATGGTGCCTTGGCTGGTACCTGCAGACTGCTGAGCTGCCTACCACAACAGTTACAAGTAAAGGACCAGACATTGAGCATGTCCATTTTTGTAGGTGTGAAGGAGCAGAAAGAGTACCAGCATCAAGAGAAAAGAGTAGGCTGTATCTTTTTCTAAAATAGTCAGGAAGTCTTTGCAGATTTCACTTTTAGCCTCAGTTTCATGTTTGCACAAACCAACACTTATATGTCCAATTTGAATAACTCTTTGCTCTGTTTCTTATTCATGTTGGTCCTTGCTTTGTGCTTGCTTTGAGTTCAGCTCAGAAGGCACCTACTCAGGTATCCAGGTTTGCAGTGACACCTATTAAAACTAGAATAATAAAACCAGCTGGCAGAAATGAGCAGAAGCCATGGTAAGTGGGAAGTAACATTTTCCTGCCCTGGCAGATACTTGTAAGCAGGGTAAAAGACACAATTCACACTTTAAACTCTGATTTAGGTCTCTCCTGCATAGGATTCCCTCAGGATGTCTTTCTTCATTCTGTGCGATCTTTAATGTATGCCATGGTTGGCAAGGAAATACCTTGTTAAATTTGGCTTCGTATTCAGCAAATATCCAAAGGGCTGAATGATACCGTAATTAAAACCTATTTGCCTCAAACTTCCTCTGCATGCATCAGCTTTCCTCTGTGATTGCACTGTATCCCTTGACATTATCTCAGATACTATCCCACCCCACTCCTCCTGCTGCCGGTGGGTTCGTTACCAGCTCAGTAGGTCAGCGTGCATTCTGCAGGGAGTAACAGGACTTTGGACTCTGAGCTCCTTCAACCCAAGGGCTCAGTAAACACAGGGCTTTTCACTGCTGAGCTCAGAGTCATAGGTGCAAACAGCACTGGGATTGCAGCTTGGAGCAAGGTAACCAGAGGATGAGGGGTGAAACACACTGTCTTTATTGTGTTCCAGGGCAAAGCCAGTCTCCATGGCAGAGCTGGGAGCAGAAAGTGCTCAGGGTTATGAAGCCACTTGCAGTGGGGCACTTCACGTGAAACATGCCCGTGAGATGGGGCAGTTATTGTTCTCGGAGGTGGGTTTTTCCTTGATGCAAAGTACAAGAAGGCCCTGCCTAGACCCCTAAACATGGGAAATCCTACATGAGGTTTATTGGATTTTGAGTGTAGCTTGAAGAGCACTGGTCCTGCAGGCATTTCTCAAACCCATTTGCATCTGCTGTGATATAATTTGCATCTTTACTGTAGTACCTTTTAAAACAACCAAGAAAATCCAAACAACTTACTTTCCCCAACGCTCAACAGTGTCAAGAGGAAGGGAAAGCTGAGGCCCTGGCCTGTGGTGAGGACAAATGTATTGTGCCCTCCAAGTCTCTGGCATGTTCTTTCATCCTTTATTTTCTCATGCTTTCATGTGGAAGTGGCAGAGATCACCTTTCAACCAAATGCCTGGCATGGGGTGGTACAGATGATTGTAGTTTCTCAGCACTACATCCACCTGTGCTGCAGCAATATATAATCGAGGACACTAACAATGGCAGGAGCAGTGTCTCACTCACAGATCAGGATTAATGTCAGAGAGGATTGTACCCTTACTGCTTTCAAGTCATCAGCTCCTGTCAACTCTCATGGGCATCTGAAGACTGCATTGCCCTCCTCACGCTTTGACTTCTTCAGGATATGAAAAAGCAGCTCTGAAATTATGTCCTGTATTTGAAAACTTCCTTCTCCAGCATCTCATTAAACATTATATTAAAAAAATAGACTGTCAGAAAAATAATCCGACTCACATGAAGTCTTTAGGCCAAGTGCTAAAATTAAGTCATGACGTAAACAACTCTAATATGGAGGATATATTGGTTTCCTTGTATAACAGATTTCTCTAGATATATTCATTTGCCATTCAGACACTCCTGTGTCCTAGGTGACCTGTTCCCCCCAGCTAAGTTACAGACTGAAATTTAACTAAAATGCTTGAGAAGAAAGTGCTGGGGAGGCAATTTCCTACCACCGCCTCCAGCTTGGCACCCCGAAACACATTAGCTATCAACTATTGTTATTTGCACAAACAAATTACTTCATTTTCTAAGACTGACAGATTAGCAGAAAAAGCATGCAGTTTCTGCTGAAAAACAGTAAATAAGCTTTGGGGCTAGTTTCCTTCTGGGGAAATTCACACAAAGCGTTATTTAATGTTTTCTAGATTAATCTACATTTACGGTATGGGCTGCGGGGCAGGTTTAGCTCCAGGTGCTCCATGGCTCTGCTGTGGCCGTGCTTGGCAGCCAGCCTGCTCTCTCAGGAGCCTTTCCTTTGCCAGAGCTGCTGTGGGGTGGCAACTTCAATTTTTTTCCGGTCAGCTATATTTTCTACACAATTATTTTCCACTTTAGTCTCAGAGAGTTCTTTGCTTAAATTACAACAGAAGATACGTTTAAATCTCTTCCATGCTTCCCTTTTTAGTCCTGTCCTGCTGTGATTTACTGTTAAACACAAATCTCTGGCTGGGAAACCCAAGGCTGAGTGCTTCAGCAGAGGACAATGGTGGCAGAGATTTTTATCGGAAGGAAGCCCGTCGTGTTTCAATTGAGCTCATACTTTAAGAGTGCTTGCCACCTTCTGGTTTGAGAAAGGATTACAGTTTTTAATTCGGGCACATTGAGGCAACCGACTGTAAAAATAACTGGTTCTGGTCCTACTGCCCGTGAAATGGGTGACATTTTCAAAATGCCTTAATGCCTATCAGAGAGTTTTGAAGTGAAGGGATGGATTTTTCCTTTCAGTCAGAAGGACACAGTGACATCTGGCAGGAAAGAAATAAAAGCGATCTTTTAAATGAAATATTTGATTTGATACTATTGGCATCGCTGCAGAATGACCTTTTACCATTAAGTAAAGCATTCAGGAAAAATATTGAAAGGAAGAATTAATCTTATAAGTGAAATAGGTACAAATCCTTCAAAAGGAAAAGGACTCTGAAATTGGCAACTTTTTCCTCACAAAGCCATGTGCAGATTTTGACC
This sequence comes from Zapornia atra, assembly GCA_013400835.1. Taxonomy (NCBI): domain Eukaryota; kingdom Metazoa; phylum Chordata; class Aves; order Gruiformes; family Rallidae; genus Zapornia; species Zapornia atra. Next base: position 81,238 of record VZTU01021242.1, on the reverse strand, counting down.
AGACAGCTCTATTCAATCTTGTCAGCTGTCTGCCCAATTTCAGCGATGCCACTTAAGAGTATTATATGTGCCATTTGTATGAGAGGAGGGTGTACGTTATCTCTAAGAAAGCCACTTCAATATTATGGGTACTCAAATAATATAAATAGCATCACTACCAAAAATCAAAGCATACCTCAACCAATCATCTGCAATTTAGCCAGATGAAAGAGTTCCAGAAAACACATCTATTTCACAAAGGTCAGTGCATGCTTATTCTCATGGATATCACATTTGCCTAGCTTCATGTAATTCATACTTAATTTCAGATGTCACAATACTGTCCAAAAAATAATTTACATTTAATTCTACAGAGAGCCTAATTGAAGGTACCAGCGTATCTGAAAGCATTCCAGCAGTGCGTGAAGCAATGTGACTAACATATGCCATTTGTTTGTTCAATTTGTTCCTTCCCAGCAAGGGACAAATGGGCAGTGAAGCAGTTCTTTTTGTGTGTGCAGCTTTATGGCACACACAGAGAAATGTTTATATTGGAAAAGGCAGGTCAAAAGCAATGTTCCCCCCACAGAGAGAATGAAGTTTCAATGCTCCACAGCTCTTGACACTTCATAGAAGGATTTTGACCAAGAAATGGTTGATTGTTTTCCTGGATCTAACTTCTTCTTGTATGTCTTTACACTGCAACATAATCCTTGTTTGGAGTTGAGATGACTTTTCTGTACTCCACAACCAAGCACTGCTTGAATGATGGCTGTAGCCACTGTGAGTGAAGCAGCAGCTATTTGCTGGGTACAATGTACTAAGAAGATGTGGGAAGAGAAGCTGAAAATTGGAGGAAAGTGGCAAGCATGGAACAATTCAGTAATGTGTGGCAGAACCCCTTGCTGAGGATGCCACATCTCTGTGGATGCCAAAATCTACAGACAATACACAAAAGGATTAGAAAAACAAAGAAAATGAAGTCATGTTTTTTGGGCTGCCTTAGAACTGCTTTTATGCAGAAGGGAAGAGCTGTGGGTAAAAGCTGTGCCAATTCTTTCTGTCCATCATGAGAAGGCAAAACAGGGTCAGACCCAGTGGGAGCAGAATAAGAAAATGGAACAAGAGGTCTCTGGGGCACAAATAACTATTTCTGCACCTTCTGTATGTTGCAGCCCAAGTTCACTTACTCCTAGGACTTCATCTGGGGCAATGCTCAGAGTTACAATAATGTCTTGAGGATAAGCCAAAGCACAAGCAGCTGAAGGAGCAGTTGGCTGCTGACCCCAGTGACTGAGTGATAGCCTTTCTCAGTTGTGCCCTCACCCCTCACAAATCACTGCCAGGCTCACTTGTGAGCTGTGCGGTTTTGAAGGGGCTTCCTTCCCTAACCAGGAGATGCATCAGGTTTATGAAAAGTGAGAACATCTCATCCAGCTTAATTTTGCCCTCTCTCCCTACCTGGATGAAAAATCACAGCTGTGCATTCCCAGACTCTTCTGACAGAGCCCTAAAATACATGGGACCCAGAGGAATTGCAGACTTGAGCTAGAAATGTTCTCCTGCCCAGTCTGCTGCTGTGTATCACAGTGTTGATAGCAAGGATTGCTCTGCAGTAGCATGTGTGAAACGGGTCTCTCCTTCTCTGTTCAATGCATAAATCAACTTCTTGTTTGAGCCAACTGCCCTGCCTTCTGTTCATCCATATGAGAATAGCTGATAGGAAACTGCAGCAAACGTTACCTTAAGCAGCTTGTTTGTCATGTCTCAAGCTCTATTCACTTGCCAAACCAAAACAGGGTACGTTTTTCACTGAATATTTGAATTACTGTCAATAACAAATCTGGCTGGTCATGTTATAGACAGAACAGTTGTGTTCAGTTATGTTCACAGGCTGTGAGGTTTGTGAATTCAGGAATTAATTTTGCTACGTAAATGCCCAAGGGAGGTCAGATATCGTGACTGAAACAACGAAAGCTCTCCGTAGATCTACAAGGTCTCAAGTATCTCCTGTCACACTAGAGTCTATCCACCAAATATTAAGAAATTAATTAATTTCTCTGAAGAATTATTTGAACCATCCAGAACAACAAAAGAACACCTTTGGTGCCTCAATAACCTCCAATAGTGACTAAGGTACCTGGACATCTTACAAGATTTATTTTGGTTTTTTCCCTCTACTCCTAGGTTCTGATTTCTCAGATTTATTCAAGTGAATAATTTCTGCTCAGTAGATCACTTTAGAACCATTTTTAGAGTATTGTGAAAACAAAATATCTTTGCTCTGGTCACAAGTGATACAGTATGTATCTGTTAATTATTTGGTTGAACATAATCCAGATTTTGAGGGCAATATATTTAAAATTCCCTCTTGGCAACTTTTTTTTTTATATTTTTTAATACTTTCTGAGATAAACTAGTTTCCATGAGTGTTCCTGCCAATACACTTACTCACCCAGAACTTTGGGCTTTATCCAAACTGACCACTTATTTGTCGATCAAAATGGACAGATGCAGCTATAAAAAAGAAAAAAAAAGACATTTCAGCTTCCATTCCTTTCCATGTTGTTGAGGGCGTTTTACATTTTGAGCATGGCTGATTCCACATCTTTGAAACTGACATTTTCAGAAGACAAGTCCTAAAACTGCTGTAGAATCTGTTGCAATCTGTGCATCTGAGCACGTCAGGCAACACAAGAGGAGGTACACCACAGCATGGTAAACTATCATTCCCATTAAAGGAAGGAGTGTGTCTGATTTTTTCCCACCATGCCATTCACAGCTGAAATTGAAAAAAACACACAGGTATGTATGCCACTGGAGGTTGCCAAACACATGCAACCTTTGCTTGAGATACCTGTTCTCTGAAGACTCTCTCTGCCTGCTGCAAAATATCACAGAACTAAAAAGGATGATTAAGTGCAAGTGAGCGTAGCCATAAGCCAAAAGCTTGCAGATGAAATAATGCTCACTCTCTTAACAGAAGAGATTACACTGTAGCTCTCTATTGCATTTAACATTGCTACTAAAAGGCTGTGCTGGTCTCAAGTAGATGAGTGATAGCAGCTGAATTTTTCTGGGTAAAGTCTTGTTTCTGCTGAACACATCCTAAAGCCTTTGGAACTTTACAGGAAGCCAGAGAACATCCACGCAGTCCCCAAGAATAGGTGTTTTGGATGTGAATACATGCATAGAAACTATGTATGCATGCCTTCTTTTATACATGCATAAGCACATATGGAGACAAAGAGGAAAAAACCAGTCTTATTTGGCTTTATCTCTAACATAAATCACTATTTCCTTGGGATGGTTGAATAACGCTGAACAGAGTTACTCTATTTTGGACATAGGATGAATTTTCATGAGAAAGTTGGGGGGCTGGGTTGGGTTGGTTTTTTCTTCTCCATAAAACAAACCCAGAATTGTTAAATGGGTTGCTTTTGTGTTTGGGGCTTTTTACTTTTTAATGAATTTCAGGTGGGAATAAAAGAGATTACTTTTTCCCTCATTTGAATCCAAACTATTATTTGGCTTTTCAAAAGTTGAATTATTTCCATGACACCTAAAAAAATGAACACTTTTCACCATCTCTACTAGTTGCCTGGGTGTGCTCAAGTGCTTTGCATAGCTCTTAGCAATTTACAAGTAGTTCAAACTCTTCATGAGATGACATCTACAAACCAATGTCATGCCTCCTGCACTGCCTCCACCATGGAATGATGTACTCCAAGGTTCACTGCACCCTGCTCCTCCTGACCCGAGCAGGTCAGATTGTGAAACATGAGTGAATCCATGCTGGGAATTGATGCTTAGTTGAATGGTACAATATCCACATTTTTACAGACATTAGAGCATACGAACCAAGTTCTTCCCACTCAGAGGTATGTCAGAGGTCTTAGCATTGCCCAATGAATTAGTATTCAGGTTCATAATTTGATTTGGAGTTCTCAAGAGATAGAGGTCACCGCATCTCTAAAGAGTTAATTAGGCGATTAATTACCTCAGCCACTTTAACATTGTCATTTATTTCTCACAAGACTTTGTCTGGTTTAATAAATTTTCCAGATTAAGTAGACTTCCACTTCACACTGCTTTCTGCACTCTAACAGTAGAAAATGCTGCTCTGAGATAGTCCCTCCAGGCAGGACTTCCTAGTTGTTTCTTTGATTTGAGATTATATATCTGTAAAATGTTTTGTTATGTGATCTCGATCTACAGGTCAAGATAGGTTTAATCCATGAGTCTTTTACACTGAACAGATTTGCTTTCTCTGTAAAATGCATTGCAGGATTAAACTGAGCATACTGTAAAAGAGTGAGCCTACAAATAGTAAAGTCTGTTTTCTGCTTGTTATTCTTCTGTTTATATAAGCCAAGAAACAGAAAAGGATACCTGGATTTTAAGAAATTAAGTAGTTTGCTCTCTCCATATCACCTTCTGCTGTAACCTACATAATTCAAAAGGCATTTGTGAAACCCATTCTTAAAGAGATTTCCTGTGATCACAGCTCTTTGATGAATTGTTACACTCATTGGCTTCTTGAGTATGACTCCTAAATCCTTTTTTGGAATCCCTGTTTTCCATGATATAAAAACACATCATTTTGCAACATGGTATCTTGAAATTATATGAATAGGCCAGACGATAATTAAGTGATGCTAGATCCCCCTTTATCGTTGTCTTGACCTTAGCTTTACTTAACAGGCTACTAGGTTTTGTCCATACTTAAAAAAGACTTTGCACTTCTCTGATACTCCTTGATGAAACATGTACAACAGCACAACCCCAAGGCAGAAGCGCTCCCAGACTACCTGCCCAACTACTATAACTTTTTGCAAGTGATTTTCTATTGTTAGATTGCTTTCAGGATTTGTCATTAATTTCTTGGTCCATATGTTGTATCCTTCATTGGTTCTGATATTTAATCAAACTCTTAGAGGAAATGTTACATCATAGATTAACAGAAAGGGAATCTTGGGGAAATATAGGGATGATCAACTCTTTCCTGTACCCCCGGACAGGATCATCTTTACCAATTTCTTATTCTAAGTATATTACAGTTTCAGAGATACTTTTATCACCCACTCTTGCATCCTTGCCAAAGAACAGACTAGGTTTTGCGTGACAAGACCTCTTTTTCAGAGAGCAACGTTGACTGGCATTATAGACCTTTTTCTTTCTTACTTACCCACTGCATTTTTTAAAATGTCTTTTAATTTCAAGTGTTCACATTTGAATATCCCTTCAAATGTAGAAATGAAGAATCTTGTTTCTGCACTGCAAGAAATTTAATCTGCTTCCAACTTGATATTGTCAAGCTTTTCATCTCTATTCAGAATTACAACTTGATTCACAGATCATTAATGCTAGCAGGAATATTTGCAATTATTTAATAAGCTGGGTCTTTTCTACCCTTTAAAAGAATGAAATTTTTGTCAGCTTCTTAAAGAGAAGATCCAAATGGGTAGACTTCACTCTGCTGAGACAAAATAAGAACTGGTAAAGCAGGGAATGGATGTCTGTTTCATATGCACATGCTAACATGTTGTTGGAGAACTAGACTCCCTCTTATAGTAACAGCCTACAAGACACCCTTGGCAGCAGAAGAGTGAAACATGAGCAGAAAAAGTTTGTTGGTAAGAAGACCAAAGGCTTAGACAGACAAAGAGCATGTAAAAGACAACTGTATGCCTAAGATCTTGCTTTTATTATGCAGGTTTTATTTCCTAGAGATACATCTCCTAAGGACATTAGATTGTCTCTGAACTTTTCTTGTGTTAACTCAGAATAAATCTTCTGAAAATATGTTTGTGTGAGAGGCTAAATACTCCCCCCAATGTTCTTTTCTTCAGTCCTCACTATTGATTACAAACATTTTTTTGTAACCTAGAACACCTTTACTAACATTTTTCCTCCTTTGTTTGCTCTCAGAATGCAGCTGCTTGATCAGACCTGATTGTCCTGGGCAGTTTAAAAGCAAGTTATTCTCCAAGCCTCTAAAGTGACAAAAAGCTAAATTATTATTGCCCATTTTCATCTTTCAGATGGGTATTTGAATATAAATACGTTGCCTGCCATAGGCAAACTGAAAGTAAAATACCACTTCCTCTGAGGCAATGCATGAATTTTTGTGAGAAGGTAGTTCCTTGGTATTCTTTTTTATTTTAGTTTTATGCTTTTCTTTGTTATTTGAAAATGAAACTGTTAAACCTTGGTTTGATACGATTATTTAATAGAAGTCAACAATTCCAGTAGTGAGCATGCTACAACACTGCCAGCTCAAAACTCAGGTTTCAGAGCAGAAATTTGCCACCCAAAAGATGACGACCCAAATCCTGGCCAGGACAAGGCTGACACATAGAGGAAGAGGAACTGATGGGGGTAAATTGTGTCTGATCTCAAGGACTAGAGTTAGGTTGTTGGGTTTGATGTTCCTACTATCAGCCAGAAAACAAGCACCAGTTTCTCTCTACCTGTTTATACAAGTCCCTTCTTCAGCTGCAGGTATCCGTACTCCTCCTCACACTGCAAACCACAAAGTAGAGGATGGAACCATGATCACAATGCTGTCCTGATAAAGTGCTGACCTAAATATATATGTATTTCAGTTGTGTTTATGGTTAGCCCTCAGTCCCTGAGTTTTGTTGCACAGGCAATGGTATAAGCATAAAAAGGAAGATGCATATGCAAAATAAAGAGAGGAGTCCTGCACAGCTCTCTCAGAAAGACAAAAGCTATTCTTGTTACAGGTTTACATTTAAATCAGAACTAATAAAAATTGTTTAAGAATTGTTTATTTAGGCAGACACATGTAAAATTAAAATTCCAGATCACTATTGAACTGCTCATATGGTTCCTTGTCCTTCACCCTGAATTTACTGTTTTAATGAAATGCCAAAAACACAAGAAAGAAAATTTTCTGTTGTTTCTTTTCTACTTTTGAGCTGAACTAAAGAAACTGAGTTTTCCTAAAGCATATGACCACATAAAGTGCTTTGTTGTTTTCTTAAAAAGCTTGCAATGCCTTTCTCATTTAAAACATTCTCCTTTACTACTATGTCATAATGAATATAACATAGACAAGAGAAAAAGTATGCGAATTACAGAAAAGTAAATAACTGAAAATTCTGTAGCAGACACATGTGACAATTTTGTCAAAGTAGCAGCACAGAATTATAAGAAAATACCAGAGAGAAAGAGACTTTAGTCCCCAAGTTCCTAAAAGAGCAACACTGACTTGGAATCAAAGAAGAAGAAAGCCACTCTGGTTGAATTATAGGGTTCCCCCTGGCTGTATTGAACTGAGAAAAAAAATCTTCTTTCATCTCGTTAGCTGTAAGATCAGGGTTATCTAAGGATATGCATCTTTGGTGGCATGAGTAGCTTTCTGAAGGAAGTGTTGGAAGTAACACATGGAAATACTGGACAAAGATTGCTTCTCTTATCCCTGAGAAGGCCTGTCTAACTCTTCAAACTGTCAAGGCAAAATATAGCATAGAAAAATTATCTTGTTAAATCTTCAGTGAATGTCCTTGCAGTAATTAAAATATTTATTATTAACAAATTAAAAAGTATAGATAGACAGATCTCAATGGATGAAAGCTGTCACTGAAGAGCAAGAAAACCAAATCTTATAACAACTAAATATTTCATCCATCTTGAATGAATTGCTTTGAAATAATGTCTCATTTAGAAACAGATGTTAGAGAGAACCTGAAGTGCTGGTAAATGTCAGCAGAGAAGTGTCGATCCCTTATTTTTCTTGGACTCACTTTTGCTTGACTAACATTTTCCAATTTTCATTACTTAATTGTTATTGCTGATTTTGTGCTGCCTTATGAACATACCACTTCCTTTCTGACCTTGTGGCTGGCTTTAAAAAAGTAACTTTATGTAGGAATTCTTTAAAATTCCACCCCTACTCAGTTATTAAATTAGTTAAATACTAACATTTCAGAAGGATTACAGTACTCCTCCCCAGTATGATGTTTCACCACTCCCACCTCATTCCAGCCTCGTTCACTCCCAGTCAAAGCCAGGATGTATGCATTGCTTTCCTTTGGGCATCTCTGACCAGCTATCCATCTCACAGCCCCCATCTTAGAAATACTTGGCTTGGCCAAATGTAGTTGTACCTGTGCAATACAGTTTGTGACAGCCTTAACATGGACTGGTGACACCACAGAAGAAATGGACAGATCATTTGGAAACCAGGCAGATGGCAACTGGATTGCTATTTCTGCTGCTGAGAGCAACACAGAGTATGTATAGATGACTGATGTGTTCAAATTCAGACAATATTTTCTTCCTCCTCTTGCCTGTTGGTAATAGAAAGTATAGTCCCTAAAGGGGGCTAACTTCTTATTACAGTCAATTGAATGTTCTATGCAGTTATGTCTCAAAATACCCACGTGAGAATACATTCTAAGTCTTCTTAGGAGTCAGTGAGTAAACCCTGGCACTGTTGACAAGCCCACGGAGGGCCATTAAGTGCAGAAATACACCTCTGGCACAGGAAGTCTCTCAACCACAATTTCCTGAAGGCTGTGGGAGTATTTTGGGAAAAGTATCATCATATGGTCATTTTGTTTTATATTCTCCAAGAGGCATCTGCTATTGGCTACTGCTGGCATGGAGGGACTGGAGTAGGTGGATGCATCACAGAAATCAGAAGTGATAAGTAAAGCTGATGGGAGAAAGTCTTTTCCAATGGCTTTCACAATGGCAAAATTTCATTACCTAAGTAAAGGTTCTCCTAAATAAACATGTCGAACATCAGCATTAGTGCTTAGATTTATGCTGTTAGTGCTGGGCTACTTCCAGTACCCAGCTCATTCATTCACAGCTGGTTTGGGAATCTTCATATTAATCTGAGGTCTTCCATGTAAATCAGTCCTGTTACTTCAAGATTTCCCTGATTGCTCAGTTACAGGAAGCATAATCCCAAATCTGTTGATCTTGTTGGATCTGCAGGAAGTGCTGCTAATGCCAAAGCTGTCCCTGTGGCTTAGAGCTATGGTAGGTGCTGCTTTTGCCTGTAGTCATTGCTACAGTCAGCACCCACCTAGGAAAGGAAGCAGAACCCGCAGCTTTAAGAGGGGAGAGTTACATGGCTTTTTGTCTCCGATACAGCACTCCCAGTCACAGAGTTTTCCAAGAGATGTGAGACAACAGGGAAGATCTGTGAAAAGACTCTCTGGAGCAATTTGTCTGTGGCCAAGAGATTAAGGTCTGCTTCTGTATGGATAACCATAGATGTTTTCAGAAAATACTTACATTTGTTTTACCCACATGGAGAGAGTATGCCAGGAGGTAGGTGGATATAGAACCACAGAATCATAAAAAAATTATATGCCTATATTACAAAAAATAAAGTTACTGCACTTGAAAAGATCTCCTTCTCCAATTTACATGGAGGTCACAGTGCCTGATCAAATTTTAGACCTATGAAGTCCAATATCAGCTGAAATGTCTGGGATTAAATGGAGTTGTTCCTACTGCAATGCTCATGACAGTAACAGTGACTAAAAATGAGACAGTTAAAAATGCTCAAGTAACTTTCTTGGAGGAAAACCGAGATATCAGAGACCAGGCAGTGGAATCTCCCCAGAAAAGTGCTGCAGTCTTTGTATTTTGCATTTTTTCCTATTCAGCTATCTTCTCAGATGCCACATAAATCCCTCCAGTGAACTTTCTACCATCCATAAAATAAAAGCCAGGTTTTGGCAGGTATGATCATTTGAAGAGGCGCTTGCATGCATCTCTCTTTTCCATTCCCAAATGTAAATAAAGCGTGGCTACTCCTGGCATATGGTTTCCATTAAAATTCCTCTTCTGACTGTAAGAGCAAAATTGGGAAAACAAAGTTGCTGTTTTCAAAGCTGCTCACTGCCTCTTGCTTCAGTGCATGAAGCACTCAAGCACATGAAAACAAAGGTCAATTGCTTTAGATTCAACATGACCTTGTCCTCCTATGTTGCTATTTTTCCCAACAGATTCTAAGAGCTGAATATACTCTTTATGCCATTCCAAAGCAGATGTACTTCTGTTACTTGAGAGCAATTCTGATTTCTGTTTGAAATTTATGGAAATTTACTATCAATTTAGGATGGGAGATGGCTGGACCTGAAGTTAGTGTGACAGGCACAAACCACCTGCACTCCTACCTAAGCAATTCCTTGAAAAGGTTCTAACAGCACTAAAGTTCAGGAATAGAATCAATGACTTTTTTTTGAGGCAGACTGGCAGCTGACATAAATGTTCATAGATGGCCACAAAGGTAGTCTTGAAATCTGGTGATGTGAGCAGGCAGCAGCACTATTGACAGCTCAGACATCACCTTTGTAACAAAAACATGCTCTTAACTGTGAGGGTTCAGAGAGAAGAGACCCAAATGTTCATACAAAAGCTGACCTGATTGCATACTAGCGCTAAATAATTCTAATGCTCTTAGCTTATTGGCATCCCAAGATATTTTCTTACTGCCCCACCTGCCAAATCCAGAGCTGCTTTTAGATTGTAACATCAACAAAGGCAAGATATTCTGTTATTTGCACAGGATAAAATAACGAGAGCTGTCATTAAGACCCAAAGCAGCATACTGCTTGGCCTGCATTGTATATTTTATATTTGAGTGACAGTGATATCCAAACAGAAATCAAACAAAAAAATTAGAGTCATCTGGTCTCACCTTTGCATGCCCCTCTTCTCTCAATTCTTTAACAATGTAAGGGGATACGGGCAGAAAAAAACCAACAACCCTTCTTGAGTCACAGGCTTAGCACCTCTGTAGCTTCTTCTGTCCCTTGTGATTCCCTGTTCTTCATTAGGAAGGGGAGACTGGGATAAATGGTGCCTGCTGGGAATCATAGAAAGGGAGTGATGGAGGATATAGGCTTCTGAGAGCTGTGGAATGCTGGAGACTTTCCTTGTGTCAGAGAGACAAAGCCATCCTGGGACTGTCCCTGCCTATGAAGAATACTTCCTCACATTAAATTGTAGCTTCAGTTTACCCACCTGTAAGATGTGGCTAATGGAAATGTCTTCCTTCATTAAGGTCTTGGAGATTTCTGTAAACGAAATGCACTACATGAAAGCTAGCACCTTCCTTGGTGTGCGTCTTGCCAGTGTTTTCCGTCTCTCTCTCCAACTGTCTGCCCTTTGTGTGCTCCCTGGAGTGAATTCCTTTCTTCCAATCATAAGTCTGAACTAGGTCAGAGACCTTCAAACCCTTGGTGCAGCTTTGAGCTATGCTACTTAATGTTGAAATAGAGCTGGGCATAGATTGGGACAAATTATTTACTTCTCTTGAAAAACATGGATTTTTATGTGTAGGCTTTGTGAGCACAATTACCATGGATTTCACACAGTTAATCCTGCTGCAGTGCTGCAAAATAATCACAGGAACTGGCATGACATTTCAGGAAACTTTCATATTTAATGGCACACAGTACACAGAGTAAATAGCCAGATCCTGGTTCCAGTCCACTTTACATCCCACTAAGGTTACAAGGTTGGCTTATGTGACAACTTGCTTTGGGCTGAATTGTCTATAGAGCCTGAACTCACAACCTCTGTGACTGCAGTTATAATTTTCTATTACTAGAGCTAAAACCACTAGGTTTTTTGCCTCAGAGGCAATAAGAGCCTTATCAATTTCCTCTGCACTTCAGCCAGTGGTAAGGAAGAAAAACCAGCAGAGAGAACATCATGACAAGCATAACCCACAGCAGAAAAAAAAGTCTGCCATCTGGTTTGTCTAATGTGTAAGCCTCACCTTGTCCATTTCACTTCACAGGCATCATCAAAAATCAGACATCATCTTCAACAAGTGCTACTTAACACAGCACCTGATTTCTTGAAAATTAATTCAACTGAGTCTACAGCTCATGGAAACCTGTGTGATTTATCTCTTTAAAACAAGACAAAACAGTGCTTTTCATTTCAGAGACGGTGAGAGACAGAACTGGGACTGTGATAAGGGCGTTGTGTCAGCTGAATATTAAACAGTCACATAAAACCTGGGTGATATGCTAACAGCTAAGCAGCTGTGGGATAAGCTCTGCAGGAAAAAAAAATAAGTTATTTACAAATACATTCCTTGCAAAGGTCACAAAATGTTCCAGATGAAAATGTTCACCATTAAAAGCAGTCTCAACTGGGATGAGTGAGTCAATACCGGGGGGCGAGATTTTTATCCAAAATTTGGCTGGTTTGTTTTTTTTTTTTCCCCAGTCATAATTTGTCTTCCAGGCTTTCTCTTTGTGCAGCAGAAGCCAGTAGGCTCTGAGAGGGTTCAGCTCCTCGTGGCCATATTCAGAACTCTTCCACAACAGGGCTCTGCCTGGTCAGACTTTGCTGAGTTGCACCTTTCAGTAATACTTTTTTTTTATTTTGAGCCATCAGTGACGTTGGTTAAGAACCTGCTGCTCTCTCTAACTTGATTCGGTCTGAACATAAGAATTCCGGCATGCAACAGGAGTTGTTCAGTGTTTACCTGGAAAGGATCTCTTGAGCCTTCTTTTACAGAGACTCAGATATTCCCCTGCCCTGAAATCTCAGGTGACTTTCACATTTTACGAGCTGGGAGATGGGAGGCTGAAGGCATTCTCCAGTAACTATTCCCCAGCGCAGGGAGTGATTTTGAAAGGAAACTCTCATAGAAAAAGCCAGAGTCCTTTGTACTCACTGTCTTTGCATGGTAATACAACCAACAAGTGGTGATAAAACAACATTACACTAAGCTTAATGACTTTGCTTTGCTCATCTCTATAGTGGCTAATGAAACATTATGAATGCTAAGCAAATAGTGTGTTCAGGCGAGTTCAGGATCCACATGGCATCTGAATGTGATACATGAATTATTCATGTTGTTTTTCTTCACCAGTGCAATCCCTACCCCACCGCAGAATAAAGCTCCTTTCCTGGCCCTAGGATACTTCTCTAAAGCTGTTCCTCTTGCACTGAGGAGTTTTCTACTGTGTCAAAAACATATGAGCCAGGTCACCTAGTAAATGAGAAGTGATAAAATATTAATGTGCCCAAGGATGAAGGGAGAGAGGGGAAAAGCTATCAAGATCTTCTTTCTCATTTTTTATTTTTTAGCAAAGTATCCCAAGAGTGTTGCTCTTTTCTGTGTCACTGTCCCACCAACAGCTCCTTCTTCCCTTTTAGCTTTGAAACAAGCACTCTCTGGTTCTCTCACAAATTCCACGTGGACTCAGGTACTCTCTATGGACACCTCTGTGCAGAGCAGGGGACAGCATTCTAGGAGTACATTCTGTCTAAACAAGAAACCCTATAGGTACAAGATCAGAGCCCAGCTAGCTGGCTAGACTGCTGAGTTGCTCTTGAGGCAGATGCTGCCTGTCCGGAACAAACCAAATTTCCTCGAGATCAAGGTGTGCTTAGTTCTGGTGTTAGCATTCAAATTCACCCTACTTTGAATCAGTATGAACTTCCCCCCATGCCTTTCCTCCAATCTAAGTTACCAAAATTACTGTGATAATTACTGTTTGACCTCTGTGACCCTTTTATTATTTTTTTTGCAGTTGCAAAATAAGCTATGTTCAATTTTTTACTTCAAAACCAACATAATCTGTTTTTCAGCATTGACCTGCTGTTTGTCTGTTACCAGGAGGCAAATATTTGCAGTGATTTGGTAGGCACATAAAAAGAAGATTGATAGAGAGTCAATCAGCATGCCAAATACCTTTCTATTTGCTCTCAGGAAAGACTGGTGAACCTGCTTTTTTGTTTGCTTTTGGAGGTCTTTTTTTTCCAGTTTGCTTCTCTCTACTTGCCTTGCCTACAAGAGAACCAATCAGTTTGTCAGCATCTCATTTTAACTTTCATTACTCCAAAGAAGATAGTGTCTCTAATGGCTTATTTTTTAAGTTTCCAGGGTTTTCCAAGTCACACAGGTTTCAGCCTGACAGACCAAGATATTTAGCGTGTCGCAGCATTGATGCCAATCTCAGAGAAAAGATATAAATAGGAAGCAAGTCAACACATAATTTGCCTGCAAAGACCTGGGGCATTTTTAGTCAGGGAAGAAAAAGATTGCATGTGTGATGGGGGGTGTTTGTGTGCTTGTGTGTGTGGTGGTGAGTTCTCAACCTCTCTGGACTCCTGGGGCTCAATGATACAGTAAAGTTTGGGGTTTTTTTGTAAGAATAGAAGGTAAAGTTTGAGTGATGGGAAAACAGCAAAGTTTTAAGATCTTGCCCTGTTTGGAGAAATGAGTATCTCATCCTGAAGTGAACTTTCCTGCAAACTCCCTTATTTCTTCATACTTGGACATCCTAAGATATTGCTAATTGTGTGCTACTTCCTATGCTGGCCCTGCATGGGGTCAGTCAACGTAGGTGAGCCACGATAACACATCCTTGCACTATCCTTCCTTCTCCCAAGATCTACAGTTCAATCACATATCCCACCATACCTTAAATCAAAGACCATGAAAACACTGTGGGAAAACTCTTACCCTAGACAGTAACAGGACTAAGGACCGTAATGTCTTCATCAGCAAGAACCCTAATTAGGACTGTGTGACAGTGATTTCTAAGTACAATCTATGGAAATTGCTTCTCTGAAAGCTCTACAATTTTTTTTTCTATCCCCCATATACAGAAAACAGTTCCACAGATTTGCCTGTCAGCTCATCATGAGTGTGCTGAGTCCACTAAAATGTGCCATATGAGGAGCATTGTGCATCAAGGAATACTCCCAGCCTGTTGGATCTGGTTTTCCCAGTGATCTCCTAACTTTTGATCAAAAGCAAATTATAGGCATTCATGGCTTCCTCAGGTTGAAAGACTACCCATAAGTTCTTTCCAGAGAAGGCTTACAGCTGGTCCTCAAGTTCTGCCTTAGCACAATCACCCTGCTGCACAGTCAGGGATGAGCTGTGCTGATTATAACCTGGAACATGCTCTAGCAAAAGACTCAGTGATTCTAGGTACACTATCTAAGTGCATCTTTTGATTATGAAGACTGGTTTTTTGCTGCTACTTTCAGAAAAGGTTCAAAGCTGGGACCAGGACATGAAGGGTAAGGCAAGAGAATTCTGATTGCAGCTTTCTGGTTGCTGCATTTCTGTTTCTGGGAATGTTGGACTTGGATGAAGGGAAAATAACTTGATGATTTTCCTTTCCCCTGGACTAGATGGTTTCTGTAGTATTCCTTATTGTTGTATCAAACTTCAAAACAGAGCAAGAGAGCTCAGTAAGCAGCCTGAAATTATCTACACTCCAGGTGTTCCCATTCCTGCTCTTTCCCAGCTATTCTTCTTCTTCCATGCAGGCAGCTGAAAGTGACATGTTTATTAGCTCACGTGTAGCTGTGCTTGATTTGTAGCTATACAATAGTGAAACAGCTATTTGCAACCATTTCATTTTGATGAAGGATGCCATTTTAATTGTCACAGTTAGTCCTTTGTCAAACATTTGTACGTTGCTGAAGAACCTAAGGTTACACACTAGCTGTTACTGCAGGATTAATGAACATCACGTTCTGTTTACACAAAACTGACACTAAGCTAAGCGACTACATGCAAAAGGAGGATCTTGGCTAATAATTGGCTAAGGACTGGTGACAAGGTAGTCAAAGTTGCAAGCATCCAGGTTCTTTCTTAGAAGGTATTCTATTTTTAGACAGGAAATCTTTTACTCCTTTGAGAGTCATTACCATAATAGTTGCTGTTCTCAACCATTTTAATGAGGACATAACAGTGGTGATGCTTTTATATTTTTACAATGAGTGCTTAAGATACTGAATGGGGTTTCACATGGAAGTAGGTTAATTTCCCAGATCCACCACAGACATTTTATGTTATAGAGAGCGATTTAATAATCTTTGAAGTCAAGAGGACATTTTCCACCAGATTCATTGTTGCTTAGATTAGATCTAAAATCTTCAGAGTCAACTCCTAATTCTCAGCCCTCAGTTACCCTGGTGGTGACAATGACAGACATAAAAATAAATAAAAAAAGAGCTGATGAAGCTTATTTGACTGCATGTGATCAAAAGAAAGGAATAAGAGCTGGGTATTCTTTCAATACTCACTATGTTAGTATTTGGATAGAAAGGACATAATTTTTTCACAATTAGTCAGAATAAACTCTCTCTTTGGTATTTGGCCCCATCTCTTGTGATATATGTTTTAAGGATAATGATAATGAGATTTATCTTCAGAAAGAGTGGGGAATATAATTTCCTGAGGTGATTTCTCATTGAACAGATAAGACTGAAATTAAATCATCTTACAAGCAATGCTACAGAGAAGAGTAAGGCCAGATCCTCAGCCACTGCACAGAACTAACAACTAACACCAATGAAAGTCAATGAATAAAATGACCTTTTGAACCCAATACAAAATACTTCAATTCTGAAAGCTCAGGATTCTGTCAGCAACAGAATGCCAGATGCAAACTGGCAGATTTGATTTTTCTGTATTGACAACTAAATATCATGTATGTCTTGTCCTAAAAATATCCAAGTCTCCAAAAGAGGCCACTTTCACACCCTGCATTTTTGTTTTCTCCTCCTATCTCTTTGTATATATCCATATAGGGAATAGGAAGTAGGGTGCCCATGCCCATAAATCAGTAATGGCAGACCTTTGCAATGTCTAATGCAAATATATGGTTAAAAATTTTGCATTAAATACCAAGTGGCTGGTGCCAGCATGGATCTCTGTTAGTGCTAATGGTTTGGCATCACTGTGACAAGGGGACCAATTCTTTATTGTTAGCAACATACTTTGTGTTCTTGGGGGCCTTGGGACAGCAGCAAACTTGAAGAGGATAGTCTTGCAGTTTGTTAAAGCCATTGTTCAAGGTAGTAACTAAATCCAGGCTTTTTGGTGTCTCCAGAAGAGAGCCAGGAGTTCAAGGAATGAAAAGAAAGGGGACAACTTGAAGGAATTTGCGGATATTTTCCAACTTGTAGGGGTTGGAAAGACAGTGGAGTCACAAATTCAGCTGTGATTATTACCCAAATGTGGGATTAGTTTTTATTAGATTCTATATTTTACAGAATATGTCCATCTGTCTCCCATTCTCTTTTCTAATCCTTCAGAGTGAAGTGAGCATATCCCTGAACTCTTTAAAGCTTTGTATTTGGAAGAGGGAAGTTTATGACAGCTGATCCCCTGATATAGCAGAAGGGAATTGGATAAACGTGGGACAGTCCACAAACACTAACATCACTTATTTCTAAGATAGATTGCTAGTTAGCATTTTTGCTCTCCAGTTGTATACTCTTGATACAAATGCTAGTTTAGATGCTTGTCAAAGGTAAAAGAAATAATCTCATCATTCCAAAAAAAAAGGAAAGTAATTTAGAGCTATTCTTGTAAGTATTAATTTACCCCATTCAGTCACCTGTTAAATATTTATTAACTTTTTTTAGCATCACTTATTGATTAAAGTTTAATTATTTCACACGCACTTAAAATATAGGGAAAATAACTATTAGTGGCAAGGAATCTTATCCAGAAAGCAATAACTATCGTTCCATTAAGTCTTCCTCTCCAGTGATGTATTAGGGTCCTAATGCATCAGTTCTTTGAAATTCTAATCACTGGTTCTTATCCAAGAAAAACATCTAAGTACCTGCTTAACTTTAAGTCTGTGAATGGTTCTGGCACACCTCCTAAAATGTGGCTGAGCTGAAAGCAGAATATTCAGCAGCTAAAAGTTACTGTCCTATTTAACGATTGTTACTGAAGCAAGAAAGAAACATCAAATTCATTGTAAAGTGTTACCAAAAGGAAGTAGAAATAATTAATTCCTTTAATGAGATCAATGATAGTATTAATCTCAATGGGGAAACACTTGGCAGGGCAAAGATGCATTATGTAAGTCCACTGCAGCTTATCAATAAACATTCAATTTGTTCTTATATAGTTCTCTGTCAGGGGAGTCCTCAAACCAAGTTTAGGCATCTCAGACACTTAAGGAAAACTGGGAGGAGCCGTCAGGGTTTTGGTGAAGGTCAGGTGGAGATTAGGAGGGATCTATTTGTCCTGAGAGAGATCTTGGCCTCTTTCTCTCTGTCTGGAGCAGCTGGATCTGCCAGCACAGGCACAACTGTTGCCTGGTTTGCGTTCTGCCTTGAAATAGTTTTGGTAGTTCATGATTTTTGTGAAGTGATCTACAGGTTGCTTTGCTTGAGCATATGATTTGTACAGGTTGTGACTATGCCAATAGCATTCAGCTTGATTTTGTACTTGACTGTACTAACAAGGTGGTAAGTTTGATATCAGATATCCTTCTGCTGATGGTGAAAAAAATCACTGGTAAAGGTCACTCACTGGGAGGGGAGAATCAGCAAAAGTTTATGGTGAGGACAAAGGCAGAGGCTAAAAATCAGAGATGTTTCTTTCCACTAGCCCTATTCCACAGACATTCCATGCTTGATTTTTATTTTCATGTTGTAGTTATTGTGTCCAGATCACAAATGAGATAAGCACTGTCTTTGTTAATCTGAAAGCCTAGAAATCTGCATTTGCTGCCATAAGCTATTAAATATATACCTGACAAATTGGCAGAGCTCTTTAAGAGGACTCATTAAAATGAGACTGCTTCAAATCACCTGTCTGGGTTTTGCTGACATTTGGCAAGTCCAGTGTTCAAACCCAGTTGTTTTACTCAGAGTATTTTGCTGGATAATGGCATGATTTATTTGCTTAACCTTACATGTCTCTGCTGCAGTGGCACACACTATTAGCTTTCATCTTCGAAGTAGAAGAACATTCCTACTACACTCATTTCTCCCTACATCCAAACAAACAAAAGGGTCTCCATAGAGGAAAAGACAAATCAATTAATTTCATTTGAAAGAATCTCAATTTCCTCTCTTTTGTCAGCTGAAATGCTAGCGAGGGCCAATGGAAACATACAAATGCATCTCAGTATGCTTTCTTAAACTCTGTCCACATTGCTCAAACTCAATCTTTCTGTGAAAGCTAGCATTCAGTTTGTAAATACCTCTCCCCGCCTTCTCAATGTGCAGAAGAAAGAGCTTTTAAAAATTAATCACTTTGTTGTTATTTACCCAATATTTCATAAGTGGAAAGTGAAAGGAGGAAAGGCAACATCATTCTCTTACTCCTCTTGTTAGTCATTCACCATGAAGCGTACGTTCCTTCAGCATTTCATGAGCGACCACAATAGTGAGAGGAGTAGATCAAAACCTACATAGTGCCAACACGTTTTCAGCTGTTCTGAGTCAAGCAAGCTTCCCCAGCTTTCTCCTGTTCCTACCATAAATTTTTACCATAGGAGAAAAAAATATCCTACTTTAATGTGAGATCGAGCCCTGATTCTAAGCATCTCAGGTTGCACACAGCACAAATAATCCAAAGACTCACATATGACAGAGCTTCCCACACCCATAAGCACCTGACATCACAGAAGACTTCTACAGGTAATTAGCACTCATCAGGGATAGACTATTATAGGCAGTCCGACCAGGGTTATGTAAAATGCCTAGATATGGAGGACAGCAAGAAATCTTAATATTTGGAGAGAAAATTGTGAAAGGAAGCTGGGATGTTGATAAGGAGTGATGCAGCTAAGGGAGCACCCAGTCTTCCAGCACCAGGTCTCTGCTCGAGAATGAAGCCAGGTTGAAAATGTCATGACATCACATACATCTGCTAGTTATGATTCACACCAGTGAGTGGGTCAAGAGGCCCAATTCTCCAAGAACAGTTGACACACCTGGCAGAAAATGCTATCTCCATAGCTGGTGTTTTCTACATCCATGTTGTGTTGATAAAGAGGTGAAGGACTTAGAGTATGGGAATGTAACACCATCTCCTTGATATGATTATTAGGTACAGGCATCGCAATTGAAAAAAGTTGCTCTGTATGAAGATATGGGAAATTTCACTGTACTGATTGAAAACCTGGGGCTTTCCACATGCACATACTCTCTTTTAAATCTAACCTCTAACAAATGTCCACTTATCAGATAGAAAAATGAAAATTAAAAAAGACAAAGACACTCGCTGTTATTGTACTAACAAACAATAACATGTATTTAAAATGTTACATATTCGTAATTACATAAGGTAGAATTAATTAGCAGATTCATACATTAAGAAGCCAAAAAGGATGGTGTGATCATCCAGTGTATCCCCCTTCTAGCACAGTGTAAAAGACCTGAATTAATTTGTTTGAACCAGAACACCTTCATCAGTACATTTCAACCTCATTTTTAGTTTACTTACAAGACATCTCATTTTTCACACGTGAGTTTGTTCTGATATCATTGCAATTACTAAACTGATGACAAATTAATAATCCTGTAAAAAGACTTGGTATCACACTCACTCCTTTAAATCAAGTCAAAAAACCATACTGCAGGACCTTCAATTTTTTTGTTAAGCTCCTATTGCATGATTTTGGGAGCAAATTGGAAAGCTAAGTCAGAACTTATTCAATTACTCCTGAAGCTATTAATTAACCTTACCCACAGAAAACCTGATCACCTCAATGGAGTTGATAAAGAATTTGTGCATTAGAACCAGACAATGTAGGATATTTATCAAAAATGAAAGGTATGATTAAGTCACCTTTCTCTGACTCTTCTTCCCACCTCTTTTTTCAAAGAGACAGTTGTGCATTTGTAATACAGGAGAATTGCTTACCTATTTCTGGAACAGCCTGACTGCCCTGACAGAATACTATCTGATCTCTTTCCTGTCTTTCTTCCCATAAGTAAATTATCCCACAATATTTGACAGTTTCCAAAAAACATCACTACAGTACATGGATTAAGTTATTCCTAGATGCATGCTTTTACTTCTTGTTTTATATGAAGTAAAATTTGGGTTTCTATAAGTAGGTATGCACCAGTGCCTTACAGTAACTAGGGAAGAAAAGATAGTAATTGTATAGAAGCTGTCAGTGATGGCTGAAACAGAGTTGGCAATTAATTAAAACACACAGTTGATACACAACATCTGAGGCCCCTTCCTGGTTCTATAGAAAGAAGAAAAAGTATATCAGAAATATCTTTTCTGTGAACTATTTATTTATTGGTAGAATCTATTTCTTAAAACAACTGCAATGATTCACACCAAAGACCCGTCCTACCACAGAGCTCTTCATAAATCATCCTTGTAATCACAAGTCAAGTGACCCTATGGTTTCACTATTTGAAAAGAGATTTAAACAAGTTTGCTCTGTAAAGTGGTGATCAGGAAAGATAATTTCTCCTGTTCTTCCAGTTGCTCATCTTCATTTCCCTGTATGATTTCACATTTCCCTGAACCTTGTCCTTTCATGTAATCAGGGAATTCAGGATGGCTTGCTCTTAAATTACCACCTAAACCTTGAATTAGTCGTAAAAACAGCCCCATACCAAATAACCCCCAAAGGGTTCACACTCTGCAAATGAAGGTGCTGTCACAGAATACACTCTTCTGTATTAGGTACCCTTGTGGCACTCTGTTGTGTTGCATGTCTGACTTATGAGACAAGAAACAAGATGGGATGTTAATGTCAAGGAGAAATTATCATCTGGAGAGAGGAAAGCAGAAAAGGACAAAACAGAAAGAGGGAGAAAAATGAGAACAAAGAAACTTTCATAATTGATGATACAAGGAAAGTAATAAGCACAGGTTTTGTTTAAAAGAGACCCCAGGTGTTGTAGTTTATGTGCAAGGATGAAAGAACACAGCAAATGCTGTCTATGTGAATGGTATTGTATACCTTCTCTTTTGCTCTTCCTACCTTTTCAGCACACGCACAGTGCATCTGTGTTTTGTATTGGCCAGAGCTGCCTTGAACTTTATTACATAAAGTATGAAAACTCAAATGCACACAGTAAACCTCCGGCAACAACTCTCTCTCCCAAGGATGACTTGATTGAAAGTAATAAAGTGTCCTTTGAAACTTTCCATTAATTGAAACTTGACATTACGTATCAGACAATTTCATAAAAAGGTTTTTATATATTTCAAATGTTACCTGGTTTGTCCTTATTTTTTATTAAAATCTAGGGGGACTAGGAAGATAAATATGCAAAACTACCACAGAAACTATGTCTATAGAATATTTTCAAGGAAAAAAAAGCTGCTCAACAACTTTCACAGAGCAGCAGATCATACAAAATCAAAACACCATTGAGTAGAGCAAATTTTTCCACCACATCTAGATGTCTAGCTAGAAAGCTGCAGGTAATGTTGCCTTCCTTCATACTTGTCTAATACAAACCAAATATCTCTGCAAAAAATTATGTGTCTAGATCCAAGTTTTATGCTCACTTTATGTA
>VZTU01021242.1:32727-58873 GCA_013400835.1 Zapornia atra | reverse complement strand
CAGACTGATGATAACTTCTGACTTTGGTTTTCTCATCTACCTAGAACAGTTAGGCATCCAGCCTTCTGCTAACTCCAGGAATTCCAGGAAACCACTGTATAAGACATCACTCCAAAATTCATCCACAATGTCAGTTGTTGGCCTAGTCAGAAGGCTTCTCCAGAAAAATGCATCTCTGGTTAATGGAAAACAGTTTTCTATCTACCAACATACAGCTTATTCCCACCCAACACTTCCCACACACTCATCTAGCACTAAAGTTAACTTTACTATTTCTTTTCCTTGGTATTCACTTCAATTGCCAAAGCACTTCCTAGCTGTAACCACTTTCTTCAGCCTCAACTTTGCTCAGCTAAAGTCGTCAAAACTTTTATAGTTCCCTAAGACAGAGCATCCATTTTTTGTGACCTTTCTAGAAAGAACTCTCTCTGCTGGCTTTACCTTTAATGCATCTGCTGGGCTGAGTACTCGAAGCATAATTAATCTGAGACTGGACTAGCCCATCTTTGGTCTGGAATGGCAACTAGCAGATGAGTGGGTCATTTTGTTTCCTGATTTTTTGTTGTGGGTTCTTTTTTTTTTTAGGCACCTTCAGATCTTACTGACTTAGCTGAAAGTTTCTAGCATGCCTTGGAGAACATTCAAACAAGTTAAAATAAAGTGATTTCTCTAGGGTTTCAAGCAACTTTATTTTTTCCTGAAATGCCCACAAACTCTTCTTTCCAACTAACTGAAATACAAATGGCTATTTGCTGAGCACTGGACATTACAAAGAGATGGTATGAAGCTCTGCCCTTGCTACATCTAGAGATTTGTAACAAGTATGAGACCAGTTCAGATGTAGTCACAAGTCTAGTCATGAACACTTACATGGGACCAGGATGGTACCAGCATCATTCCTTAGATGTATTTTGTCTCCATTACAGACATGTTGCATCCGTCCATGAGGTGTACTTGGAGAAGGAACTCTCCCTCATCATGAGATTGGTGAGATTGTCTATATCTTAAAGGTACTCCATGATAAGGGTTTATTTAAACAAAGTCCTAAACATGATAATCAAGACTAAGGAGATCAGCATGAACTTCTCACTGGAGAGGAACCAAGGAGAAGCCATCTGTAATTATGCATTATATACTCTGAGGAGTGTGAGGAAATACTTTCTGGGATTTGCAGCTACAGCTTATGTGGTAGTCAAGGTCAGATGAGTCCCCCTAATGTTGCTCCCACAGACTGTTGCTTAGTAGCCTGTGCAGAATTCTACCTCTCTTATCATAATGTTGCATCTCTATTCAGTGGTAAAAATCAGAATATGTATTTGAATATACTTTTTTCTTCTTGGCAGCTACAGATTGAGAAAGATAGGTCCTTGCAGAATAAAAAATAAGGTCTTTCCCCTGTAAGACCTTTGAAAAAATGGTTTTTAGAAAGGCCACACTCTACTCACTAATTGTCTAATATTTTCTCAAGGTCTAGCAAAGGGCTTATCAATAATAAGTCGCATACCACAAGCTAGACAGGTCAAGTAGACTTAGAACCCTTGTCAAAATGCATGACATTAATTAACATTATAAAAGCAAGTAATAATAATACCCCATAAAAACTGCATTAGAAAGGAAGTAGAATAATACAGGTCATGTTAACCTACTGCATAAAGGAGAGGAGGGCGTAGCATTTTTTTTCTGGTGAGAATTAGGAAACTATGCAGCTCAGAGACAATAAAGACATCTCAAGTAACTTAGGCCAGAGCCCTTAGGTGGTTCCATAAAAGCAAACTGGTGGAGTCAGGTAAAGTTCCACTGAGAAATGGTGGGATGTTACATGGATGCTACATTCCATTGGGCTAATACCAGTTGCAATGGTTCAGTTTTGATATGCAGTGTGCTTTGGGGGAGAGAAGAAGAGACAAACAGAAAAAAATAAGGTAAGGAACAAAACAAGCAAAGTGGAAGATGCATGCTCTTCCTAGGAAGTCCTATGCCTGCAAACCTTTCTTCCTATGTCGGTAGTGGTTGATCATGAGCCAGCTAAAAGAAAGGGAACAAGAAAAGAAGGAGAAAGAGGGAGAGACCATAACTTCAAGGTTTATGGGGTTGCTGCTGCTCTGTGTACTACCCTCAGTGCCACTGATACTCTGAGTAATTCACACTAAGAAAGAGCAGCAGTATCAAAAGCAGCCAGTGTATGTGCCAGAATTAAATCCTGCCTGTGTTGGAGCGACCTGTTTTGTGATGTATTGTTTTGACCTTACTCTTGATTTATGGCTTCTTGCCTAGGACAGTGCAAGGAGTCATAAAAAGGTTTTTTCCGTTCTTTTTAATTCCATACTGCTGCCATCAATAGCTCCTCCTTGGATGTCTTGAGCAATCTTGTGAAATAAAACAACTCCCAACCCTCTGGACCCTTTTATTATTTTCTTTTCCACTATATCTTTGCGCCATGTAGGAACCATAAAAGAATAAAAAAGTCCTCAGCAAACTCTCCTACCAGTTCTTGATGCACTCTAAGTACATTTCTATAGCAAGTTTAATGTCAGTGAGCACCAGTTACTCTTGGAAATCATCATAAAAGGCATAAAGAGGCTGATACTGATATCCTCTGGAGGCCATGACCAAGATGGGAGTACAGTTTTAAGAGAAATGTACACAAATTCCCTCCATGTGAGAATGGTAATTTCTGGGTACATGCTGCTTTTGTGGTTTGGGTGCACATCACATTTACTGGAGTACCAGGCTATTACTCAACTTTGAGAAGACAGAACTTGCACCCTTCTGTAACAAAAGAAACCACCAGATTGGGAAGGTGTCCTCAAGACTGTTACTATAAAATCATTCTCAAGTGATTAATATTGTCATTAAATGAATAAGGGGCTACTCAACTTCCTCTTGTACTCAGTTGCACAGACTCCTTTCAGAGAGTGGCAAAAAGTGAACCAATAATGTTCTATAAATGGTCAATAGTCCTATGAAAACAACAGTAATACATGTCTCAGCAAGTGTTAACTTCTGGGCAGTAATTTATACAATGGTGAGGTTGATACGAATTTTCAGGGTTGTAAGAACCTCCTGAGCTGCTAATGTCTGTGGGACAATCCCACAAACGTGTTGTAAATTCCACAAACAAGGTATGTTCTAACCAAGACTTTACAGAAATTAAGGTGTTGGGTTTTTTTTAAATTATGAGTAACAGTTATCATACAAGAGAGAAAAGTATTTAAACAACAGATAACACTAATTTCTGTCACTATGCTCCTTGGTCTCCATGGTAGACAACAGTCACACCTAAGTCTGTATCTGACAACTTTATGCCCACTGGTTTCCCTCAGGAAAAAAGTCAACATTTGCTATTCATCCATACATTAACCCAGTGGATGAGCACATTAATGTGCTCAATATTTATTTATCATTACAATTCTCTGGTGAAAGTGTTTACCCTGTCTTACAGATGGGCAGGTGAAGGCAAAAAGCAGCTGAGTATTAAAAAATAGGCAGGTGGCATGCAGTATAGTACATGCACTGACTATTTTACTTCCTCTTGAGTGGCAAGTGTTTGAGGGATTGCAATTTGCTTCCCTTAAACCTATCATCTGTTATCTCACTTGACTCAAATATCAGTGCTTACAAGCTTTAAATTAATTTATTGATCCAGCAGAGAATGCAGCTCTCCATCAAACTTACGTCCTTTTTTGTGTCTCTCTCCAGGTAAGATCAGTCCAGAGGTTAAAAAAAAAAAATTAAAAATAATCACACAAAACAGGAGACCCAGGGAGCTCCTACCAGCTTGCTTATACTTATTCCACAATAACAGGATGCAAACAGTGGATTGGAAGGGGAATGGACAAGTTTACATAAGAAAAATCCATAGATGATCCTTAATAATCAAACCCATATCTGATTAAGGAAGGCTCAGATCTGGAAAAATACTAGAAACTGGAAGAATATTAGAGTGAAATTCTATCTTTTCTGATCTATATTCTTTCCCTAGGCTTACTATTCACTCAGCTGGGTTTGGGCACTGCTGAAGATAGGCAACAAGAATATTTATTCTTATGGCACAGCTACTACTTTACGGGTTCTTGGGTTCATTAGGCTCCTTGGTTGACTTTGTGTCTCAAGGAAAACAAGGCAAGGGAATTTCTTGTTTATGGCTATAAAAAGGTTCTGTGATCAGAAACATGTAACTTTTTCTATACCATCATGCCTAGACAACTGGTAAAACCTCCTAGCTTGCATCTGTCCTGGATCTTAAGATAATGGCATACAGTATGAAGAGCCTGAGTGGTCATTCTGGGAAGACATGAAGAATTTTGCTTATAGGATGAAGCCTTGCAGTCTGCTTGGCATCAGAAGACATTTAAAAGAATTATTGGTTCTGAAAACAAGGAAGAACAAGGATTTGCTACCAAAATCTCATTCTGTTCTGCCTTAAAGAAACAAATGAGAAAATCAAATGATGGCCCCTCACTAAGATTTTAAAATATCTCCCCTTGTTGATATGTCCAGCAGAGGGTGTGAAAATCGCACCCTTTGTGTCTCAAGGGGTGTGGGGTACTGAAAGGCAGCCAGCCCTCTATCTCTGACCTCTCTTCTAATTAACAGAGAAAGCCTTGTCCCAGCCTACCCTCACATGCCAACACTGTCTTCACACTCGGAGCAGAGCTGCCATTTCAGACAACGTGCTAATATCTTTAAGTTTCTCTCTAGTTGACTGTCTTTGAACCTTTTATTGATAGAAAAAGTAAGATTTTTTTTCAGAGCAGCTGATGAACTACTTTGAGAAACATGTTATTGACAGAGTGTTCTGCTGGGAGTTTCTCTGACATTGGTGGGTTCACAAGTAGTTGTTTTTTTTTTCAATTATCAAGACCTGGACATGCAAAGAGGATTCATGCAACAATTAGAAGATATGGAAAACCTTATAAACACCCCTCCTTGCTGTAAGTATTTCTTGAGGGCTTTTTGAACAAAGGCAATATGAGAGTGCTGAAATTCCTAGCCCAAATCCATTCTAAAACACTGTGATCTGACTTTGGCTTTATTTTAATACAAAACTATGGTTCATGCAGAACTACGACACTGAAATTTCAGGTCAGCTTGAACTATGGCTTGAATCATTTCTTTATCAATACTCTTAGAAGTCATTTCGGTTGCTCTGAAGTTCTCATCCCAGTTATAATTCTATGTACCCTGTAAAGCTGTTTCCTCACTAGCTCAAAGAATTAAATTTGTAGGCTGTATTTGTTAACACGTGACATTGCTCACTCATTTGGTTTGAGGGAAGAACTCACTCAAGGCAAGTGGGAATGAGTTTGGTTTCCATGCACACTCATTTGTGTACCCTTCATTCCCCTGAATGTCAAAAATAAAGGTAAACGGGAAGGGGTGACCCTACACTCGCATCACTGTGGCACAGGAAACCCTTTAAAGTGCTCATACTACTACAGCCATGGCAGCAAGATTTAGCATGAGCTCTAAGACTCAACAGGAAACTGATGTTGCAACCATTAGCTTGGGCTGAACTTTGCATCTTAAAGTTCCCTAATCTTGCTATATCAATTTATCCTAATTAATTATCTGCATAACACTCTTGCAAGGTTGGAAGGTGCTATTAGCCTTTACAAAAGTACCATTTACTGGAACAACCTTCCAATGGAATAAAACATGCTTAACTCCAAATGCCAGAAGACCAGGCAGACAGCATAACATGAACAGTAAGGGAGAACCAGCTGGAGGAATTGCAGGCGTGGCTTCCCTTACCCCCCAAACACATTACAATTTCCCATGAGTCATTTGGAAGATATTGAACAGTCACTTCAGCCACCCCAAAAATAACATTTGTTTCTCTTGTTTAAACTATTTACATTTCTCTTTTATAATTAAATGTCACTATCTCTGAAATATCTCCAGCTCTGAAAAGCTCCTTTAATGTCCAGAATTAGCTGCCAGCTTTGTGAAATAATATATCAAATAACTTCTCTCCAAATAGGGAACTAGTAACCAATAAATCTCTGAACTACCAGGCACATGAACATTGTATTTGGAAAGGATGCCCTTAAACAGAATATCCCACCACATGGCCAGCAAAATCCAGCTCCATGCTCAGCAGGAGGTTTGGTTTGCAAGTTTGACCAAAGTAAATTTCCCTTTGAATTTCCTGATCCAGACTTCACACCATGGGAGGCTTTCTTCAGGACAACATAAATCTTCCTCTGGCCCTGAGGAACTCTCTCTTGCTGTACGCTGCTGCCTCTGACAGACACACACTTGCACTGGCAGGCAAGGCACAGGCACCAGAACTTGTGAAAACTTGTGTGGTTTGAAAGCCTGCAGCCCACTAACTGCATCTCCAGTGCTCCACCTCATAGCAAATAGCTCCGATATAAAATACTGCAACAGGGAATTGCACTGTGCCAGCCTGTGCTTCCTTTTGCAGCTGTGCATGACACCATCACCCAGTGTACTACTACTTCGAGTAGTGTAGATTGCCAGCTGTCAAGGTGTGGTGGCTTGCTGGGGAGAAGGGGGATTAACAGCTTTTCAGGAAAGTTCATTTTTTTTTTCCAAACAGTCATCAGAGCTTTGTATGGGACTGGCAGGTCTTCTGAGCCTGCCCAGGTCTTACGTTGCCTTAGAACATCCCTTGATTAAGAGCTATCTCACTCTCTCCCAGTACTAATATCTATCTTCCTAGAGCATTTAGAAGGGGATACTACATGCTTCACTAGGATGTTATCTACTTCTTAAACCAGAAGACATTGGAACAGCCTCAAAAGAGGTTTAAATACAGATTGCGACTATAGAATTCAGCAATTTATGGAAAGGAGAATTGAACCCCCACATTGAATCAGTGAGAGATTCACATTATCTACAGGGGACAACAATGTAGCCTATGGGATCTTATATTTACTTTTATTTGTAATAATTTTTACAAGTATTTCAATAATATAACCACTTTTCTTTATATATAGTCCACAGAAAACCAAACTTTTCAAATTATACAATTAAATCTTTCCTTAAAGAAAACCAGCTATTTATAACGCACAAGCTCACAATGATTTATGTTTTAGTTTCCCCTTAATTCTGACTTCCATATGAGATCCTATTCTGCAAAATGGATTAGGTTGCAATCTGTCTGGATTTGTGTCAAATCTAACCCCTTTTCATATATTTCATGTTCATTGCTTGCCATAATGCCACAACCATGGCAATGATTGTATTAACAAGATGACGAGATTCTGTCTGTCTTCTAACGAATGGCAGGAAGGTAGCATAATACCAATTAAGAATTAATCTGATAAATCCAAACATATTGCTGATAGCAGGGCTTTCTTTTGAGTGCTTGAAGGCACTGCAAGAGGTTGGATTCTTCAGGTTTTAGTGTTAGTCCTCCTACAGTATCTTCTATGTGGCTTTAAGAATACATAATTCTTTAGGGTCAGATTAATTTATTTTATTGATTTAAAAAATAGGGATTTTCTAAGGCCAGATAGTTTTCTATCTGTGATTAGGGCTTGTAAATCCTCTATAATCTCATTTTAAAACCCTGAATTCCACTGACTTCAGATAAGAAACTTGTATTCATGCAATCTGCTTTGCTTTTCACACCCACCAAGAAAAACACCCACACATTTATCAGATTTCTCCTTCCTTTAGGAGTTTGCCTGTAAAAAATTTTTGAATCTCTCTCTTGTATACAGCTTTTACAGATATTCTACCAGTTATTAACACAATCCACAAGAAGCAAAAGTGTTCCAAAGTGGTTTATACTATGTACCTTTTTTTTGCTGATTTAACCCTTCTGTACTAACAGCATACAGAAATAGACCCTAGAAGCCATTTGGGGGGTGTTGGAACTAATACTGTCAATGAAAATGGGTTCAGTGCATTGTTTATGCATAATATTCATGAAATAGCAGCAGCTTTGTACCCTGCAGTAGAAAACAGACTTGTGGGTAAGTTTTCAGTCACCTCTACCCAACACAACTGCACTCAAAAGGCTGCTTTGGCTGCACTGTGGCTTTAATAAAACACATGCACTCCTCTCAGCTTTGCTTTAGTGGCCAAGTGCTCACAGGTGTGAAATCACCACCAAGACTGACAAGAGCTGTCCATGTCAGCAAGATATTGGTAGTGGGACTCAAGGACCTCATGGGCAGAATTCAGTTTGGCGGTCAGTGGCCAAGTTCTGAGAGGCTTTTGGCAGACCAGATGCTGAGTGCCTGAAAGGGAGCAAAGAACCTTTAAGAATCTGATTCCAGTTGGGCAGAAAGAATAAGCTGGAGAATAGCCCTTCCATGCATATCAAAACTTGCCCCATTGCTGTCAGGATTGGGCATGGTCATCAGTGTTCCAGCACAAAGGCTATTAAATCAGCACCTCCAATGAGCTCTGAAGTGACACACATGTAGCTAAAAACAACACAGATAGAGATACACACTCACACAGAAGTTTTTCTTGCACATGACATGTTTTATCAACACTCTTTCAAGCTTAAGAAAAATTGCCGTTCACTTCATACAGACCAAACAACACCTCACAGCTTCCTGCTAAGCTATACAACTCACAGCACTAAGCAATATCACTGTTTGACAGTTACAAGCTCACAAAGCTTAACTCTGCTAACTCTCCTCTCCAGCTGCCCTCTGCACTTTGCACGGGTTCTTCTAAGTGTGCTGACACACTCGGCTGCTGCCTCAGAAGAGATCTGCTCTGTCTCTTCAGAAAGGACCTGCCTATCTGTATATAAGCAGGATTTTGATATGTATAATGAATAAATAATAAAAATAATAAATTAAAAAATATACATAACATGAATTTATATAGAGACACACACACTTAGAAAATTATACTTGGCTTGAGAGCAATTGTTGGTTCTTGTATTTCCTAAAGTCTCTCTTTTTGATATTTCCTATCTTATCTAATTGGGGCTAGGTGAGCATTGCTGAAATAATAGATAACCTTGTCTTTCTAAAGCACTGGTTTAGTGTTTGGCACTACTTGATAATCACTTTAAAACATTCTAAACAACTTCCTTTTTCAAAAGCTTATTAAGAATAAAAGTGTTCAAACTGAGGGAACAGATTAAGGGTGCATTGCCTATGGAACAGAAAGAAATTATTCTGAGAAGATACAGTGAAATAAGGTAATATGAAAGAAGTTACAACTGCTATGGGTTAGTTGTGATGAACAGCCAGAAAATAATGGCTGCCAGAGCACAGTAGTTAGCAGGCTGGCCATCCAGAGTCAGGGATTCAAACTCTGCCCAGGACATAGAGGACAGAAGTATGTGTCTCCTATTTCCCTTCATGAAAGAATAATCAATAGAATTTATCAAATTTCTATCTCAGCCCTCATAAGAGAAAAATGATGAAGAAAGTGGCTTGAGTGTCTGATCTAAGGCTAGCATCAATTACAACAAGAATCAAAATTCAATCAATCAAAATTAGTAGATCAGGCCTCCAAGGTTGTTCCTACTGATTGCTGTTTCCACCACTATTTCAGATTCCACTGAATGGTACAGATACTGATAAACCCCCAAGAAAAATTCAGATGGAATGGACAGTGTACCAGACCCTTTGGCACCCTGACCAGCCTTCCCTCAGAACACGTAATTGGCTAAACATGTTGTTTGACTTCTCCCTGAAACTGCACAAGTATTTGCTTCTCATTCATTTCATAGGTCACATTTAAGACTCCCTCTTGAGGAAGTATGATATTAGCTCTACAGTCTCTATACAAGAGTTTGTCTCAAACAGAACAAATACAGCCTGGACTGTAGCAACAATGCTATCTACACTGCCCTATAATATTAACTTCATAATCTGATATGTCTCAATCGGATACAAGTGGTGCTGTAGGCCAATATACACTATAACAGACACTAGAAGGAGACCAGTGACATGTTTTAAAACATAATGTCCAAATAGCTATGAGGTTGCAAAGACTGT
The DNA here is from genome assembly GCA_013400835.1 of Zapornia atra. Lineage (NCBI taxonomy): Eukaryota > Metazoa > Chordata > Aves > Gruiformes > Rallidae > Zapornia > Zapornia atra. The sequence goes on along the minus strand of VZTU01021242.1, from coordinate 48,929 downwards.
TTTTGCTGACCTGAAATTAATATAAACCTATGATTTAAAGATATATAGGTTCCATGCTTATACTGTTCTCTTGATGTTTCCAGCCAGGACCATTTACATCTGCCTTGGGTTTCTTTGTTAGTGCTATTTCTGAAGCACAGAGCAAATATCTAGTCTCTTGGAAACCAAAGGCAAGCTTGCTGGCTGTTTTGTGGTTTTTTTTTTCTTCAGATAATAAACATTCAACAAGGAAAATAAAGAAAATACTTCCAAATATTAAAAAAATGTGCCTCCATAGGCATTTTTTTTAAAAAAAAGAATAAAAAAATATCAGGTCAATTTAGTAGAGAGATTGATAGAAAGATAAGCACTTTTTAACACTAATCGTATAGGAGACTGGCTAATTGTTTAATTTGGGACATAAGCAGGCATAAAAAAAAAATCTGGAGGAAGCAGAAATCTCAAGACCTCTTCCATCAGGACTGATTGACAGAAGACAGCTAGGTTGTCTGCCAAAAATAGTTCAGGTTATATCTATGTATGTCTACAACCATCTGAAAAACACCACATCAGTTCACTAGATAAAATAGTGTTTCAAATGTGGAAGTTCAAGCAGATGTAGCAATCAGAAATGCTTGAATCTTAAATAGAAATTTAAATATGATAAAGATGACGTGTCAAAGCCAGTTTGTTTGTCCCTGAAATCTTCCTCTGAGGACCATTTACATTTTAAGAAAATAAGTTTTTATCAAATTGAGCGTGCTGGTTTTAATAAAGGAGAAACGGGACAAAAGAATGATCACCCCATGTGCTGCTGTTTCTTCTTGACCTATGAACTATGCAAGGTTCATGTGCAGGACTGGATAAGCAAGGCTTTGGGGTTATTTTTCCCCTTTCTTCTAGAAAGGGATTACAAACTGCAAGGATATTATTAAGGATTTCACAGTACATAAAGTCTAGCATCTATAGACCGGTGCTTTATTTCTGTAGTAATGTTCACAGACTCTTTATGGCCTGCTTAAAAGCAACTATTTCACTCAGTCCCTTCATTCCCTTGTCACTTCTCTAAATCTGTCTTTTGAGCAGCAGACATCTGCCACTCTTCCGTTATTGGAAGCTAAGCAGACAGGGTGTACAAGTTTCAGTATCACTGGCTATTACTTGGTAACCTGTAAAACTGTGAAACAAAATCATCTTCACAACGAGATACAACTGTTCTGCTATGCAGGTCAGCAGCCCACCAGACTCCATTTCTGGCTATGCTTTACCATTCTGCATCACATCCCTTCCAGATTAACTGTACCATCTATTTTTGCCTTCAGTTGTCCACTTTATGACCAGGAAATACATTGTGTTCTTTTGACAAGCACTTTGGATTCTATTGAATAAAAAAATCTACAACACACCAAAAAACCCTAAAGAAACTAAAAAGGCCCCTCCTTAAGAGTTTGCCATGATTCATTTTCTGATCTCCAAGAAGTGAAGCACCAGGCAGAGGAAATAAGTGTTACACAGTACATTCAGTGCTTAAAGGAAGAATTTTAGAAAACTTGATTTACTGACTGAAAACAAAAATCAAAGATTTTAATCACTGATTGCAGGAAATGCATAGTTTTGAAGGGAAAAGGCTCTGCATCTATTAACAATCATTGTTAGCATCCATCACTCAGGAGGGAGTATTTAGTTTTGCCTTGCTTTTCTGTTGTTTGTGAATGATGCAACTAGGGTTGAAGTTATTACATGGAACAAATTCCAGACAGTAAGCTGGCAGAGAAGTAAACCAGGGTCTTTACATGACAGTCTCTTCTCCCTGTGTAATTGCTAGACAAGTCTATTAATAAATGGCCCCTGAATTCCATTTAAAAGCCTATCAGCTCAGTAGGAAAGGTCTTCTAAAGCCTTCTGACTTACGGAGAAAAATTTCTACCAGCTGGCCTGAGGGCAATTTTTCCCCTCTGTTTACCTCTCCATGAGAGGCAGAAGCCCAGATGAATTAGTGTCTAGAAAGCCTTGTTCATAAAAAAGGGAAAAAAAAATGAAAAAGAGAGAAAAGAAGAAAAGAGCTTCAGAGCTGAGGCAGAGAGATGGTCAGGGTATTGCATTCTTTGATACAACCAGCACATATTTCAAGGAGAGGATGCATTAGGACCTAACCCAAGATCCACCCAACTGAAATCTCTCCTCTGATTTTGGTGGAGCCAGACTCATAGTACCTGACAGTACCACTTACTTTATGAAAGCCTTTTATCAGAAAGGAGGTATTGCAGGCCTACATGGAAAGCTAGTGATGGGGTTCAGAGAGCCAATAAGCCTGCTTTTCCTCTGACTTTTGCTATATGCTTAAAGTGAATATAAGCCATTAAAATGAAACTCAGACCTTGTTTGGCCCAAATGATGGGACAGACCAGTATACAGGCTTGTTGGCAAGGTATTCAGCTCTCTTCACAAATAAAAGACTGTTCCTCCTCTCTGCAAAACACTCCCCCACACCCCAACTGCTGTGGCCAGTACCTGCAACAACTCCTCACCAGAAGAGTGATTATTTGGGGTTCCTAATTGATAGTTGGATCCTATCATGCAGTATCAAGAGGTCTCAGTGAAAAAGACTCCTTCTCCATTGATAGCAAGAGACACTGATATGTTACTCAGGACAGCTCAGACCCCTGGACAGCAGTCTTCCCTGAGGTATTTCAGCAGAATAAAAACACTTCTGTTTTGTTCTTCTTTTGAGCTCCTAGTGCTTCTAAAGCTTCAGCAGAAAACTAGCTGCAGCCTGAGAAGGTTGCAGTGGCCATAGCCAGAGTTGCAGTCTCCCTCAGGAACCTCTCATGGTAGGACAGGGAGCTACTATCAGGCAACACCACTGAGCTGTTTAAAGCCTTTCTGCTTGGAAAATCCCTAATCTGTCAGATATGGACACAACAATGCTCTGGGGAACCCTAGCTGTGAGCCCTTCTCCTACACATCAAGACTTCCTTCATCACCCCAACTATCCAACCAAGCAACCATCCCCAAACCCTAATGAATCTCCTTGATGCCAAAATACCACAGTCCATCATGGCACATGAGGCTGCTATCAAATGTCTAGGAAGCTGCAGTTTTCCTTGAGGAGCCTATTGCCCAGTTACCACCTTCTTCCTTTTATTACTACCCAAAATGGCTCACCTTAGGCTAAATGATTTTACAGATACGCACTCTGGTTGAAGAGTGACAGAAAAAACAAGTAGTGAGATGCTCTGTGCTGCCACAATTGAGCTGGAAAATACATAGGTTTGGATTTCAAGGCATTTTTCTAGAAAGATGGGCCTGAGCCCAACATCAGTCACACTCAAAGCTTGATAATGAAATTGCACCTTGAAAGACCAAAATCACCCAGCAAAGATGCAGAGCAACTCAGTGGCAGCTTGGAACAAATCAGATAATTTATAGTTATTTCGGGTGCCTCATGTAGAGTCACGAGAAGGAAAGGTCTCCCTTGAGTCAACTTGTACTTCAGGCAGATTTCCTCCAGGAAGATATTTTGCCTTTTTTTATCAGAGCCAAAAAGAGATTAAAAAAAGCTTTTAATCACTGTAAGAATCCCATTTAATCAGACTACTGTCTGGGTTCATTTCTTTAGCAGTGATGAATTAACCTAATCACTTCTTGATTTAACTAGGAGCTTTGATAATAATATTAAGTTTTGCAGATAGCTTCCTACATCTCTGTGTTACAAACCTTGTTCAAAGAAAAGGATTGAAAAGGAGGTCTTAAATGCAAAACCTCTGGCCAAGTTTACATGAATGCCCATGTTGAGACTTTGCTGTTACTTTCTGAAGGTGGATATTTAAATCTTTACTATGAATTATCCTATGAAGCACAAAGTGATCCTGATTATGCAAACTTAAACCAAATAAAGAAATTCAGTGTTTCTTACTTGGAACAGATATCTAAAGAGGAAAGGAAGCTAAGAAACTCTTCAGTTGGGGCCTTTTTTTAGTGACATGATTTGTATCATGATCATATTCCCCATGTTTCGTTTGGCAGGGAATTCATCCAGATATTGGATTCATACCTTTTTGGCTAGCTAGTTTGAAATGCACAAGCTAATTAAAATCAACATACTGCTGAATGTGGAAAGAAAAAAATAACAGGTAAGACAAGCTGGTTAATGTGAAATTAGATGTAACAATAATCTTAGGGTGATCTTAAACTCATATCCTAATGAAGTCATGGCCAGAGAATTTTTCTGAAGCCATGTGGTATCTGTCATGAGAATGTGAAGAAATATTGTTCCTAGCCCCATAGCTGTCTGAAACATGGCAGATGGAAGGAACATTACATGTGCCAGCATGACTAATTAGCTCAGGAACTCTTAATTCCTCTGTTGATTTTAAAATGCCACTCTTTCAGAAAAAGTCTGGTCCAATGTCCATGGAAGCAAAGGGGAGTTTTTCCTACCCATGCTGATAGATTCACAGAATTGTACGGATTGGAAAGGACCTCCAGAGATTGAGTCCAACCCCCTCTCCACCAAAGCAGATTCCCTAGAACAGGTCACACAGGTAGGCATGCAGAAGCTGGCCCTAAACTCACAACAGATTAAAAAAAACCCACTATTTGGCCAGTGATTAGTGTCAGAGGTCTTCACAAGATCTAGGCAAGAGGAAGGAGTGGATCAAAAGCAAGGTGGAGACTGGGCTCTTTACAACCATTAACTGCTCAGTGTCTGTATTGAAGCAGGTGTTTCCAACTCAGTCCAGGCTGAGGATGGTCTAGGATGTTCTTCCATTGACATACACTTGCATACATAATGCTGGTTTTGTTTTCCTCTTCCTCTCAAAAATATTTTTCTCTCCCAGTTTAAGCTCTGCTCCTCCTGCTGCTCCTATGTTGTCTCTTCTCCATCCCATGCTCCTGCACATTGACATGGTGTGCCAGGGATCCCACTCCACCCCAAGGTGGCTTGCTCTCACAGCAGCTGTCTGGCTGGGTCTGATCATTATGCTTCATCCTCTGTCTACTCTCCCCTTCCTAGGGAAAAGACAGGCATTTAGCTGAGGGACAGCTGCCCACTTGCTCTGAGGGCTCCAATAGCTTCTCAGGAGTGATGTTTCTTCTGTGTGAGGGGAAGCACTTGCTCCAATGATTCATGGCACAGCAGAAGGATGCAAGCTCAGCTAAACTGTGAAGTTAATTTTCTTTTGCTTTGGAAAGGATGCAATAGACTAGATAGGAAAACTTTGCCTCAGGTCAGCAGTAACCTTGTTAACAGTGCCTTATTGTGCTGGACTGGGAAAAGGTCCTCTGCCTTTGTCAAAGCCAAGTTAATAGCTGCTAAGGCAGCCCTCACGCAGCCCAGTGAAACCAGTTACACATATCCAGCCCCACCAGTATGTACCCAGGACTGACTGACCTAATCCACAAAGTTGGTTAGTCACCAGTGGTTAACTTGTGCTTTAATAACACATTTTCTCAAACAACCTGGGGGTGGCTGAGAAAAGGAAGCATTGTCATCACTAACTCTTACATATGGATGTACAGGTACATGGGTGTTTATACAACTCTAAGGTAAAATGGAGAGTTTGTGGTAAAACTTGTAATGTAGTCCTAAATATTGCCCTTAGCATCATGGAACACCTTACTCATCTTGGAGAGGCATTTAAAAATAAAATCAGATCCTGTGGCTGTAGGTCAGCCAGCTCCAGAGATGAGCTGTTTAGATAACTGCTCCTTTTTACTTCTGTGTGCCTGGGCAAGTGTTAGAAAAAGGAACATTTCCAAGAACCCGCCCCAAAGAAGAGCCTATTTTTGTTCTACCTCCCTCCTGTGATCTGTTCAAGTGTCCCAACCTTGATTTGCTACCCAAGGCAAGACTGAAATGGACATTGCCTGAACCCATTGTTCACTCAGGGAAAAAGAAACATGCAGTTCAAGCTGTGAAAATGCAGGTTTTTTATAAACAAAGACAGAAATATAACCCCTACACAACACAGTTAAAGCCACTTTAAGAGCAAAGAACTCAGATACATACAACTAAGACTGTAAAAGTTTAGCACAATTCCTCCACAATTCAGTTAAGACCTTTATTGTCTGGGTAACTACTAGTGATTTATGGTGTGGAGTTTTTCCCACCCAAGGGAAAAATGCTCTTAGGGACATTATATTCATACACTGAGAGCATACATTCACACATTATCTGGGCTGGCAACTGTGTGTGCAGGAGTAGATGGAGTGGGTGGTGTCTGGATCTTTCTGACCCACTACCTCCAGCCTAATTCCACTTCCAGAGTTATTGTCTTATGGAAAGTTAAAGTTTTAAACCCTGTTAGCATTTAGCAAGATTTCAATTCAAGTTCAGGTTTTTGGCTTAAATTTAGGTTTTACTAGATGACCCTGTCTTGCTTGAAAGGACATGTTGCAAACTTCCTACTCTCAAAAGATATTTGAACTGAGATGCCAGTGCAGGACAGCATATAAAAGTTAGAGCATGCGTTCAAGGCAAGGGTGGAAATCCTCCTCTGTCTTAGAGAATTCAGGTTTTAAATGTCTTACAGTAACTCTTACAAGATGTAAACTAGCTCCAAAAAAAGGTCAGACCTTGTTATATATGCTGATGTTAGCCCATTTAATATTTAGATTTGGCCCATGAATAACTAGTCAAAAATAAAAGATATTTTCCTTCCCTCCTCCTTCATATAATACCCCTTCCCCCCAGCTTAACCAACCTTGAAACTAAAAGAGAAAGAATTTAGGTCTGACTTGTTCAGAATTGTCTAGTTTGACTTTAGGGAGGGTGTGTATTAAAAGAAAACATTTCCCAACAGTGATTTATTTTTTTAAATCCTTTTTAAAATTACTTGGTGGTATTGCTTGATGTTTTCTACTCCAGTTTTAACCACATCAATAATCCACTCAGCATATGGTAAAATCTGAGAAAATTCACAGTCAGAGAACCATTAGAGTAAGCAGAATGAGACACATTGCCTATTTAGCCTTATATATTGCCTGCATGAATTGGTTTTGCTTCCAGGGAAGGAAACTCTACTTAGCATGTAGATCTTCAATTATTAAATGTAATGACTCAGAAGAAAAAGTTGTTATTTTCTGTCCCCTGGAGATAAGTAGCTTATGACTTTAAGAACAAGAGTAAACACCCCAAAGCTTGAATTCTAGTCAGCAGCATTATATCTACAGCCTTGCAGGTCAATATAGAATTCCAGCTTCTTTAGTTAACCCCAGCATTGTGTGTATTGGGATGCAAAGTGACTGCTAAACACACTCAAGAAAAAAGGAATAATAATATTGAAGTCCTCTTCCTAAAGGGCCGAGAAGAAACATTTTTCCTTTGGTTCCAAGTGCAAAGGTAGATCAGCCACCAACAGACAATTCAAAGGTTATTTTTGAAGTGCTTGACTCAGATAGGTTTCAGAGATATCTTGCCAGTCATGGGGTGAAGTACCCTGTCCTCATTGTAGCTATGTATTAGATTACACCCTGGTGCATGTAGGTCCATGCTGAAAGCACTCCATGCTACCAGCCACGAAGCCACAGTGCTGTGATCCTCCTAACAGCTCTTCTGAAAAACATGATTGAACTGTGGAGCAGATGGCCAAGATCAGTTTCCTATGCAAACTGAAGAGTACCTATACTCAATGTTGAATTCATTACCACTGGTATTAAAATTTATATCTCCTTTTCCCCTGAAATAATTACATAGCAGGAAACTTCTGGAAATAAAAAGGTCACATGTAATACAAACTGCCTTGTCTAGAAAAAAGTGTTCTGAAACCAGAAAAGCTTCATAATTTTATTTTTGACTACACACTGTGCATTAACAAAAATGGAACAGTACATACTTGGTAGCTTCCTTTATCTAATTTTCTTCACCTTGAACTATAAGAGAATATTATGTATGGATCACCCTTGCATTTCAAGTAATACACTACAAGTTCTGAGTAACATAATGAAGCTGACAGCACAATGAAATTGTTGAAGAGATATTTAATAGCAAAAGGAAGAAACAGAATATTTTCCTGCCAGAGAGCTTCTTGAGAAGCAGCAAAGGAAATAAGTTATCCATTGGTTGGGAAGAGTTTAGATCTTAAAAAAATATTCCTCTAAGTATCAGCTCCAGGGATCTTGCTCAATTCCTTTGGCAGCAAAAAAGTGGTATCTCATTCACAGAAAAAAGTTATGGCAGTGATCAATGCAATGCAGCCCTGAAGTGGCAGGAGTACAGAACATCAAGTTCTGTGTACAAATCATACATTAGGTCACTGGTGCTCAGCAGTGGGCCATGGGGTGAACTTCCAATTCTTTTACTCAGAAAGAGAGTGGTAATAAACTTGCTTCATATCAAGAATGCTAGATAGCTTTCACGTTACTTTGAAAAGTCTAGTTTATATTTATGAAACTTGTATTTAGTAGTAACCAAATAAACAGCATCTGACTACTCCAGAGTCAACAAGAAGCAATGAATCACAGCGGTTGTCAGGATAACATGAGTTGTTGAGGAAAGGTGGTATCTGTGCTGAGGAGGGACATATTTCCAGATGCCATCTTCTCAGGAGAGGTTCTGGAACAATACAAAGTGAATGATAAATCATGTTGCTGCTCATCAATTTGGGATGAGTAATGAATCATTGACAAAAGCATGCTTTCATGAAGCACTGCAAGATTTGGAGAAGAGGTGGAAATGTTACTATGCTCTGAGGCCTGCTGAAAGCAGAACCACAGGGAACATGGCTGACAAAGCAATACACCAAGCTTAACACTACAGACCTGCACTTCCTCTACATGTCCTGGACACACAATTCACAACTCTTCTAATGCATTAAGCCTGAGTTGTCACATCAAGCTTAGGTGGTATTAGCCCAAGTATATCAGTTCAGCAACATGAACACAGGCATCCAAAAACATCTGTCCAAATAGCTCTATGTGAAGATATGACAACATGTGCCACAAAAATACTTGTAACATGTTGACAAAACATATCCCACTTGCTTAGTGAAAGATCATGGCAAGACAGGTGATAGGCATAGGCCAGAAGATCTGCAGAGAGACAGGAATGACCGTTTCCAACACAGAGAGGAGACCCTGTTTCTCATGAAGCATAGAAGACTCAGTGGCAGACAGATCTCTTGAGATAATACAGATACAAACACAGTCACCACCTGGTGCTGCTGGTAGAGGAATATTTCATGATCTAGGCTTAAAAGTTGTGGACTGAACAGTTAATTCAGATATGATTACAATAAAGATTACTATGCAGGACTGCTTAGTCTGTATCTGATCAAACTGGAGAAAGAGCATATAGATGACAGTTGTTTACCCTGACCCAACACTCAATCATACTCTGAAGGAACACTGTTAGATATCTGTATCTGTTCTCCATTAAAAAAAAAAAATCAACAACAAACAACACACAGAGGAAAAAACTACAGACCTGGAAGATTTGAACTAAAAGTCTCCGCCCAAGTGACATATCAGATAATCATAGTGAAGGGAAAAACATGGATATCTTCTAGCTTTGAAATATATTTCAAAAATGCAACAAAAAGAAAACCTAAGTCTTGAAATCCCCAAATTCTTTTCATTCAAGGGAAAAAATTGTTTTCTTAATGATGTGCAGTCTGATGCAGCAGAAATTGTCTTGCAGTACAGGAAATATTCTTCAAGGAACAAATGGATTTGAAAGATCAAGGAACAAAGAAAAAAACAACAACAAAAGCCAAAACAAACCCTAAATAGAGCCTTAATTATACGTTTTTAATAAGAGGGCTCTCTGGTTTTTTTTTAACATAATTTTAAAGCAAAGACCTTCGAGCACTGTGGAGAAAGTATAGATGATAAATCAGACTGCTCCTTAATTGCTGTAATTCTAAAATATTTTGCATTTTCTGCTCAGATCACGTTTTAGGCCTTTTTTGTGTGTGCATTGGTGATTAACCTCTTCAGGGGAAGTGGAAGGGGCTAAATGCATAATCCCAATTAAATATGACAACAGCATTTATCAGTCCATCTTTTCTCTCCCTTTCCTTGGGCAGTACATAGTTGATCACTATAGGAGAGAACCCTCCAGAAAAAAATTATCTGGATAGTAGCATTTCTCTGATCTACTTTCTGATTATCAGAAAGACTGGTGCAGCTGTACGACAGGGCTTGCCTGCTGTCTTTGCACTCGCACTATGAGCCATGTATCAGAGTCTCTTCTGAAGGCTTTCCTGCAGCTTTTTGCTTCTTTAATTTAAAATAGCTCATACATCAGTCTCCTACATTAAAAGAGAATGTGTGTGATAAATATATGTAAACACCATGATGGCCATCCTTCTTTGAAGCATCCCATTGCCTGGAACAATGCATATGAGATTTTGAGGGAAAGTGTTCTTTGACACTGTATGGCCATTGTTTGGAAATATAACATTTCTTTCCTTTCTAGGGAGCGTTCCCTTCACCCCAGCATTTTTTTTTTGTTTGCTGCCTAAAATACACCCATGAGAAAGAAGGACCAAATTAATCAAAACAAAGCCTCCTACCCATGCAAAGATTAACACCAAAAGACAACACAGATTCCACAAAATCCCTGAAGTTTCACAATAAAGGCTTTCTGTGAGAAATAAGGACTAAATCTCAGGAAAACAGAGAATAATGGGCTATAGTAAAGATTAAAGCCTCCTGTGCATAAGATAGCAAAGAACTGAGACATTTAAATACCAGCACTCAAGAAATCATTGGTGAAACTGCTTGTGTATCTGCAGCTGAGTGTACACATAACATTTGTTAGTTTAGGTATTTCAGGGTTATATTTCCCAGTTCAGATCATATGTTGAAGTTGAGCATACTTTATTAAACCTTACCTAAACATATTTAGTCTAATATGGTTTATTTTTTAATCATGCTGAAAATTCCTGTTAGGACTTCTGGGATCCAGTGGTTTGAGCAGCAAAACATACTGTTTTGTAGTATTTCTGGACAGAACATGAACCTATGGAAGTATAAAAGAAGTTTCTATTTTAAACTTATTTGGAGGTTAGTATCCATTATGTCCAATAGAAAAGAGGAAATGGCCACAAGTTGCACTAGGCAAGGTTTAAATTGGAAATTAAGAAAAATTTCTTCACCAAAAGGGTTATTAAGCTTTGGAACAGGCTGCCCAGGAAAGTGGTTGAGTCACCATGCCTGGAGGTATTTAAAACATATAGATAATACTTCAGGACATGGTTTAGTGGTCAATTTTGCAGTGTTAGGATGGAGTCTATGATCTTAAAGGTCTTTTCCAACATAAATGATTCTGTGATTCCTTTTTTCCCTGCTTGCAAAAATAAGCTTTATCCACACATTATATAAGTTACTGTTATCAAGTCCAATAAGAGAAGAATAATTTTCCCACTGAAATATTCACCAAGAAGTCCTTAAAAAGCATGTTATCTGGGGAGGATTATGCTCAATGATCACCACAGGCTTTTTGGCCTTCCAGTCTATATCCCTAATTATATAAAACTGAACAGAGATAAATACTCAAGCATTAAGTAAACATGGGTCTAGAACCACATCTATTTATTGATAAAAAGTCAAAACCTGTTCCGAGATGCGGTTGGTACCTGTCAGCAACAGAACAGTAAAGACTCCTACAAATCTGTTTTATCATAAAATCCTCAACCAGGTATACAGAGTAGCACTTAGAAGTGACACCTAAACCACCCATATTCTAGGGATTTACTCATGCAGAGCAGATAGATGAAAGGGAAGGTCAAAAAGAAGCTTAAGCAACATAATTCTAACCTCCAAGCACTCAATAGACTGCAACATAGGGGAAAGCAGCTATTTCTTTTCCAAGTCTACAGTGAAGCTGCTAGCCTTGGAGTCTTTGAGAACAAACGAGATGTGCATCAAGCAGTAGTGCCACAGACACAGCTGATCCTGTCTGACAACAAGGAGACTTGCACTAGATGAGCTCTTGAGATCTATTCTAGTCCTACTTTTCCAATTTTGTCTGCTAGAGAGGATTAGGATGCAAGTTAGCTCATCAGAATGAAATTCAAAGAACTCTTTGGTGTTGAGCCCAACCCTCCTGGGAATGAAGAGCCGAATGGACTCTTGACATTTACAGCCTGCTACATAGATCTCTTCCTGCCTAATTACAATGAACAGATATTTGCATGAGTTTAATTTCTTTCCAGTTTAAGTCTTTTGGGTTCATATGCAGGCAATTTCAGATTAGATCTTAGTATCTGAGATGGCAAATAAAATACTTGTGATTGTGTTTGGTTCTTACCAACTGTTCTTAAGTGACATCACTGTCATGTTCCTCTGATGCACTTCACCTCTGTAAGCTCGTTCAGGGCCACTAGGGCAGGCTCCAATCTGAGCAGATAAGTGATGTTTATGGCTACACACAGATTAAAGCTAAATGTCAAAGTTACAGAAAGAAGCATACTAAAGGGGTATTAAAAAGCAATAACACAGGGAAAAATTGCTTGGAGCAAGTGAACAGTTTCATTGAATTGCCCTTTGTGCTGAAATGTAGGCTTTTGCTTTTTGATCCAGGAACCATCCCCCTGCACACACACCACCACAACAAAAAAGCACCAGAAAATACTTGAGTGGAAAAAAAATGTGGCACTTTCAATTTTATCATAACCAAAACATTCTCATCACTTAAGAAAAAAGCTAGCCAGATGTTCTTCCCAGAAAGAGCTACTGATGAACATAGCAAGAAAGAACTTATTTCTATGTGTATCTCAGAAAATATAGAGAAGGGATTTTTTTCCAGACTATAAAGTTTTAAGTAATATTTTGTGGGACAGTCAGAGTTTGGGCACCCAGAAACACAAAATAACATTCCCGATGAGGATTCACTTACTTTGCAATACAAGAGAAGCTAAGAAACACAGAAACAGAGATAAAAAGGTAGTAAATTGCTCAAGAGATGGCCAAGAGGTAGAACAAGAGAAGGATTCAGAGAAAGCAGCAGAAAAAGTCCTACTCTATCAAACCATAACAAAAAGTCTGTTATCCCATGAAAATAAGATTTCCAGTAACTTCAGATGTATTGACTGAAGAATGCTTGGGCAGTCTGTCATTCCTCAAATATTCCCAAACACTTTCCATTATAATTCTCCTGTTAAAAGTAACCATTCCAGAAGTTAAATCCTAGTCACTCCCCTGCAACACAAGCCATAGAGCTCTGCGATAGGAGGTACAAAAGCAGGTCTAGTCTCCAGCTAGCACAGAGACCCAAAGAAAGGTGGTTGCTGGAGCAGCAGGGTGCTGGGACTGTCTCTGTAAATACCTGCTCTCAGAGTTATACAGGGGAACCCTGCCTGGCTTCAAGGAGAGCCTCACTGCTCTAGCACAGGATTTCCTTGAGAAATCCAGCAAGCAACTTAATCTCACTGCCTTTTTCCTCATCTGAGAGCTGTTCCAGTGGTTTTTCTTTTGTCTTGACTATTCTGACTAAAATTCTCAAAGATAGAGACATTCTTTCCTTCACTGTAGTTAGCTCTAGCTGTACAAGATTCCATGTTCTTTCTGAACTTAGAGGTATCTTTCAGCTTTTCACTGTGGACACAAGGGCTGGGAACTCAGTGGTGGGGTTTTTTATGAAAGAAAAGTTGCAATAATAGGGCTTCTATTATTGCAGCTTTAAAGAGGCAGCCAGCATTACATTGCCAATAATAAAAGCATAACAATTTTGCTCTGTACTTAAACATGATATATGGATTCAATCTACTTTAAGGCTTGTAGGTGTTATTTTAAAGAGTTATTAGGAAAGCCTCCACTTCAGCTTTTCAGCTATGGAGGGCTTGCTCCCCAGTGTCTGTGTCTCCTTTCAATCTCACTATCACTCTTACACATGAACATCCTGCTTAGAGCCAAATTTTAAGTACAAAAGCAGTGCTTCAAATCAAGAGATCCTGCTGTATCTCTGCAATAGAAACATACTCTTACTGCTGCACTTACAGACCTTTGGAATCAAAGAAAGATGTTTCCCCTCTGACTTTTGGCATTCAAATAGGAAAAAAAGTCTCCTGAGATCTTGGAAAGGCCCAGAGTTATCACATGATAGGATGTACTTACTGTGGCCATGTTATAAAAAACACGAACAATAGGATTAACTTTATTTACCCCAAGGCAAAGGAAAGGTCACTCCAAAGTTACCTTCAGCAGGATGCAACTGTACAGATAAATAACTTTACAGAAGTTAAATAAACTAGGTCTGAAAAGGATTTGTTAGGAATCAAGAAACCTTGTCTGCAGTTACTGGAGGAGTTACAGATTTGTCCTGTCCTCAGATTCATCCTGCATCACAAGTCTCCCATATGAGCTGGTCAAGACAAAAATTAAGCTCAGGACACTTACTCCTGGTCAAGGGTAAATATTTCTGAACACTAATCAGACTAATTTAACTGGACAATTTATAGTTATCCTTACCACAGACTCTAGCAGCTGTAGAGGTTACAGCTTTTTCCTGGTAACCACACCTTGTTTGAACATGGTGCCAGTGCTCCTCAGAATACTTAAAGTTGCAAAGCCGTAAATTTAAACATCACAGCCAGATTTAATCCCAGTATAAGTTGTTTTGTGGAAAGCTCTCCCACTGCAGCAGCATGGGAGAAAATGGAGGTTTCCAGATAACATTACATTATTTCTCAATCTAGTAGAAACTTAAACAATCATTTGGAGGTGCCCACCTATTTCCATCCTCACTCACTTTAGACTCAGCAGCTAGAAAGAGTTACAACCTACTTTTTAAATGCAAGAGTTTAGGTGAATTGAGTCCCAAACTTTTATTATCTCCCCAATCTAATTAATATTCCCTTCTCATCTTTCAGGTGACTTCTTATCACTGAGTGTTGTCAAGATGCCTGGAGTCATAATAACGTTTCCTATAATAAATGACAAACTATAAAAGCCATACATTGTCTAACTCATCCATGTTTCTTTTTTGCACTTGATATATTTTCTTTTGAAGTATTATGCAGTACTATGGCTAATAACACTAAAATCCTTCCAAGTAATAAGCTGCGGATGGTTCTTGTTATGAATGGTTGTTTTTTGTTCCCTCACCCCCATCCAGTCTACACTAGGATAAATTGAGACAATTACAGTTGTTTTTTGACAAGACAGAGTAGACCAGCAGATGAATAATGTGTAGGCTGAATATTAAAGCTCTCACCTGAAGGAAAGCCTTCTTGAGTTCATTGTTTAGTATGATTTACAAATGGAACACGTCAATGAGAAGAGACAGATAAAACTTAATGTTGATAACTTAGCTGTAAGGACAATACTTTCCAGGATGTCAAAAATACAAGCTCACATTCTTGGTCTGAATCGTGGATTTGCAGTTCCTTTTCTTAAGCAAATACTCTAATCCTGAGGTTATTTGCTTTCTGTAACACATTTCTTAGGTTTCAGTGAGAAATTCCATCTAAGGTCAAGTTGGGGAAAAACACAAACAAAACACATTTTCCTACAAAGTCACCAGTACATCAAGACATTCCCAGCCAACTCCAACTCTTATGGTATCTCTTGACCTTTTGTGCCAGTTGACTGGCTCCATTGTATCTCTAGATGTTTAAAAGATCTTTAGGATTCAATTAGGTCAACAAGCCCAGAATGCTTGTGGAAAAGACACTTAGAATAGCTTAAAGGCATTCCTGCCAAATTAATCACTGATCCCTTCACATAGATTCCTACCAAAACACTTGTTTTATTAGTGACTTTTGGTGGGAAGGACATTTGTCCCTTGATCTCCAGAGTTTACTATTTGTGAAACAAGCAATGAACAAGAGCAACTGATGCTCACCTCAGCACTAGAGCAAGAAATATCATCTTTTCACCACGTAGACACAATTTCAGTCAATGTGACCACTTTTCATATAATAAAAGTCACAGATCTGTGGATGAAGACAGTTCTGACCTAACAAAACTTCTGCAGGATATAGCAAAGTTCACAGCATAGTTGCTGCTTCCACAGGTCATCTCTTATGGCGAATAACATGCACACAGACCAAAAGTTCCATAAATTCACATAGTAATGTATTTTTTTTAATCCAGTGTACTAATAAAAAAGAAGTTTTTCCTGCATCTTGGGGGAAGGTTAAGTTGTTACTTGCAGTGCTGTAACTTCACTGGGCAGGGGGGGTTTGGAGGGGGGAAAGGAATAAAAAAGAAAAACCCTCTAACTTTGGAACTGCTTTAAAGTTCTGTGGAAACAGTTCTTGGTTGGTGTTTGTTAG